>JALHLI010000068.1:0-90000 GCA_023349425.1 Anthopleura sola | reverse complement strand
CTGAGAATTCGAGTTAAATTAATTACTGCCAACGGTGGTGATCGGTCTTCTTTAGACAAGTAGACAAACCACAGGAACTCAAGTATGAAAAGGGAGATTGATGTCAATTGAATAATTTGCATAGATTATTTTGCCATCAACATCAGTCTATGACCTTTCCAATTATATTATCATTTTATATTTTATTTTTTGTTGCTGCCCTACTCATGATGGCTGGCTCGTACTTTTGTCATTCATAGTCAGAAATAAAGAGTATCATAGAAGGAATTATATGAAATGAAACAAAACCAACTTACCCTTCAGAGGAGACACAGGAAATACAACGGGTTCGTGACCAATAATTATGACCAGCAAAACCACCCCAAAAGAGAAAATGTCGACTTTAACTCCATATTTTGCCATTGTGCCAATCATACTAAACCACCCAATCGTTGGGTAAGTTTCAGGCGCAGCATACAAGGGAGTACCCGGCCTTGCTGTAGCAAAATCATCCTTGCCAGCAGCAAATATTTTAGCCACCCCTAGATCTGCAATCTTTGGTTGGCCATCTACTGTCAACAAAATGTTCTTTGTAGCAATGTCTCGATGAACCACAGGAGTGGTTAGTCCATGTAGATATTCCAACCCTTCAGCAACTCCTAGAGCAATCGACAACCCTTTACTTGGACTGACTTTAGGAGTGCTCGTAGAATTCTCAATGTAATTAAGTAGATCACAGTGCATCAGTTCCATAACAATGACCGGTGACTTGTTTAATGGTAACAGAACCTTATGCATTCGTACAATGTTCGGGTGGACCAAATCTTGTAATATGTCCCATTCTTTCTTGAGCTCACCAATGTAGTGGTCCCTTAATTCCTGTCCGTAATCTCTTTTGAAATACTTTTCAAGGATTCGCTTGGCAGCTACTTTCCTTCCATTCCAGTTTGCAGACCATACCTCGCCATATGACCCTTGTCCAATCATCTCTCCATACACAATACTACTCTCAGTCGAGATGTCAACAGAAGAAACCCATTTCTTTTCGCTCATGATGTTTCGGTAGCTCGGTTTCGTTTCGATATTCGAAAGTGTTTGTATGCTATTTCCGGTTAATAAAAAATGAATAGAGAATCGTATGCCGCCGGCTCCCAATATTGAAATTTAGATGTCAATATTACTGTTCAAACGTGTCGAAGATTTTGAGGAAAATGATATTTTCATTCTCTTAAAAAAGCGGCTGAAGAGGGAAAGAAGGAAACGAAAGATCTGAGATGGTACACGTCACAAGCATCACCAGCATCAATCTTTCCGACATGCTCTGGGCGATCAACAACATTGCTCAGTCCTCCTTACTTTCGTTACTTTCTGAGATATTATTTACAGATCAAATGTCACACTCGCACTGCGCTGCGTCACTTAAGATGTAAATGTGTAACTATCACTTCAAATGCACTCTTTTTATTATTATGTTATTTTATATTTACTTTCCATGGACTTAGGGTAGGAAATCCAACAGTCCATGGCCACCACTTCAATCCAAAGAACGAAGATATATCAAGTTATTTTCTTTTACATTAACCGAGGGGTTATTCCTTTGTCTTCAAGCAAGACAGAGAAAGTTTTATTTAATTTAATAGGTGTTTTGTTGCTTGGTAATTATATTAGATGATGTGAATTTGTTCCTTCAAGCAACCTGAAGGTCAAATCTCGCCAGGAGCTCGGAATTTTTTCCAAGAACAATTTGCCCGGAAAAAAAAACAAGCTATCCAGCAGAGCACGTCTGGACAGACTAAACCTCCAGCGGTGTCAAAAGAAGAACCGGCATGGTCATATCTCAAAACCTATGACTTAAGGTAGCCTCTGCGTATCTTATTCTCAACGTGCAAGGACAAAAGTACCGAAGGAAACGAATATTATAAGAAAGCTGTGGTCCCATATATTATCCAGAATGCAGAAACAAGTACAGGAAGTACTTGTCAAAGGGGCCACTTAGGACGAGGTACTATGGACCAGCACCATGCACAATATGTGTCACTCTTGCGCGCTATTTTCTACGATCGTTTTATTGGTATATAGAAAAATAGACAATAGCAAAGAGAGGCAAGACGTTTTGACTTAAGATATGATACGCGTGGGTATCATTATTTAAGGAGTAAAACTTTGTGTCGCGCCGTCTTTGACTTACTCGACCTGTTGTCATATCATCATACATTGAACAGAAAAGGAATGAAAACAATGAGGAAAACATCATGGAAGAAGAAAATATATATATAACGCTTATATTGAAACTATATGTAATTGAAAGGAAAAATTGTTGAGTGGAGGTCCCAGTGATTTGATGAGTTTAAAATCGTGAAATGAGAAGGAGAAAGGTTGAAACGTTTGCTGAAACACTCGTTTAAATACATGAATATATGTATTCATTCAAAAAAAGTCTCAAGAGAATGACACGTGGTCAAATTGACAATATATTATGGCCAAACGAACGCTATTTCATGACAGAAAAAGACAACCAGCCACAAGGTAATTAATTTTTCCCACCACCTGTTTATTGCAACCCAATATAATTCATTGTTTACGTATTGTTTCCTTGTTGACTTTATCCTATGTTCTCTAACAGGAATCAGAGAAGCCTTCTATGGAGGAGCTATGAAAGGAAACAAAAGGTAAAAGAAAACAAAATTTAATGCGAAAAAAATATAATAGATTACTAAGGATTATTTAGTTGTTAGAGATTAGTAGGATTATTTAGCAGTTATTCGCCGAAGGCGAAGTGATTATCGATGAATATTTACCGAGCGGCGAGTCTTCGAGCTGCGAGGTAAATATTCATCGATAATCACTGAGCCTGAGGTGAATAATTGTTTTAGTATAAATAAAAAGGTGATTATTTCAAAAAAGAAAGAAGGAAACAACATTGAAAGTGAAAATATTTTATTTTTTAAAAGCGCGCGATTTTGCTGACAGCCATTTTGTCCGAAAAGGTGATTATCGGCTGATAATCCGAGATAGAAAACCAATCAGAGCGCGCGATTTTGTATAATCAACTTTGTATTTTTACTAATAGTTATTATTAGTGGCCAAGCAAGAAGCAAACTCAAACGAAAATCTACTACGTTCGATATCATATTTTGCAATGGCATATAAAAAGATACACTCGATCAAATTGCAGGACGGCCGATGAATATTCGTAGTTGTTTGGCATTTCTATTTGACGTAATTTTCAGTCGGTTTGTTTTTTCATGGGATGTAATAACTATACTTTATTGAATGGCATCATGTCAGTGGTACATCCTTTTTACTTCGAAAGCTTTTATAATTGTGTAACAAAATACAAGATACACTTGACAAATTGAATACAGCTGCGGTCACTCAAAGGGTCGTATGTCTGGTTTATTTCCACCCTTGTGTTAAATATACATGATTTCTTAAATAATAATTGAACATATCATAGCATACCTAGACGGAAGAAATCAAATGTGAGTCGAGGTATGCTGCATCCTGCCCAGTAAACTAGGTATCTGTTTTCAGCTGGCCAGGCACCAAGAGCATGGACACAGGCGTCGTTCTTCTTATTTTGAAGTGATTTTGATGGAAGCCTTGAAAAGTAAATTTGGTATCAGTTATTTAACCCTTTTTCTCATAAATTCTTTGCAGCTTCTCTACATTTGGGCATGATTTCCTTTTGCTATTTTTTAAGTGCCACCAACATGGCTGCCGCATGTTTTTATCTCTTGATAATTATTCAGTTGTTGAAAGATGTCTTAAGTTCAAATACCTTCTATGCATTGAAAGGTCCTTAGGACACTTGTCTTTTAAAAGAAGCTTTCTGCCGTTACTCGGATAATTACCTGAAAAAAAAAACACCATCTTCCAAATTAAAACAAGACATTGACAAAACTTTTAACACAAATCGATGACACTCGCCTTCAGGACATACGATTTTTCCACTACATTTGTGATAAATCATGCCATCTGCGTCAAAGAGGAAGTTCATGTAATCAGCAGAACAATTCGTATCGGCTCTTCTAAAGATTAGGGAGTGGCTCAATGTGGTTGTGTTTTCCATTGGATTACAGTCACCACTCTTGGGCTGAATACAATATCCACCGTAGCTCCGGATAGGACTTTCTATGGAAAAAAATAATAAAAGGGGTGATGACAAGAGGTTCAGTACACTTGGCAAGGAATGGTATCTCAGTCGACAATTATAGTACTAAGATAATTAGATTTTTTTGCGCAATTTTGCTAAGGCGACATCCCACTTTTTCATGGGGAAGCTAGTGAGTTAAATTATGTACCTGGACAGGTGTAGCAAGGTCTTTCTTCAGCTTCCTGTGATGGATTGCAGGGTTTTCCTCCACATTTGGGTACAGGGTTCGTGCAGGTCTTGTATCGCCGTTGTGTACCATTCCTGCATAGTTTGTCACATTTGCCCCATGCGCTCCACTCAGAGAGTCCACCATGAACTAAAGGAAAAGGAATAGTTATGACATATATAGGCTCTTCACAGTCAGTTCAGAGGCCGGCCAGGAAAGATTTGTACTATTCTTTGCTTGAAATATTAGTCTGGCCTTAAATAAAGATCAATCAAGTCATTTGAATCGAAAACGACTTGTAAATAACCATGCCATTAAGTGAGACTGAAAATAGAGTTCCTTAGATCAGATAGAAAATATTCCAAGTTCGAGAATACTTTTTAGATTTACAAAAATAATAACCTGGTTTCCTGTCTGCATCACAGTCATCTTCGTTAACCCAGTACCAGATGACACCAGGATTCATCATACCACCATAGCGAATCCAATTCGCTGGAGAAAAGTCCTTATCTCCCCATATAATGGAACCAGATGGATAGTAAGTAGTCCTACTTGATGTAGTCAGGAGAGCTTTCTTGGTGTTCTCATGGGCATTGAACCAAGGCATTCTGTTTTGCACACTCCGCCACCAAGAAAATTCCCAATTATCAAATTTTTGTAGCAAAGTCACTTGCGTTTGTGATGAAGAAGTTGCCATGAAACTAGAGTAAGAAACGAAATATATATACATAACCATGTACGTACACGAAGAATCGAGGATCACTTTCTCATCATTCATCGTTTTATACAAAAAATCCCACCAACTTGAAAGAACATTCGTTATGACGTCATAGGTATTGTTTCTTGAGGCCCAATCAAACAGATTTTTTTTGAATTTGTGAATTTTCGAAATTAGAGGTTGAATGGATTCATTTCTACATTGCAAGCGTTACAATTTTTACCTGTATTCATGAGGGGCACTCCACACTCCTCCCCAGTGGCCTCGCACATTTGCGTCCAGTTTGTACTTGAATGTTGTATTTTGGCTCAAGTCCTTTATTTTGTCAGCGAACTTCAGTATTGAGTAGTCGGCATTCAGTGAAGGATGATAAACATTTCTGTGATCAAAGGTCAATTAAGTCAGTACACCCTATAGGGAAGTTGTATAGTAATGTAAGTTGTTTATTAATGTTTTTGAGTATAAATAAGGAGACATTCCAAAATGCACAGCTGAGTTGAGCATGCATGAGCACATTATTTTGCCCCATAACAAAGAAAAGTCCATTAAGTAATTGTAAGACCGTTGTGCATGGTGCATGGTGCAATGTTTTTGAGTATAAATAAGGAGACATTCCAAAATGCACAGCTGAGTTGTGCATGCAAGAGCACATTATTTTTCCACATAACAAAGAAAAGTCCATTAAATAATTGTAAGACCGTTGTGCATGGTGCTAGCAATGTGTGTGCGTGAAGGTTGGGTGGGGTGGGGGTATGCACCATTTAGAGAAATAGGTTTTTTTCTGGCATAAGTCGAGATTTAAACTCATGGCATTTTGTCATATCATCATCACACCATTTGTCTTTTGTTTCAAGATTATTATTACCTCGCAGGGACTTGTTGACGTGTCCAGTTGTTATGGCGACTCGTTACCACCAAAGTATATGCACCAGGGTCTGACGTCATGTCACAGAATACCGGCAGATAACTTGAATCATTCACGAAACGAACCATGTAGTAGCCATCCTTGTAAGTCTTGGATAAATGGACGCCATATATTTTGATATCATTACAGGAACGCCTAAAGAAAAGATAGCCTGCAATGAATGCTATAATTTGATTTTAAGCAACACGTCGTCCAGACCTAATTTCACTTGGTCAAATGGCAACAATTCTTATATGTATAATATTAGATTCCGTCTAATGGTAGTACATTGGTATTGTATAATTATAAAAATAGGTGCAGAAAATGCATGGCATAAAAAACGAACATTCCTTATGACTTCTAGAAGCACATCTCGTGTCCTAGCGTCGGCTTATCGAATGGTAAAGATGATGTCAAAATGAATGGCATCAAAAATTAGAGACACTCCTTATGACATCTAGAAGCATATCTCGTGCCCTAGCGTCGGCTTATCGAATGGTAGAGATGATGTCAAAATGAATGGCATCAAAAATTAGAGAAACTCCTTATGACATCTAGAAGCATATCTCGTGTCCTAGCGTCGGCTTATCGAATGGTAGAGATGATGTCAACTGAATGCATGGCATCAAAAATTCGGGGCCCTCCTTTTGATATTTAGAAGCATTTCTTATGTCCTAGCTTGTTTATTGGAAGGCAGAGATGTCGATGTCAAGATGTATGGCATCAAAAAGGAACACTTTTTGCATGACATTTAGCGGAAGCATTTCTCATCAGTTTTATTCATTTGTGTCCTATCAGCCGTTTGGTCTAAGCAATCTTCAAAGAAAGATTGTTACTGTATATCGCAAAATATGTTTTGGAATACCTTGTCCCTTCTCTCATCCAGTATCTGATCACTCCTGGATTAGGCTTTACTGATGGCAAATATGAAGGCGAGTCACGTGAGTCATCATTGTATACAATCGATCCAGATGCATCGTGCGCTGTTGAGCCAGTGCTCAGAAAGATATCAGCGGACATTCCCAATCTGGGCATGCGTGAAGCTAGATTTGTATTGTTCCCAATCGCTCCAAAGCTTTCCACAAGATTGATGTTAGTCTGTTTATCGCAAGTTGAGGTAAATGTGTAGTCCTTCGGTGCGTCGAAGATACCGCCATATTGGTTAGAGCCGTCAGCTTCGATACGATACTGGAAAAAATCCTAAGAATACACAATAATTATTTAAAAAAATATGGATTTTAATAACATCCATGTTATGAAATTATTTCTTATTCGAGCCCGTGTCAGTCAGATGTGGTTTTAGTGTAAAACACAATACGCGAATTGTCTTATTCTGCGCACCATTATTACCAAATGACCAGTGAGTATGAAAACACTAGCTAATTGACAATTTTAACTTCATATACTAAATACTTGGAAGAGAATATACTTTGAAATTCAAAAAGTAAGAATAAATATAACTGTCCCAGATGCAAGTATCTAATCACTCTTTGACATTCTAATAAATCGTCATAAAAACAGCTTAAAACAACTTGGAAATGTAGCTTCTGATTGTGATTCTCAAGCACAAATAACAGGAATAAAACGAAAATGAAAATCAGCATCATTGCATTTCATGAATTAAAATGAAATTAAATTAAAATGAAATTCAATTAAAATTCCTACCTGTGAGACATCAAAGTCTTTGATTGCATCTGCTACTCCAAGAATAGAGTAATCAGCATCTAGTGATGGGTTGCCTGTGTTTCTTTGTTTCACATTATTAGAAGTCCATCCTGAGTGTGTTTTACTTGTTACTAGTAATGTCCATCCACCACCTCGGCTTGTCAGGTCACAGTAGGTCTTGACTTCTTTCTTGCCAGGAGGTTTGATTGTATAGACTCCGTCTGATTTTATTAAGGAATAACTAGGTGAACGATTATTATCTGCTTTCTTTCTGTCTGTCTGTCTGTCTGTCTGTCTGTCTGTCTGTCTGTCTGTCTGTCTGTCTGTCTGTCTGTCTGTCTGTCTGTCTGTCTGTCTGTCTGTCTGTCTGTCTGTCTGTCTGTCTGTCTGTCTGTCTGTCTGTCTGTCTGTCTGTCTGTCTTTTTTTCTTTCTTTCTTTCTTTCTTTCTTTCTGTCTTTCTTTCTGTCTGTCTGTCTGTTTTTCTGTCTGTCTGTCTGTCTGTCTGTCTGTCTGTCTTTCTTTCCTTCCCTCCTTATTTTCTTCAAAATACTGTCTAGTTCTATCCATGCGGCCAAAAAACTTCAAGTCCACTAGTACTCACTTGGCTTAGGTGTAATTTGCAGTCCTCTCATCTGTATTTCCATACATGATCGTGGGACCTTCAAAGGACCTTCACGCATCCAGTACCAGATAACATCTGGGTTTCTTTCTTTCAAATGTCCTTGAATCCACGGTGCAGGATGGTACCCTTTATCGTTAGCTAAATGCCGGATAATAAAAACGATTAAAAGGAATCTAAGAAAACAGTCAAAGCTTAATTCTTGATTCTAATTCGATCAGTCAATTAGCCGTATCCTAACTTTGATCAGCCCAGAAATTAAAACGAAGTAGGCCATTCAAACAACAATTGCGGAACAATGTAGGGACACGATATTTTACAGTTGTATTATGGAATTACATCATGGAAATATGATTAGCCCGCAAAAGCATTATAAAGTAGGAAGAGATTATGCCCGAGTCCAGCTTTAAAAAGATTCGCAACACAGACTTTTATAGACCTTTTTCAAAAAAAGGTTGTTGAAGGTTTTGTTGCGTGCTGCATATAAAGCCCGAAATGCGTCATGCGCGACATACATGAAATCAGCGATATGTTTCAACTATATTGAATTTTCCAAACTTTTTCTTGAAGTTTTTTTGGATTATACCATAATTCACATAAGAATATAGCTATATATACATTTCAAGCTTGTGCGGCAACATGCAGCATTCAACATGCTACATAACCTTCACCCTTCGCCAACCGTTTTTTTTTCCTTACGTCACTCACCTGCAATTGTACCCCACCAACTAGAGTCAGCATCTCCGGATGTGGTTAGTTTTGCATCTTTGATCCAAGGCATCCGTTTTTCGATCCCATTATTTGCATAATCCCAGTTATCAAATTTCTTTATGAGTTTGACATTTGTTTGGGTATTTGTTTTCGCTGTAAATGTGTAGGATCGATCTGCTTGCCATATTCCACCCCAACGACCTGGAAGGAAATATTTGACGAAGAAAGCATAACGATCTATGGCGTAACATATATCCCCCAAGAATATACTTTTGGACAAAGTTTCACGATGGCACATCATCATCATCATCATCATCATCATCATCATCATCATCATCATCATCATCATCATCATCATCATCATCATCATCATCATCATCATCAGAAATATCTTTAATCAAAGCTATGATGAGATAAATGTATCAATGCTGCACTCACCTCGTGCTTGAGCCTCCAGTCGATATTCAAAAGTCGTTCCAGCAACATTGATATTATTCTTGATATCATCAGCATACTTTAGCATCGAGTAGTCTTGCGTTAATGAAGGCGTCATTATATTTCTGAGTGTGATATTTTGAGCAGTCCAGGTATTGGTTCGGCTAGTAACCAATAGTGTCCACCCACCACCGTCACGTGACATGTCACAGTAGGCTAAGATAGGTTTACGGGATAGTCCTTGAGGATAGATCTTGTAAATAGCATTTGGGAGATCTAGGTTGTTGGAGATTGCTTGCAGCTGAAGGTGACGGCATGAATGTGCCTCTAAGAGTGGGAAAATAATTGATCGATAAATTTATTTAAAATGGGACTTCCCTTTATCTCGAACTTGAAGCCTGTTGCTTGTACTTGCTTCATGATATAAAACACGACACAACATAACCACGTGTACAACCACAACAAAATCACAATTACAACGATTACAACACAGCACAGCACAATACAACACAATTACTATATTACACTGACATGATAAGAACATAAGGCTTAACACATCCACATGCAATACAATTCACGATCGCAGCCCAATTACAAACAGCACAATTACAACACCACACAACTACAACACAATTACAACACCACACAACTACAACACAATCATAATACCACATGTCGTGTCAATTAATCGACTGAGTCAACCTTGCTGGTGGTGAACATGAATGACATCGCACTTACTCGGGCAAGGAACCTTGTTGCACTGCTGCTCTTGTCTCTTCATTCCTTGGCAATTTTTGCCACCATGTTTTGGAGCAGGATTGGTGCAGAATCGATGTCGACTCTGTTTGCCAGTATCACAGCCCTTGGTACATATAGTCCATGTGGTCCACGTGGTGAAGCCTCCATCAAGTGGCAGAAGAACTGACCAAAAAAAAATTAAAAAAAAAGAACTTTAGAACCTTGATTATAATAGTTTCATCAAAGTCACACAAAAGTGCCTCGGTATATTGTAATACTGTTAGATGGCTTGAAAAAATGACCGAAACCTTAACTTTAATTTACAAGTCCCTTCCAAAGAAAAGAAGCAAAAACCAGCTCCTCTAAGGTCTAGTAGTTCAAATAACGTCGATCTTCTCATGAGCCGAACGCGTTGAAGAACGGATAATAAGGTGGTCTTCTTTGACGTCATTCATGTCATATGGCACATCTACTCAATGTGAGTACAAGTACGATGACATATCTGTTTACTTTCCAAGCCTGTTGCTTTTAGAAAAGGGTTTGTTTTCAGAAACATTTTAAAATTATTCATTGGTAATTGTAATTATATCAACTAAATTCAACTTTTTTACCTCTTTCACATGCATTTTTAGGATCATATCCAGAATGACAATGACAAGTCCCAAGACTTGTACACCTCTAGTAAAAAAGGTAAAATTTACAATTAATTTACAGTGTTCCTTTTATTAAACTTATTAAGCGAACACACTCAAGACCTTGCCTATGGTGTTCGCTAAAATATAGGTGTCCGCTGAGTTAAGGTTTCTTTTAAATAAATCAGTTTTCTCTAAATGACTTACCCCTCTCCCGTTACACACAAGACCATTTGCCGATGGACATTTGGTGATGTTCAGTTCTTGGAACGACTGGCACTTGGAATTCATGCACATCTAAGATGCAATAAAAAATGTCCATCATTATTAATGAGTAATCAAATATTCCATACAGAGTTTCGTTTGACTATTAATGAAAGACCTTACCTTTTGGTCTCCACATTTCGTTCCATCGTTCACCATTCCTTGACCAACCATATCGGACGTTTTGAGTACCGCGGCGCTAAAAAAAAGGTCAGATGGATTAATTGATAATTAATTGATAGATAATTCAGAAGTATCTCATGATTTATTTTATCAATAACTAGTCTTCCTATATGTAAGCCTAAAATTATTTTGTGACAATGATGTTAACAGTTTAGTTGGCTCTTTTTATATAGATAAGATAGAAAGTGAAATTGTGATGAATATCGTTGATGATGATGATGGTGATGACCGTGGCAACGGTGATTATAATGGGTAATGATGGTAGTGCTTGTGGTGGTGGTGCAGCGTGGAGAAGATGATGATGATGATGATGATGATGATGATGATGATGATGTGGGTTATATGATTGGGCTCACTTTGTAGATAAAAGACTTGAATTACCTGCATCGCGAGGCACTTGAATCATTTAATGTCATTTGCTTATAACTTTTACCATAATCCACCACAGGGCTTTTATTGTTTGTCGAGCATTGAATTTGACCACAAAGAACATTACTAAAAGAAAGAAAAGAGAAGTTATCTGATTGGAGTTTCCTTGCCCAATCAAAATCGATTGACAATCAACAATTAGATTGAATTAGATTCGATAATCTATTATGGAATACGAATTATTCACGTACGCAGCTGCGCAGGACGAGTTGCTCGTTGCATCACATGTTCCATATCCGTTTGCTTCTGTGTTCAGCTTGTCATAACATGCTTGATTCGCACTGTCACTTTCTGAAGGTAACAAAAGTATATGAAGAATGTTCATACTTAATTGAACTTCAATGATTCAATATAACATGAAATATCTCTTTTTCAGTTATGAAAGTGACCAGATCATAATAGTAATTCGAGATTTGTAGCAAAATAGTAAGATATTTATTACATTTGAGTGTTTTTGGAGCAAACAAAGGGCAGCATTAATCCATAGTTTTGGGCAAACAAACCAAAAACGTTACGTAGGTAAAACAATAGTAATGAAAATACCGATACAAAATAGAGGAGATATATTGGGAATTGTGTAGATCATAATTGTTCATTACTTACTAGATCCCCAAAGATCTCTACATTGTGTATTCCTCGTCTCTGCGCACTTGCCAGTGAAGCAGTAAGACTACAAATATACCATAACGTGTTAGTGCATTATGACCTTTGCATGCATGAGCGTCATTTGCTATCCTTAAACGATCCTATAATAATTAATCTCAATTGGCGATTTAGAGCAAACTTTGTGGAGCATTCTGTAGTGATATTTACAGAGTTCAATAGATATTTATCGAAGTAACAATATTTCTATTATGATCATCCAGGTGGATGTAGTCCTGAGAAGGACTGTTTGATGTGACTGACGTTTCGACAACCTGAGCTAGCTTGAGTCGTCTTTAGAGTGAAGTGAGGGATCAAGTCAATAGAGGTCAATAGATTACGAGACGATTTTGAGATTTTCATTAGAGAGTATTTTTACTCAACCCAGAAAATACTTTGGATTGTACACCAATAGAAGTTCAATAGTCGATCTTGCCGGTTTTAATTTTTATTTTTCAGTCTATTACAACTATACAAGTAATTTTTGTTTCATAGGTTAAGAAAATCACTCTATACAATATAGCTTACGTTCGAGTGTGCACTGTTTCCACTTTCACTGTACCCAGTCCAACGCTGTCCATCTTGGCTGTATGATACAAAGTAGCCTGTGACCCAGTTGTACCAGTTCCCTCGTCCTTGCATGGCAACTTTGGATACCCTCATTGTCTGAGTTAAATGAACCAAACGAAATTAGGCATATCTATAAATACTTATATGCTATCGATTTTCAAACAAATTATTTTCTTTTACTTAGCTTGCGTAGCCAGGCTCCTTTTTAACTTCATTTGTAGGACGTAAGCACTCGCAGTTTGTTAGATACCTTCCTTTATTCGAAAATTTTTCTCCGGGCACTCAGTGCTCTTACTAGTTTTCATCCCTCCGCAATACCCAACATGCTAAATCCCAATTCAATATTTGAGTTGGTTGTGCTCTGATCGAGGTATTGATAAAGTTAAAAAGTTTTTTTTTTTCATAAGAGCTATGGTTATATATCTTACCTTGTTAAAGTTAATCTGTAGGTATTCTGACTTCTTGCTTTGTGCAGCACACCAAAAGCTGCCAAGGTTCAATCGACCATGATAAGGACGCTCCCGGGGCCGCGATGACGATGCTGTCATCTGCTCGTTAACGATCTTACCACTTTGTATACCCAACGGATAAATGCAATCTAGCAATGTATTAGATTAGGGAGAAAACAGTTGAAAAAAGTAGCAAAAACTGCTTTAAAAACATTTAAGATATTTTAATTCTAGGTAGGGGTTTAATTTCGTTTTAACTTAGAATTTTCTTTAAAAAAAATCCATATATTGTTGTTATACGAAGTGAGGCATATACTAGTTATAGACCCCTTTCACGTGACTTCAAAGCCGCTCAATTTGGAGGACAAAAAAAAAAAAAAAAGAATTTCAATCTTCTGAGAATTTGAACCTATTGTTTTGTCCTCTAAATTGAGCTGCATTCCGACGTGCTGCAAGAGGTCTATACATTGCTTTGGAGTGGTATTCCATGACAATGATTTTATGGCTTATAATCCAACAATAACTTTTTCTGGGTTTTCATTGGTCAGAAGGGTTCACGTGGTACACTCTCAGCAGGCCAATATCAGGCGATATTCTCCATTGTTATAGTGATGTTTTCGAAGTAGCATTAATTTTGATCATTAAATGCCAATTTTCTCGGATAAAATAAGGTTAAAATTTCCAAAGAAAAAATGCACAAAAAGGTTTTTGATAACGAAGGGGGAAGAAAACTAGTTTGTAGCTTTAAAATGCCAAAACGATCAACTTTTAATATAAGTTGATGGTAAGTTAGGAAGTAGACAAAATATGGAATGAGTTCATTGAATGGAAAATTACCTGGTTTTATAAACCAAATCTCGAGTCGCTGTATTCCACACCCAGCCCAAAGTCCAAGATGTCGACCATCAGCCGGCCAGGCCCCTATTGGATGAATGCACTTCCCACTCTTCACATGCTTGAGTGACTTCTCTACGGAGAAAGGTAGTAATTTAAAAAGGAATGTAACTCTTTTTTTTTTTTTTTTTTTTTGTTGGTTGCGATATTAAAAAAATATTTTTCGGTTTGCAAAACTATCCCACGGCATCAGTTTTCAATTTATTGCTTGCACCGAAGTAGAAATTTCGTGGAATTTAAACAAGATGAATTTTTCTTAGTTTTGAATTTTGTTTTCATTGTTGTGTTCGGCTGATTTTTTCTTCGTTTATGTTAGACCAAAGACTGTCCACCTCAACATTGATGAATATGGATACAACTCAAACAAATAATCTTATTCTCAAGAGAATGACACGTGGTCTGAAATGGGTAAACATCACCAAGGTCTATTTTTCATGAGACCACATCACATTTGCAGATGACACGTTTATACCAGCAAGCTAAACTAAGATGAAACCATGAGGCTACCGCATACATCCTTTATTTTATCTTCTTCGAAATCTTATTTGATTACTTACCTGGTGTTCGGACAAACTTGGAATCTTCGTCTTTACAGGAACTACTAATGACCAATCTCGCGCCATTCCAAGTGTTACCGTTTTCAGGACAAACTCTTCTCCCACTGCAGTGATGCCACAATGTTCCATTTGTATCCAGTCTGAATTTCATATACTCTTCCTTACATTCATATCCGTGTTTGAAGATCACTTTTGTGTTTTCTTGTGGGATGCATT
Source organism: Anthopleura sola (assembly GCA_023349425.1). Taxonomy (NCBI): domain Eukaryota; kingdom Metazoa; phylum Cnidaria; class Anthozoa; order Actiniaria; family Actiniidae; genus Anthopleura; species Anthopleura sola. The sequence goes on along the minus strand of JALHLI010000068.1, from coordinate 75,072 downwards.
TAGGATCTTGAGGTACGATACAGTAGTTGTTGAAGGGTTTGAGAGGTGTAGGGATGGCTGCATTAGCTGAAAAAAAATATACTCCTATTTCAAAAAAGGTTGACATCGCCAAAAGCGAAAGGCGATAGGCGATATGTCATTTCAAGACGGGAAGGAATTGTCGGTATACAACTAAACACGAATAATCGAGGCCATGGTTAAGTGGACTACAAACAACATCTCAACACTAACCTCCGTAGCCTTGACGAGAATAAGAAGCAGAAGCACACGTTATTCCAGCTATTTGATCTTGAATCATGGAATGACCAATTTCCTATCGCCTATCGCCTATCGCCTATCGCCTATGCCAACCGTTTTTGAAGTACGTATATACAGTGGCATATGAACCACAATTCATTTAAACCTACTACAAGCTGTGCAGGATTCTAGGGAGCACGTTACGTCACAGCGACCATGTTGGTGGTATTTAACAAAAGATTTCTCATTAGCTTCTTTTGTCAATACCACCAACATGGCCGCCATATCTTGATCATTTGACTCCACTCAGGAAAGCTTGCGATCCATTTGAAATAAAACTTTTGGTTATATGTTTATACCTTCGTCAGCAGAACAGCCATACAGTTCTGTACGCATGCAAATCGATGAATGCCAATATTGAGGATTGATTCGAACATGACGCGCTTCAATATGAGGAGATAGTTCGCTGGCTACCACACTGTACCAGTTGGTGTTGCCTGTAAGTAACTAGAATGAAACACCCAATGTCAATCACACTCTGAAAAACCATGTATGCTTTTATTTAATACATGTACCTGACAGTATAATTTTAAACTTCCCTCAAATGGACGTCATTAAATACAATATATAATACAATATACAAAATACGATATGTAATACTTTTATCCAAATATGTTAGTTTACCTTATTTGTCTTGTTGCATGGTGTTCCATCTTGCAAGGATATGTCAGCTGGACACTAGAACAAAATATTTCATTTCAATGGTCATACTACTAATGCATTCAGTGCCGGGCGGATTAAGGGGGTGGTCACAGGGTGCCCGTGACCCCACCCTTTTCTAGCTTGGAATTAGTTGAGTAGTATAGCAAAATTATTCAAAATTATAGATCCGACCCAGGAATTATAGGATTTGTTAAATTTCTCGGAATATATAAGATACTACTGAAAATTTGAGGCTAAACCTAGTTGTAGAATAGAAAATAAGCCTTTTTTGCTTATTACTATGGCACTTTTTAAGTTCAAGAATTCACGAATATTAAATAACTGAAATAACTTTTTATAGTTAATTAATAGATATGCTCATTTCGTTTTTTTCTTCCATGTAAGAATGCTCACGTCTCTGGAATCTCCAGGGCAATATTCTGGTACATCACAATCTGTTTTTACTGGTCTGCAAAGTGTTCCTTGTCTCTTAAACTAAAATAAAAAATGAAGTTTCAAGGGTTTAGCTTTAATTTAAGTAGCATTTAAAGTGCATATGAGACATGACATTGTTTTGGTCGGTTCTAGAAGTATGATAGGTGCGAACTCGATTCCGATATCAAATTCATGGTTAAAAGGTGAGAACCAAGAACCATTTTTGAATGCCGGGTGGTATAGGGTATGCGTCACATCACAAGGCCTAGTTACATGGTCATTTTTCAAGGCATATCGCACTATTTCAAAACAAAATCAGTGCTTACAAATATTTTTTTCATAAATCATGCTATATATGCCTTAAAAAATGCGTTGAAAATGGTCCAAATGGTCTTGCGGTCAAATAGGCCTTGTGCCGTCATTTTGTTTTAACATGTTCTTTCCTTTCAAGTTTATCAAAAAAATCTCATATTAGATAATAATTCTTACTAAGCAGTCTTTACAGCAGGCGTGATGTTGATCACTGCAAAGTGCTCCAGGCTTCAGACGACAGTCATGTGGCATGCAGCAGGTGTCCTTTGCTTTACACATCTAAAAATAACAAAACCTAGGCTGAAATTGAGTTGAAAATTTTCCTTGAAGGTATCGGTTGATGACCATTGAAATTGAAAAGAACAAATTTGACGTCTTACGCGGAAAATAAAGCATTGTAGGATTTATTAAAAGGGTCTATATTTGGATTGCTACTTTTACTTGCCTCGGGTGTTCCACAGTCGCATTCTTCGTCTCCTTCGCGAATCCCGTTACCACATTTGGCATTGATAGCCTAAAGCAAACATTGAAGGAAGTAACTTCAATATAACGTCTCACCTGCTTCATGAGTGACATCTTCAACTAAATATACCCTAGCAGAAAATACCCTAGCAGTAGTAGACCCATGATATTAAAGGGGGTTCCAAAATGGCAACCACGCAGAAAAAGCTGGTGCAATCGACTCAAAAAAGGAGTTCCGATTACATTCTTTTCAGCGTAAAGAACATGATTAGCTTCACAAGATCTCATAAAGGGGGTTCCATGGACCACTCTCAACTACCCCTGGATCCACCACTGCCTATATAAGGTTACTCTTGCCATCATCAGTTGTCATGTTTTGAGTTGCTGCTAAGCGCCGGTAGGACGCTTAGATATATAGTGTAACATGGATCAATGCTATTGATAAACACAGGTTTAGACATGAAATGACAATATAAAGTCTCTTTGCTGGCCTTGAAAATTGCTTTATTACCTTCTTAGGCACGTTGTAAAGGCAGCGGTCATTGATTTTCTTCAAACCATTCAAGCTGCACTCTGAAAATCCAAGGACTCGAGGACTATTGAAATAATAAAGAATAAAAAGCAGGAAAGAAAATAATATCATAGTCATTAGAATTGTATCTATTAATGGCTTTCGACCAAGTACTCCCGAGAGAGCCAAGAAAAAAAACATGGTTGCCATGCTGCACTTTTTGCAGCATGATTACCAAGGTATTACTATCATGCGATTCCCTGCACCATCTTGAAAGGTAGGCGTGCCGTTGCATATAAGCTAGACATGAGGTGACCTTGCAATGATAGACATTTTTTAACACCTTGGACATTTACTCACATGTCTCTATCATTGCAAGCTCACAGTTTGTCTCGCTTCGATGCAAAGGCACGGCTTCTTTCAAGATGGCACAGGGAACTGTGAAAAGGACTACTGATTAGCAAGCATGAGAATTAGAATGAGAAAAAACTTACTTAGGATAATATTGCATAACGCATCCCTTTGGAGAAAGACACTTGCATTTATCTGTTTTAAAATAAGTAAAGATTCAGCCCTTGAGAAGAAGTCAAATGAAAGAATCAAATTTATAGCAAACAGATAGTCTAAGCATCACATATCGTTCTAAACATTTTAGTAGTACCAGTATCATGTGGGAAATTAAAATTGTGTCCCATTTCGTGAGCAACCACTATGTATGGTCCAATATGACTTCCCCATGCATATCTCCACTAAAAAATAAAACAAAAAATCACAGAAGTTTTAGAACATAGCTTTATAGTAGTGATTTGTCAGGAACTAAGTGAGAAAACTAGTGAAAACTACAAAAGAAAAATGAGGTCTTAAACACTTACGGAGTTGACAGCACGGGATGCTGTACCACCACACATTGTCCCAACCAGAGCTACTCCAGCTGCTCCAGGCCAAGCAATATGGCTCATAAAATGGGCATTATCATAGGTGAATTTCCCTCTAATTTCTTTGCTTAAGTATTCGCCAAATAGCTTAAGATCTCCTACGTTGCGAGGAAAACGCGGTCCATTAGTCCAGATATCAATGGCAGACATCACAACGCGAATGTTTATGCGCTGGTACATCTAATGAATAAACAAATAAGAAGAACCTTTTAAGGTAATTCCGTAGAAATAAAACCAGACATAGAATTTCCCTGAAAATTCGTACACTTATTAATCAAGTTATAGTCATTCCAGAAATAAAATAAAAATGGGGGGTAACCGTGCTCGTTTCGGCGCTAAATGACGTCAAATTTCGATGTTTTGGGTGACGTGTGAGAGCAACATTCGAAGCATAAAATGGAAGAAAAATACTAATCATTCGCAGGATGTCTTTGCTATCTTTGAATTATTGATATTATTTTCATCTTAATATATTAAATTTACATTCAGATGCCAAAACTCGACCAGAAAATGAAGCTGTAGTAAAAAATAGCGACGTTTCATTAGTGTGTGCGTACTTCGATATGACACGATACTATTGCCTTTTCAGGGATATCTAAAAATCTGGACATAGAATTTTGTTTAAATTCAAATATATTATGGTAAACCTATTCCGTATTGATTTACTAAAATAAAAAAGATAGGTCACCGTGCTCGTTTTCGCGCTACAGCTCGCTAAAGTACGAATTTTGTCCTCGAAATGTAGTGACCGAGAGGGGACTAGGGAGAGTTAAACACAAAAAAATATCAAAAAGACTGTGATCTCTTTTTAAATTTATACAAAACTCTCATATCAATGCCAGATACCTTCGATTGATAATTTCCTGGTTGTTTTGGTTTGTTTTCTGTATTTTGTGTATTTTTAACAAACTAAAATCGTGCGCAGTAGCGCGTGCGCAATGCAAAACTACGGAATTACCTTAAAGGAGTACTGACAGAAATTTCCTATCCGTGGCCCACGTCAAAAGTTTTAACTTTTAAAATTAACATTGAAATGCACCCTAGGATTTTCACAGCACTTCCCAATCCGAATTGCCAAGTGCGAATTGCCGTCGTGATAAAATATTTTTTTTGTGGACGTCAATCAAAGTGTTTTCACGACATTGTCGGAAAACAAAGTTATCAAGGTTCGTGCCACGTGAAATATTGTGGAAATGCCTTGATTGATGCCCACAAAAAAAAAAAAACTTCGTCGCAACTTGCACGATTGTGATCGGGAAGCGCTTTAACTACCACAAATTAGATATCGATCAAGATCACTGACTATATATGCCTTTTCTGAATTCGCCGATAAACCGGATCAATTGTCGCTTCGGTGCAAACAACACCATGAAAGACGTAATGAACAAATGATATTTGTAAGAAGCAAAACCACAATGCATACCACCAAGTTCTCCATCTCAGAAAAGGTCTATGTGAGCTTATTATTAAACGAGATTCGAGGTGAAGGAAAAATGAGTAATATGAGCATTGCTCGGGTTCTTGGTTCGGAGCGGCCTTTTCTGTGATCATTCAAAACAAAATATTCATTCGAATAACTTTAATGATGCAACTCACCGCATCCAGAACGTTGGAAAGAGTAATACATCTTTCCACCACTGTTTTGGTACTGTTCCCAAACCTATGGTACTAAATGTTTTAAACCAAAATATATAGATTTTCAGTATCAATTTTTTTTTTTTTGTATGTATTCAGAGTAGAATAGCTCCCTTCACAGTACCCTGCTTCATCTTGAAAGGTAGCTGTGCCTTTTCATCGAAGCGAGACATGAGATGACCTTGCAATGATACAGACCTTTTTTAACACCTTGGACAACTAGTATTCACGTGTCTCTATCACTCCAAGGCTACCTCATGTCTCGCTTCGATGCAAAGGCATGGCAAACTTTAAAGATGAAGCAGGGAACTGGGAAGGGGACTATTCCTAAATCACTGTGCAACTGAGAAATTCTTTCATATCATTTCTGATCTTTAGCAACTGAGACATGTATTTTTCAAAATCGACCATTCGTTCCATTAGTGTAATAAAGATGTTATATACCACTTACAATGCCATCATCCACAACAAAAATGACCTCGTTGTATCTAGTCTCGTTAGTCGTTAGGTATGGTTTGTACTGATCTTCAACATTGGCCACATTGCGTCGTACCTGCAAGAGACACCACCTTAAATGAATCTTATTTTGAATTGAAAACTACTCTACATTCAAGAGGGTAGGGTAGGGTAAAGTAGGGTAGTCAGAGTAAAGTGGGATAGGCTAGGCTAGGCGAGGGTGTGTAAGGCAGGATAGGGTCACTCATTCTAAGTCGCGCTCCACATACATAACATTATAAGTCCGTTCATCCCTACCCTATTAATCTGTTGTGTGAGAATGGATTCATCGTTTCCGTAGATATTTTGCTTGTAGGAATCTAAAGAATTTATGAATTACACAGTAAATTAGTCAGCTTTCTTGCTCTACAATTAATGTAAAACTATATCATTAGCTATATAATCTCACCAGGTTCTTCTGGCACACCAAATTCTTTTCTTCTTTTTGCTGGATATACTTTGTGTGCTCCTGTGTCCTGTAACACACATCAAAAAGAGAAAAGAAACGGTTATAAGGTCTCTCCTTACCTTCCCTCTTTTATTCCTCCTTTTCGCTTTCTCTCATTCTTTTCATTCTCTTTTTTCATTCATTTTTTCTTCCTTCCTTCTTTCGTTCGTTCCTTCCTTCCTTCTTTTATTCTCCCTTTTCCTTTTTACTCATTCTTTTTATTCATTTTTTTCTATCCTTCATTTTCGTCTTCCTTTCTTTCTTTCCTTCGTTCCTGTCTTCCATTCTACCTACCTACCTAACACTCTCTTTCCTATGTTCTCTTTAGTATTAAGCGACCTTATCTTACTTTCAGTGTGTTAGCATAGCTGTCGTTATTTGAAACACGAAACTAATTGCTCTAAGTTTACCTTGAAGTTGGCATGGGGCTCTATGTGGTATGTTTCGATTCCATCATCAATCACTCCACTAAAAAAAAAGTAGCTTGGTCTCAACACATAACATCAAGTAACTTTGCGGGGACAGTTTTTAATCCCACTTACCTCAAGCCATTGCAAGTAGTTAATGCCACAACAGATTCGGGAATACCCCTAATAGAACCTTGGTAGTGACAAATATCTGGTGATTCCTTAAAGCAGGGAAAAATATAAATTATTAAAATTATTTCTTCCAGAGAAGCACTTTAAAGAGTAGAATAAAATGAATACAATCAAATTATTGGTTTGCTTTTAGCAAGTTTAGTTCTCGCAGCGCGTTAAATATTCAATGAAATCCCAACACGAAGTATACATTTTCTGAAAGTTTTTTTTAAACAAGGATTGCATATTTATTAGTGATTTAAAAAAAATACATTTGGATTTTACCACTAGATTATTATGACACACCTGAGTTATAATCTCAGAATCATCAGCATCAAATTGACGCAGGAGCATTGTTTGTGGAATAACTTGTCTGTTGGAAGGAAAAAAAACAACACATTTTGGAATGAAATTGTTAAATCATTAATTTAAAAATTAGTATAAAATAAAAAAAAATTAAATTATTTAAAACATATATTTAAAATATTACGACCAAAGAATTAAGAAATATTGATTACTTCTAGTGCTCAATACTTACTCGTTAACATTTGCATCAAGAATCCAATTGTTTTTAAAAGCTTTGATTGCAAATTTAACAGAATGTTCATGGCCACCCTGAAAAAGAAATTGGTAATGATTGGAATTTATTGTTTGTACAGCTGCTCATCAAAGTAATGAGCTACCGTTGAAACATGATGAGGACTATTTTAGTAAAAGAGATAGAATTCTTGGTGTGTGTGCGCAAACTCTTCCGCTAAATCCACAGAGAATAGCACCAGGGCTGATCTAAGCCAGGACAGGGCTAACTCACATATCGAATTGGAACTAAAGCTCGTAGAAAACGTTGTAGAGATCATAATTTTCCCAACATGGTACAATATAAAATTTCTCAGAAATTTCGAAAACACATAAAATGGAAACCTGAAATCTAGAGAAAGAACTCACTCCATTCTCGACCTATCCGATCGTTCATTGACTACGACACATGATCATGAGAAGCAAACATATCTTTTATGCCAACATTTTGTTTGAAAATAGGAACACTTGTAAAGAAGAATCATAGATATATACCAAAAACATAAAGCGTCGTTTGTATAGTGTTTGATGTCATCAAGAAAAAATAGAAACGAAGGAACTAAGGAAAGAAGGAAAGAAGGAAAGAAGGAAAGAAGGTAAAAAAGCACGAAGGAAAGAAGGAGAGAAGGAAAGAAAGAACACGAAAAAAAGCAACCTCAACATTTCTTTTTTTTTTAAATTATGGGCCATATACATTAAATACCGAAAATATTTACATATAGTTCATTAGCTTTTTGTTGCCTGTTTAATCCAGAAAATCCTCATTTTTGTAGTTTATACTTAAAGGAAAAAAAGCCTTGATTGTTACTAATCAACTATTGACTACCAAGTTGACTTAAAAAACCCTTTAAATACAACAAGTAAGAAGACAACACGTCTTCATTTCCGAGTTATTGAAATCTAAGATCAACAATTGCCCAGATGCTAAAATCAACAAAATGTACTGAAAACAACGACTTTCGCTTTATGTCGTATTATTTAGGTTATTACTTTTCACTTTGAGCATGATATCTGCTGGTAACAGCTACGATAGAAGTATAAATATTTAAATAACCGTGTACACAGTTTTAAGGAAGATGTTGATTGATGTTACTCCGAATATCAAACATGGTTTTAGTGACCTCAAGTTTCAAAAAAAACTATTGTTTATTGTCACGGTATTCAGATTTTTTTCAAAAAAAAGCATAGTAGAAAAGGTTAGAGACGAGTGTCCAGAAATCAGTAGAGGGAAGCAAAGTTTCCAGTTTTGTTATACTTAGTGACCATGATCACACTAATTGCTCTAATACAACTGCAATTGGCTACACATTTTATGAGTCATAATCGTCATTTTACTGAATGACCCTTGCACCTGCGAAAAACTCGCACTATTGTTGCACAGAAAATAAATAACAAAAAAAGATATTATTATAACACTGATATACTTGGCATGGAAAGAATAAGCCATTACTCACATCAATTGCGGTTGAGAGATCTCTTCGATGACGCCTGCTGTGTAGGCGTTCAGGATAGGTTATTTCATAGTCCTGTATCCCTAAAGAAAAGAAAATAATAAATTTTCAGTTGTATATGATGAAGGGGTTTTTCAGTTTTAGATTTTTCCTTAAAAGGCAAAAAAAAAAAAAAAAAAAACTTTTAACTTATTCTGCAACACTCCTTATACTAGACACAAACCAAAGTTCTTTAATTTTTTTTCAAAAACTGAACTTAAATTTAAATTTAACTACAAACAAGAACTACTACCTTTGAAAGCTAGCTATATATAAATAGTTTATAAAAGCAACACTCTTGATACCAGTAGGGTCATCATACCTTGTAAGGTCCCACACGAGAGGATGTACACGAGCAATCCAAGTAGAACTCTCATCTAGAAATGTTTATGTAATATAAGGACATTCTTCTTAACATAAAACTCAAAAAATGTTAAAGGATGGAATTTTTTGAAAAAATGTCTTTTAACTTACCGTCATCGAGTATCCAGTTTGGATAAGAGTAGTCTTTAAGTCAAGGTCTTTTATAGTGTCAATTAAAGCTTTAATGGACTATTATTTGGCGACATTTAAACGTATTTGAAAAAATGAAATAGCAAGCAAACAATGGAGGATTTATAGCAAATTAACCGAGATTTCTTTTTTACTATTTTTCTTTTGTAACTGAGATGATACTGCACTGCTTTGTGAATTACGTTGTAGCTGCCTTTACTTGTCCTTCACATCATGTCTAGCTACCTTCCCTACCTTATGAAAATGCGATTCACTTTTCTCCTTATGATATATTTTTCTATGTCTACATAAGGCTTTTCAGAAAGCGTATTGTATTGTACGTGTAAACACCAATTTTTGTCCAACGATACGGTTTCCTTGGAAACTGGATCTTCCACTTTAAAAAAAATCCAACATTTTAAAGAAATCTTCATGTATATTTAGTAAAATGGAAAATACAGTAAAACTGTATGACATCGATATTGCAGCTTTGGGATTTCCAGTTTGGGGAAGAAGATGGCAAGATATAAGTAGGTATTGTCAAAGGCAAGATCTATTTAACGCCAATCTCCTTTAAAAGAAATCTCAATTTGTCTCGAAACCAACACTAAACCTAATTTGTTCTTCATGAATTCTTTTCTTAATTCGCGTTTTGTTGATTGTATCTCTATTACTTGGCCGATGTGAGTGAATTCATGACAAATATCTACAAGGTTAGGATAGCTTTCATTTTAGCGCGCTCTTGACTGATAAGTTGATGGCATCTATTTTGGTGGTCCGTCTCGATCGTTACGACTAACCTGAACCTAGACTTGTTTCAGAAATACCCTTTAAATTTATTGAGCCTTTAAGTCAAATCAAAAGACATCAGATAAATGTTTGTCAATCTCTTCTCACCATCAGTCAGACTAGTTATTAGGGAATTTAGTTACTTTGCTTTGAACTGTTTTTCCCATAAATTGCTCGATTTAGAAATATAGCAGTTATGCAATGGAGCCTGGAGCCTAGGTCGAACTGAACACTGAATGAATCGGGGGGGGGGGGGTACTCCCTATAATGGACTATACGGCGATGTTCCGCCCGAAAGGGGTACCTTTTTCAGGCTGCAGGTCAGTATAGAAAAGGCGTGAGTAATTGTGAGTTTTGGTATAAAAAGGGGTAGCTCTTCTTCAAAGGTATATGAAAGGGGTACCTTTTTGCTGAAATTTGGTATATGAAAGGGTAAGGGGTCGAGAAACTGGGCGGGTTCTGCACAGGGAAATGGGAAACGAAATGATAAATAGTTTGGTAAGAGTTTAGAAAATCACTCGTGTTCGAGTCTGAGTAACATACAGTAGATTGAATGGGAAGGGAAACCGATTGGGATATGGTACGGGGATGACAGCTGGAGGTTTGACAGACAGGGGTAGATATCAAGCGAGTCACCACGGCTAAACTATTTCAGAGAAAAAACACCCACTGACCTTGATGTCTTATAGCTCCCTCCCGTTGGATTAGAAATAGATTAAATATATTGCCAAATTCCCGTTGATAATATTTTTATTGGCTGAAACTCTCCGTTAGATGCATGGATATATGTATCGATTCAAAGCAAGTCTAACAAGAGAAAACACATGTCCTAAACTTGCAAGATATCATGGCGAAATGAACGCATTTTTCCCCCCAAGACATAAGACAGCCAACAACAAGGTAATTTTGTCCCACCACCTGTTTATTGCAACCCAATATAAGCCATTGTTTACATCATTCGCTTGTTGACGATGTCCTTTGTTCTCTAAGTAAACAGGAAGCAGAGAAACCTTCTATGTAGGAGCTGCAGAAGGGGAAAAAGAAAAGAGAACAGACGTTAATTCCAGGAAATTTTGAAAACTTTTATATTTCACGTAAGGATAAGTAGCCAAAGAGCAAACAAAAATATACAACGTTTGCTATCATAATTTGCCATTAATATTTGTAAAACAAGAGAGCGTGTTTTGACGGCATGATAAATACAGCCCAAATCAAATTGCAGGACGGCACATGAATGCATATTCGTAACTGTCCGTTATTTCTTACCTGGCCAAAAAAGTTTTTGCACTTCCATACATTATCGTGGGAACTGCCAAGGACCTTCACGCATCCAGTACCAGATAACATCTGGGTTACTTTCTGTCAAGTGTCCGTAAATCCACGGTGCTGGATGGAAACCTTTAAAGGGTGCTACATTGTAGCAAAAAAATGTAAAGGGTGATCACCAATCTATGAAAACAATCATTTCCTAATCTCTTCGTATGAATATTTGCGATACAAAAAGACATAGGAAATACTATTTCTATTCTGTCTGAACTGTGACTAAATAGATACGTAGTGCAGATTTGTATATCCATTCGATACTTGACGTTTCCTTTCATCATTATTTACCTGCAATGGTGCCCCAAAATTTTGAGTAAGCATCCCTGGATGTGGTTAGTATTGCAAAGTGCAAACGCTTTGCAAATTTTATCCAAGGCATCCGTTTTTCGATCCCATTGTCTGAATATTCCCAGTTATCAAATTTCTTTATAAGTTTGACATTAGTTTGGGTATTTGTAGTCGCTGTAAATGTGTAGGATCGATCTGCTTGCCATATTCCTCCCCAACGACCTGAAGAAAATAAAAGACGGATAAAGCATGACTATCTAAATGTGATGCGCATCCTTTATCTTTTGCCTTTTTATGCATATACTTTTGAATACACATTTATTTAAATACATTTATTTGAATACACATTTATTATGACGATGAAAATAAACAAAGTTTTGTTTCTATTTTTCGGGATTGCGTTCTACTATTATACATAATGTTGGCCCACAAACGTTTTTATAAAGATTTTTGATTGAGAAATACAACAGGTTTTTTTCTTGTCACAAGAAGAATATGTAATACAGTAATACAATCTAGGTAAAGTATTTGCGACCAGGCCTGCATGTAATCCCTCCAAAGTTGTTAGCCTTTTGTAAGCCTTTAGCCCGTGCATTTTTACAATGCGTCATTGTGCGAGAATATAAACAAACCGAAGGGAAACCCAACAACTCACGTTCGCTTCTACAGTAAATTTAAAAGAATTTAAAAGAAGACAAGCGTTGAAAAGCTTGCAGCTACTGAAACATTCGCATTATGTATTTCTACACGTATCAAGATATTCGCAAGCTATTTATTTCTAGAATTAAAGTGATAACTGTTAAAAAATACTGTTTGAATATGTTAATTCATGGAACATGTTATAAAGCGACCGGTCAGAATAAGGCATACCGTATAATATTCACAGAATAAAAGCTTAGCATCTATACGAACATGTAACTAGTATTAGAATTTAGGTAAGTTCCCTTCGAATGTAAAGGGAGTTCGCTGCGTCGAATACGATTCAGTTTTTATTATTGAGTATTATGAGAATTCATATCAGCTGAATTATTTGTCAGCCGAACTCAAACTTACTCGATTAGAGCAGCACAACTCGCGTCGCTAGAACTCTTAGAGGAATCCAAAGCCTGTCAAAATGATTTAACATAGCTAATATTAAGATGCTACGGCGAAAACGTCGTTTATTTTTTTCTATAAACTTCGTGTTCACGAGCTTCTTTGACAAAGTAAAACCCGCATCCAATTATCAAATCAAGGGAGGGGAGCCTGAGCATTTTCTCGAATCTCGTTCTAGCTCTCGAATTTGAAAGAAAAAATAATTTTATTGACCATAACTTTTTAGTATTTAGGAAACAGTGGATCCTGCGTTTATAATGAGAGAAATTTGAATTCTAGTTCCAATTTTGTCTATACCGAAAAACATTTGCCGTGTCCTACCCTACTAAGGCAGTCATTGGTGCGCAATTTTTTCCCGTCATGGGTTATGCTAACAACTTGAGCTTGTTAGCTTCGCGCTGATTGGCTAGTTACATTTTCTTGTATTACCTAGATATATTAGAGGTGAAAAAGCATGAAAGAAGAGTGACGAAAATTAATTCCTGTATATTCCTTTTCGTTTTTTCAAAAGTTTTATCTGTAACGGTTTTGATAAAAATAAATTTAAGAATTCAATTTATAACTTATATTTTTGTAATACCAATAGATGCTAACCACAGGCTACCCGCCACAAAGAAGTAGCGATGTTTTCTCTCATTGAAATGCCTTTTGTTCGTGACGTGATGCAATCTTTATAAGCGTTTCAGTCCCAAGGGGACTTTATATTCAGAAAGCGAGCGAGCTAGTCTCGTCCCTCGTCCCGCCATGTTGAAATTGAAGTCCAAAAAACATTCCAGTTCACCAAACAAGCCAGGAAACTTACTGTATGATAACTGCTACAAGTCTGTATTAACAGGTAAGACGATGAATTAAGCTATATACTTGTCAGTGTTAGATTTTAAAATCTTGATTCGAATTCATGAAGCGTTATTTTAATTTACAAACTCACTTTTGTACATTTGCCGGGGCAATTTGGAACATTGCTTGAAAGCAAAGCAGTTTGAATGCTACCAAAACTACTATTATGAATTATGAAGAACGTTAACTTTTTGCTTTTATTTCGAACAACATTTTATCTTATCTTAGAGACTTTTCTTGATGTTTACATTATGTGGGTTGCCTGTGGCTTTTCGATTATGCAAATATTTTCGGCCTGAAAATGTATTCTTTTCTTTAAGAGATACACTTACCTCGTGCTTGAGCCTCCAGTCGATATTCAAAAGTCGTTCCAGAAACATTGATATTATTTTTGATATCATCAGCATACTTGAGAATCGAGTAGTCTTGCGTTAGAGAAGGCGACATTATATTTCTGAGCATGATATTTTTAGCATTCCAAGTATTGGTTCGGCTAGTGACCAATAGCGTCCACCCACCACCGTCACGTGACATGTCACAGTAGGCTAAGATAGGTTTACGGGATAGTCCTTGAGGATAGATCTTGTAAATAGCATCTGGGAGATCTAGGTTGTTGGAGATTGCTTGCAGCTGAAGGTGACGGCATGAATGAGCCTCTAAGAGTGAGAAAATGATTGATTGATTATTTTATATTTTTCGTGGAGTCCAGTTATCTCGAATCCCGAATATCTCAAGGTTCATGTTATCTCGAACTTGAGGGCGCGTCCCATGGACTTGCGGTTTTCCCCTGGATATCTCGTACCCCATTATTTTAAGCCTTTTCCTTGGTCCCCAGGAAGTTCTAGATACCATTATTCCACTCTATTTGAATGCGATTTTTCCATATTTTTACCGCCTCTTTTCATGAAAACCGTATATATGATTAAATAGAACGATAATCGTAAACAATGAAATCCGATAGGGTAAAGCTTGAGAGTCATGACTACGCGCTATAAAGTTGTCTTGAATGAAAAGTCTGTTAAAGAGAAGGGTTTGTCAGACGAAGAGTATATAACGTTGGTATATTTGTAAAGCAATAGCGGCTTCTTATGTAGGATCTATGTTTTGGTCTATTCTTGGAAATGAGACATCTCGATAAAAAAGTTCCAATGTCAATCTACTGCCGATTCAAACTTGTTGGGGGTGAACATGGATGACATCTCACTTACTTGGACAAGGAACCTTGTTACACTGTTGCTCCTGTGTTTTCTCTCCTTGGCAATCTTTGCCACCATGCTGTGGAGCAGGATTGTTGCAGAATCGATATCGACTTTGTTTACCAGTATCACAGCCCTTGGTACATATAGACCAATTGGTCCACGTGGTGAAGCCTCCATCAATTGGTAGAAGGACTGACCATGAAATGTTAATAGTATGAATTAATAAGGATGCATAGATTATGAGGGCACAATCATTTTAGTCAGTCAACATTAGTTCAAGCGACATGATTAGAAAAGGCAAGCCCTTATTCAAAACACGCGAAAATTGTCTAGAAGGTATTAGACGCCTGAACTGAAATTTAGAAGATTTCCTTCTAAGGAAGATAAACAAAAATACGTTTTCACACTCGACATTCAAACAATGAGAAGACAACGGAAGTAGGATTACAAACCGGGTCTTCCAAGCCTTTCAGTAGCTGTTAAAGGCTAGTTTTTCGAAGTATTTAAATTTTCAACTGCTTAGTTTTATTTTTAAAGAGATATAATCTATCTAAATTACCTTTTTCACATGCAGTGTTGGGATCATATCCAGAATGGCAATGACAAGTCCCGAGATTTGTACACCTCTATGGGAAAAAAAGAAAAAGAAAAAGAAATACAATATTCAGTGGTCCATTTACGAAGTGGACACCTCCGGAACCCTGCTTGTTGTCCACTTATTAGGGGTGTCCGTCAAATTAGGTTATTGTCTTGAAACGAAGAGAGCAAATTTTGATAACCCGTTAGCTGTCCGTTCAAAAGAAGGTGCTGATTGTAGAACCATTCATAACTCAGGCCGTTAAAGAATGGAATGATCTAAGTCAAGAATTAAGGAACTCTAGTAGTGTTCAAGTCTTCAAACGCAATTTCTTCAGTTAGTTTCACAAATTCATATATTCCTTTTTACAATATGTTTTACAATTTTTAGCTTTATATACATTAGTCTAATTTTTATTTTATTATTCATGCTTTTATATTCTATTTTATATATTGTCCTATTTTTTCGTTTATTTTATTTTAAGTTAATTCCAGGACCTCTCTGAAAATCACCTATGTGAGAGAGTTTTCCTGAAGCATATCTTAAAATTTTATTTGATGTGCAATAAAGATTATTATTACACTTATGCTACTGGTTGATATCTTACGTTTCGACTCACAGATCACCCAACATTAGATATGGACCCTCCTAACTAATGCTCGTTTTGTCTTTAAATTAATGACTTACCCCTCTTCCGTTACACTCAATGCCATTTACCGATGGACATTTAGTGATGTTCAGTTTTTTAAACGACTTGCACTTGGAATTCATGCACATCTAAGATAAGATAAAATGTTCCATCATTATTATACTATATAGATCATGTAGATCGAGTTTTAATTGACAATGGCCTTACCTTTTGGTCTCCACATTTCGTTCCATCGTTCACCATTCCTTGACCAACCATATCAGACTTTTTGAGTACCGCGGCGCTAAAAAAAAGGCAAGATGGATTAATTGATAATTAATTAATTTTAATATTTCTTTATGATTTAAAATGGATTAATTGATAGTTATCTTATGATAACAACATGAATTATTTAGTCATATGATGATCATGATGATGATAAGGTTTATAATTTTTGCGCTGAATTTATCATCAGTGTTGATGATAGAAAAAATTATTACCTGCATCGCGCGGCACTTGAACCATTTAATGTCATTTGCTTATAACTTTTACCATAATCCACCACAGGCCTTTTATCATTTGTCGAACATTGAATTTGACCACAAAGAACATTACTAAAGAAAGAGAAGAATGAAAAGAGAAGTTATCTAACTAGAGAAGCTTTCATGCACAATCCAAATCAATAGACGAATATTGTTTAAAAATGTTTGTGTCATTGTCCGATCAATATATACATTTGATTATCGCGGTGTCTTAGAACTTGTTCCACATAAGGATATCTAATTTCTAAATCCATAGTTTCGAATCTCAACGAAAATTATGAACAATTACAAAAAAAAGATCTCAGCCCAAAAGAATGCATTCTTCAGGGGCGTATCTGCAGGCACAACGATGATATGAAAACGTCTTGTTACTTTGTACAACCTATTAAATAAATTAAAACCATATTATATGCACACGTACGCTGTTGCGCAGGGGGAGTTGCTCGTTGCATCACATGTTCCATATCCGTTTGCTTCTGTGTTCAGCTTGTCATAACACGCTTGATTCGCACTGGCACTTTCTGAAGGTAACAAAAATGTTTAAGAATTACTTGTATTTGAATAACTAATAAATTTGTCTTTTTCTTTGAAATTTGTGGCAAAATAACACAAATAGAAAGCAGTGATGCAGTGTTGAAAAAGGCAGGTTAGCAAATGGTGCTCGTCAAATAGGCATAATGACTTTTCATTTGAGCCTTTCAAATAATTTTTGTCCCCTTGGGCTTCATTATTACCATATTTTATAACATACACAGCGGTATTTTTATTTGCAAGAGTTTGTACTTTCTTTTAACATATCATCATAGTATATAATTAGCTATTACTTACTAGGTCCCCAAAGATCTCTACACTGTTTATTTCTCGTCTCTGCGCACTTGCCAGTGAAGCAGTAAGACTACAAAATATACCACAACTTGTCAGTGCACTAGGACCTATGCATGAATGTCATTTATTACCCTAATGGAACTGAAGCAGGTTTTTAGAAAGAGACAGTACAATCATTCTCAATGGACAAGATGTTGAAGAATATTTTGTATAGCATTCTGTAGCTAGAGATGTTGATTGAAAATACCTGCCATCAAAATCCCTCAAAACTTAAAAAAAAAACATCCAATGATGTTAGCTTACCTTATTTGCCCTGTTGCATGGTGTTCCATCTTGTAAGGATATGTCAGTTGGACACTAGAATAAATACATTCTACCATTAGTTAATTCTATTCGAAAAATCGTTGTCCAGGCCGAAAGTATTAATACAATTATAAAAAAAAATTGACAGCATTCATTTTAGATTTAAAAAATTAAATTAAAAAGCTTTATATACGATTGTGCTGAAAATGTGTATCTAGTCGTAGTTTATTTGTTGGGTTTGACAAAACAAAAGTATTTGCCTAGAATCATTGCTTATTACAATAAAAATCATTTTTTAAGTTCAGAATACAATAATATTTTCCTTCAAATTTTTTCTTCAATAGTCTTGCATTTTGGTCCGCTGATTTTATCAAATGAAAACCCGACTAGCATTAATTCAACATGTTATAGGCATAGGTATAATATGTTCATTCGTTTGTCTTCCTTGTAATTACACATTTAAGATAAATACTTACATCTCTGGAATCTCCAGGGCAATATTCTGGTACATCACAATCAGTTTTTACTGGTCTGCAAAGTGTTCCTTGTCTCTTAAACTAAATTAGGAAATGAAAGAAAATTAAATAGAAATAGAAACAGTTTTAAGGGTGAAACGTGAAAAATTTTCTTCATGAAGTAGATACGTCGTACTAGTTAATGAAACTAAACTTTTCTTCTCGTGCAGGGCGGCACCGCCCGTCATGCGTGGCCTTGCTGTTTCCTTACGATGTATTAGAAATTCCACATTAGATAAAAATTCTTACTAAGCAGTCATTACAGCAGGTGTGATGTTGATCACTGCAAAGTGCTCCAGACTTCAGACGGCAGTCGTGTGGCATGCAGCAGGGGTCCTTTGCTTTACACATCTAAAAACAAAATAACAGGACTTAGTCTAAGTTAAACGTTTCTCTCAAAAGATGCGAGTGTATACTGATTAAGCTATTCGTTGTCATAAGTCATTTTTATATTTTCTTTTTTACTTGCCTCGGGTGTTCCACAATCACATTCTTCGTTTCCTTCTCGGATGCCATTGCCACATTTTGAGTTAATAGCCTAAAGTAGAATTTAAAAGTATGCAACTTATTTACAAAGCTGTCGCGTATCCTTTTTACAAAGAAACTCTTGTCTTTCGTAACATCTGCTTCATAGTGACTCACACAACCGCAGCTCATCATTGTCAAATATTACACTGATTTTCACCATTAAGTCACTCTTGAATTTTAATCTGCGAAGTTCAGCTGCGTAACATACAGTTGTACTTGGCCCGTGAAAAAATAGGAAGCATACAAAGTGACAATTTCATGCATTGTTTTCTTTGGTTTAACTTTTACTCTGCCTGTTAATTATGCAACTTTGTTTCACGTGCCAAATCAACTAACTCTTCGATACAAATTACACCGTATATATAAGTATTAAGTATATATAAGTACTATGTTTCCTTACTAGCAATAAATACGCAGGCTAAGACTTATAATTCTAACTAAGTTCTAAGTCTCTTTGCTGCGCTTTAAAATATCTTTCATTTTACCAGTGTAGGCACGTTGTAAAGGCAACGGTCGTTAATTTTCTTCAAGGCATTCAAGCTGCAGTCTGAAAATCCAAGCATTCTTGGACTATATAGGAGTGATAAAGGAAGAAGAAGAAAAAAAGAAAAAATCACGATTGATTCAGAAAGGTATGCAAATTGTATAAGTTGTGTCATTTGGAGTTCTTCAAACCTTACTTCGATTAAAGCCATGTTCCATGATGAAAACCCCATGCCCCGATGAAACATTTGTACTTTCTCGTTAGGTATTGCGGAACCGAGAGAAAAATTTGAGAACCCGGAGAAAAACCCTTGAATCAAAGGGAGAGTCCTAATAAACTCTGTGAACATATATGTTATGCCACGTCAAGGAATCGAATCCTATCAGTACCTCAGTGTTGAGAGGCGAGTGAACTACCCATACCCCACCCTTAGTCCCGGCCCGAGATGTAATATGATGTCTTAATACGCAACATAAATTAATGAACAACAACTTACTTTGGATAATATTGCATTACGCATCCCTTTGAAGAAAGGCACTTGCATTTAGCTATTTAAAAAAAGAATCGGTTATTAGAGAGGAGCCCATGAAATTAAGAATAACTGATTTCAAACAGATAGAAAATAGAAATTTTACAGCGATTCTCAAAATTCTGCGAACTCGGTAGTTACGAGTGGCGAGTCACCAGTTGGGATTTGGTTTTTCACTGCCAAAAAGGTACCGAATGATTACTTTGATTTACAGCAGCGAAAAACCTATTCACAACAATTCGTTGAAATGTTTGCAGAATATTGAGAATAGCAGTAAGCGGTATATAGTAGTTTTCAATATATGATATATTTAGTAATAGGTGAGTTGGTTACCAGAATAATGTGGAAAGTTAAAGTTGTGTCCCATTTCGTGAGCAACTACTATGTATGGTCCAATAAGACTACCCCATGCATGACTCCACTAAAAGACAAAACAAATGGAAATTTATAAAGTAGCCATGCAAAGAACGCTATTTTCTTTTTTTGAGAGTTAGCAAAAGAAAAGCGTTGCTTGTGAGTTGAAGATTAGATCCAACAGGAATCAAGGGTGAGGTAATTTTGATGTAATACCCCAGTTTCGAGATCTCTATTGAGCAGTGTTAGCCTCAAAAGCATGTAATATATTATCTAATATTAATAAAGGCTCGTGAGGAATGTATACAAATGAAGACTACAATTGCTTCAAGATTCCACGGGTTTTGCTTTCAGTCCTGAATATTTACGCACAATCGAGACTAACACTGAGCAATAGAGAACTCGAAACAGGAGTATTGTCTCTCAGCTGTGGGATCCCAAGTTCGATTCCTGGACGCGGCATCACATGTGAGTAGAGAATGTTGGGTCTCTTCCTTGATTAGAGCCGTTTTTTCTCCGGGTTCTCCGGATTTCCTCCCTCTGCAAAATCTAACAAGGTACAATCCACTGAATGAATCTGTGAATTAGCCCTGCCGCCCTGACTGTGATTAACGCATATATTATTTCAAGATTTATCGATTGATGGTTTTGGTTGATCCCAAGAGAGCTGAGAGACAGACATGGCGGCCGTGCTGGTGGGCCTAACAATATATACTAAAAAAGTCCACTAGCATGACGTAACGTGAAAACGAAGAATAGAATATCATGAAAGTTTTTCAATAAGTTAGTCACAACACTTACAGAGTTTATAGCATAGGAACCTGAACCACACATTGCCCCAATCCAACCAAGGCCATTTGCTCCACGCCAAGAATAATGACTCAGGAAATGGGCGTTATCAAAATGGACTCTCCCTCTAACTTCTTCGTTTAAGTAATCGCCAAATAGCTTGAAATCTCCAAAGCGACGACGAAAACGAGGTCCATTAGTCCATATCTCAAGAGCAGACATCACAACGCGAATATTTATGCGCTGGTAAATCTAATGAATAGACAAATAAGAAGCACCTTTTAAAGGAGTTACGGTACTAGATCCTCAATTGCTATCCAAGACACATGTCTTAACATGGGTTAATGAACAACCCTTTTACTGGGTTGCCTGTGGGCAACCCAATCTAAAAATGAGGTTCGTTTTTCTTTTCTTTTTCGGGCGTCGGACATATGATTGGATAAATTAATCACATGATATTGAGCATGAGGTATCTGTCTTTTTTCGTTAACTACCAAAAATGGCATCTTGATCAAGATCACTATTCTGACAATGGGTTTTTCTCATAGGAAATATTATTGTACTTCTAGCTGATATCGTGATATTCTTTAAAACCAGAATTCCAAAGCCCAAATATGTTTTCTTGATCAAGTGATCACTGACAATAAACCTTTTAACCTTGGGCGTAATGTTTTCCCATTTCAGACCACGTGTCATTTCCTAGAGTATCATTTCTTTATTCAACGGTTGCACATGAGAGGACACATGAATATGGATACAACTCAAACAAAGAATCTTATTATCAAAATAATGACAAGTGGTCAACATTGCACCCAAGACGAAAAGGTCTATAGCTGATCATGACGCACCGAGGAAGAGAAAGATGAGTGATATGATCATTTCCCTTTCCACTTAAATCAGAATACTTCTCAAATAATTTAATTAGACAACTCACCGAATCCAGAATGTTGCACAAAGTAATAAGTCTCTCTACCGTTGTTCTAATATTCTTTCCAAACCTCTTGTACTAAATTGTCAGATCAAAAATACATTTTCAGTATTAATACGTAGTTTATGATTAAACTGACCTCCAGCATACTAATGCAGTAGAATTCTAATCATACGCAACTGAGACATTTTCCAAAATATTTCATAACGTCGATCATGACTGCAGAAGAATATGATGTTATATACCACTTACAATGCCGTGATCCACAACAAAAAGGACCTCGTTGTAACGAGTCTCGTTAGTCGTTAGGTATGGTTTGTACTGATCTTCAACATTGGCCACATTGCGTCGTACCTGCAAGAGACAACACCTTACATGAATCTTGTTTTGTTACTCCACGTTAAGTGGTTTTCGGCTCATTAGAATGAAGCAGAGCAGGGCAGGGAAGGGTCCTTTATTCTAAGTCGCGCTCCATATACATGATTATAAGTCCGTTCAATCTTACCCTATTAATCTGTTGTGTGACAAGGGATTCGTCGTTTCCATATATCTTTTGCTTGTCGAAATCTGAAAAAATGATGAATTACTTAGTAAGTTAATCAGCTTTATATTGACTAGCACAGAAACATGGGCTTTATTGCTCTACAATTAATTTAAAACTGTGTCATTAGCTAAAGAATCTCACCAGGTTCTTCTGACACGCCAAATCCTTTTCTTCTTTTTGCTGGATATATTTTGTGCGCTCCTGTATCCTTTATCACAAATCAACAAAACGAAATCATTCATAGGGCTTTTGAAGGTTTGCTGGAAAGAGTTTGTCTTTTCTTTACTTCTTCCATCCATCCATCCATCCATCCATCCATCCATCCATCCATCCATCCATCCATCCATCCATCCATCCATCCATCCATCCATCCATCCATCCATCCATCCATCCATCCATCCATCCATCCATCCATCCATCCATCCATCCATCCATCCATCCATCCATCCATCCATCCATCCATCCATCCATCCATCCATCCATCCATCCATCCATCCATCCATCCATCCATCCATCCATCCATCCATCCATCCATCCATCCATCCATCCATCCATCCATCCATCCATCCATCCATCCATCCATCCATCCATCCATCCATCCATCCATCCATCCATCCATCCATCCATCCATCCATCCATCCATCCATCCATCCATCCATCCATCCATCCATCCATCCATCCATCCATCCATCCATCCATCCATCCATCCATCCATCCATCCATCCATCCATCCATCCATCCATCCATCCATCCATCAGTTCCTTCCTCCCCTTCTCTTTCTTTTGTTTTCTTCTCTTTTTCTTTCTTCTTTTTTTCTTGTATCTAGCAAAGCTGTCTTCATTTGCAACAAGAAAACATTTCTTACAGCTCTAAGATTACCTTGTAGTTTGTATGGGGCTCTATGTGGTATGTTTCGAGTCCATCATCAATCACTCCACTAAAAAAAATAGCACTTGGTCTCAACACATAATATCACGCAGTTTTGCGGGGACAGTTTTTAATCTCACTTACCTCAAGCCATTGCAAGTAGTTAATGCCACAACAGATTCGGGAACACCCCTAATAGAACCTTGGTAGTGACAGATATCTGGTGATTCCTTAAAGCAGGGAAAATACACAACATTATGTTATTTCTTAATTATAATGCTAAATAACTTTAGAGAGTGGGATGCTCCACCCTCCGCTCCCCTCCAAAATTTAATTCGCCTGATTTGTAGATTGTTAATAAGACAAACCTGAGTTATAATCTCAGAATCATCAGCATCAAACTGACGTAGAAGCATCGTTTGTGGAGTCACTCGTCTGAAGGAAGAAACACAAGAAAAACACATTATTTTAAAATGAATTAATAATAATAATTAATAATAATTTATTACTAGTATGAAGGCGCAAATTCGCATTTGGATATGATCAAATGCGCCTAAAATATTACATTCTATTGAAATAATAAAATTAATTAATTAATAAAATATGTTAATATGTAACTTTATAAATAAAAACTTAGTTACATACAGCTGAGGTATCCTATATAATATAAAAATGTCATTAAAATCTAATATAAATATGTACATAAATAAAATACACAATTCTAAATTAATTGTAAAAAAAAATCTTCAAATATATTTTCTTATCATAGGAGAAACGACGATATGTATTTTTTTTACTAATAGGTTACAAAGTCTAGTTTAGTTACTTAGGTAGTGCTCAATACTTACTCGTTAATATTTGCATCAAGAACCCAATTGTTTTTAAAAGCTTTGATTGCAAATTTAACAGAATGTTCATGACCACCCTGATAAAGAAATTGATCATGATTGATTAGCATTTATAGACCAAACGGCGCCATGTTTTTGCACATGCATAAAAACCTTTATTTAAATCCACGTAACCTCAATCATTTAAGCGCTTGAATGTGAGGCTCTGTGCTTCGAAAGTATATGGTATATCGTAAACCAAGAGAGTTACCGTGAGAAAGGTACAGTGTTCGTTCAGCTGTTCACTAGAATTTACGGTCTGCCGAATGGCTGGGTGTGTTCCGAAAGGTAACAGCCTTCAATAATCTAAGAGTTTTACACGAAAATATATATCTGCACCTGCGAACCCGCCTTCACAAAATATATAACGAAAATACTAGACGATATGGAAAGATTTCGTCTTTACTTACATCGATAGCGGTTGAGAGATCTCTTCGATGACGCCTGCTGTGTAGACGTTCAGGATAGGTTATTTCATAGTCCTGTATCCCTAAAAAATAAGGATATTTTTTTTATTAAAACAAATTTAGTAAATGAAAGATTTTTGGTACAAATTATGAAATGCCCCTTAGTCGTAGCCTATTTTGTTTCTTTTTTTTAAAACTGCAAACAAGAACGATAACCTTTGATATAGTTAGCTGAACACAAATAGTCTATAAAAGCAACAATCCGTACGTATACTGACAGGAGAGTCATCATACCTTGTAAAGTCCCACACGAGAGGATGTACACGAGCAATCCAAGTAGAACTCTCATCTAAAAATGTTCATTCAATGTAAGGAATGATCTTCTTATCATAAAAGTCTTAAGCTTAAGAGCTGAAAATTTTAAAGGATGGAAAATCTAGAATATATCAGGAGTCAGCAATCTTGTGACTTACCGTCATCATCGTGTGTCTGGACGAAAGTAGTTTTTCTTTTTATTCAAGGTCTTTTATAGTGTCAATTAAAGCTTTAATGGACTATTATTTGGCGACATTTAAACGTATTTGAAAAATGAAATAACAAGCAAACAATGGAGGATTTACAGCAAATTATCCGTGTTTCTGTTTCTTTTTTTTAATATATATATTAACTCGGAGATATACAGTCCTGCTTTGTAAATTACGTTGTACATAGCTGCCTTTACTTGTCCTTTACATGTGTCTAGCTGCTACCTTCCCTACGTTATATAAAACTGCGATTCACTTTTCGCCTATAGATCTAGATCTTCTTTTCTTCACAGTTTACATAAGGGCTTTTCAATGTGTATTGCAAATGTAATCAACATCAATTTTTGGCCGCCTTCATGGTATCCTTGGGAACTAACTCAGTAGATCTACTGATCTTTCCTTTTTTCAGGTCCTCACAAACTTTTTTCTAAAGAAATCTTCAGTTAACTTTAGTGAATGTCGGTTTGCTTTGTGGTGATTTAGGGTGTTTAGTGAGAAAGACAAGATAACTAGGGGTCTGTAGCTCTGGTCAAACAAGATAAACGCTGGTCTTAGTAGTAGGGAAATGAGAGTTCTAGGACAATGGATCTATTGTTCTTTCGGCGCCGGTCTAATTTTCGGGGGGAGGGGAGGGGTGGTTCAGGTCCAGCTATCACGAAAAGATGGACCGACCGCCTGTACAAAAATTCCGATCGAAATCAGGGGGTATTAAGACAGGGGGTGTGTTTTTAAGACAAAATTGAAATGATTCCTTTGTTTGAGCAACAGGTGGTTTGAAGGATAAAGTTATGAATTTTTCATCTACAATGATGTGACGGTAAACGTATACTCCGTAGAAGAGAAAGAGTCCAAAAGATGTTCTTGCCCGATGAAATTTATATACTCTACGAAAAATTAAGAATAGGACGATTATTGTAATTATTTTATTATGGTCTTTTGTTTAAACAGCTGGTGATTTGAAGAAAGTCGTGTTTTGAATAAATTAAAGTCGATAAACCTTCGTTTTCGTTCTGGAATTTCTGTTACACTGACAAATGTTTTATTACTTAAACAGTAAAGCGAACATTATCGTTTCAGACAGAAAAATCTTTTGTTCCAGAGGGTTTATTCAAGATAATAACTACTATGATAACTGTTTTATTGTTGATCGTATACTGTGTAAACATATTGTCAGAGTAGGCTGGATACAGCAAACATGAACGGCGTAAATCTTTTTGATTTGCATAGCTCATTCCAGTAAAAATCATCACGAACTACAGCTTTTCCCACTTGGGTATTGACTTTGCGATCGTTATAGCCACTTTAAAAAAATGTTTCATTCAAGCATAGGAGGGATATGAGAGTTATATTCCTCGTCTACCTCTCAGTTCAGGTTTTTGAGTTATAACAAGAGGTTTTAACGTATTCGATTTTAAAGAAAGTGTATGCATTGAATCACAGTCTTTGCAACGATAAAACATTTGTTTTGTATTTTTGGCATTAATAGCAAATGCGTTTGAGCAAACGTCAAAAACGACAGTACAGATACTCAGTGGGCGGCGGACTTTGCGAAAGTCTATCACGCTACTAACAGCCGGATATCCTAGCTAACGATAGCCAGATAGCCCAGCTATTGATAAGCCTAGCTATCGATAGCCAGATAGCCCAGCTATTGATAGCCTAGCTATCGATAGCCAGATAGCCCAGCTATTGATAGCCTAGCTATCGATAGCCAGATAGCCCAGCTATTGATAGCCTAGCTATCGATAGCCAGATAGCCCAGCTATTGATAAGCCTAGCTATCGATAGCCAGATAGCCCAGCTATTGATAGCCTAGCTATCGATAGCCAGATAGCCCAGCTATTGATAGCCTAGCTATCGATAGCCAGATAGCCCAGCTATTGATAGCCAGATAGCCAGTGATCTCTCTTATTTTTTTACGGTGTAAAATTTAACTTTTTATCTATACTGTTCCAGCTATTGATAGTCTATTTAACAATTAGTCCTCGAGTCCGTATGGTCTACGAGTCAATAGCCCATGAGGCCGAAGGCCGAATGGGGTATTGACTCGTAGGCCATGAGGGCGAGAGGTCTAATTGTTTTAGTAAAAACCTACTAATCGGTCCAATAAAAGGATGCAAAAAGTTTTGGATTTTGCTTTATTTTTTTTGATTTCTTTTTTTTTTTTTGGTTCGGCCTTCGGCCTCATGGGCTATTGACTCGTAGACCATACGGACTCGAGGACTAATTGTTAAATAGACTATCAATAGCTGGAACAGTATAGATAAAAAGTTAAATTTTACACCGTAAAAAAATAAGAGAGATCACTGGCTATCTGGCTATCAATAGCTGGGCTATCTGGCTATCGATATCTAGACTATCAATAGCTGGGCTATCTGGCTATCAATAGCTGGGCTATCTGGCTATCGATAGCTAGGCTATCAATAGCTGGGCTATCTGGCTATCGATAGCTAGGCTTTCAATAGCTGGGCTATCTGGCTTTCGATAGCTAGGCTATCAATAGCTGGGCTATCTGGCTATCAATAGCTGGGCTATCTGGCTATCGATAGCTAGGCTATCAATAGCTGGGCTATCTGGCTATCGATAGCTATAGGCTATCAATAGCTGGGCTATCTGGCTATCGATAGCTATAGGCTATCAATAGCTGGGCTATCTGGCTATCGATAGCTGGGCTATCTGGCTATCGATAGCTATAGGCTATCAATAGCTGGGCTATCTGGCTATCGATAGCTAGGCTATCAATAGCTGGGCTATCTGGCTATCGATAGCTAGGCTATCAATAGCTGGGCTATCTGGCTATCGATAGCTAGGCTATCAATAGCTGGGCTATCTGGCTATCGATAGCTAGGCTTATCAATAGCTGGGCTATCTGGCTATCGTTAGCTAGGATATCCGGCTGTTAGTAGCGTGATAGACTTTCGCAAAGTCCGCCGCCCACTGAGTATCTGTACTGTCGTTTTTGACGTTTGCTCAAACGCATTTGCTATTAATGCCAAAAATACAAAACAAATGTTTTATCGTTGCAAAGACTGTGATTCAATGCATACACTTTCTTTAAAATCGAATACGTTAAAACCTCTTGTTATAACTCAAAAACCTGAACTGAGAGGTAGACGAGGAATATAACTCTCATATCCCTCCTATGCTTGAATGAAACATTTTTTTAAAGTGGCTATAACGATCGCAAAGTCAATACCCAAGTGGGAAAAGCTGTAGTTCGTGATGATTTTTACTGGAATGAGCTATGCAAATCAAAAAGATTTACGCCGTTCATGTTTGCTGTATCCAGCCTACTCTGACAATATGTTTACACAGTATACGATCAACAATAAAACAGTTATCATAGTAGTTATTATCTTGAATAAACCCTCTGGAACAAAAGATTTTTCTGTCTGAAACGATAATGTTCGCTTTACTGTTTAAGTAATAAAACATTTGTCAGTGTAACAGAAATTCCAGAACGAAAACGAAGGTTTATCGACTTTAATTTATTCAAAACACGACTTTCTTCAAATCACCAGCTGTTTAAACAAAAGACCATAATAAAATAATTACAATAATCGTCCTATTCTTAATTTTTCGTAGAGTATATAAATTTCATCGGGCAAGAACATCTTTTGGACTCTTTCTCTTCTACGGAGTATACGTTTACCGTCACATCATTGTAGATGAAAAATTCATAACTTTATCCTTCAAACCACCTGTTGCTCAAACAAAGGAATCATTTCAATTTTGTCTTAAAAACACACCCCCTGTCTTAATACCCCCTGATTTCGATCGGAATTTTTGTACAGGCGGTCGGTCCATCTTTTCGTGATAGCTGGACCTGAACCACTCCTCCCCTCCCCCCGAAAATTAGACCAGCGCCGAAAGAACAATAGATCCATTGTCCTAGAACTCTCATTTCCCTACTACTGGTCTTCTACAAAAACTTAACAGACATGTCTCAAAAACCGCCAAGGAGCTCTTTAATTAAGCTTTGTTATCATTAGGGTCAAGCAACGTGGAACAGACAATCAAACTCAGACGATATGTCTATTAAAGCTGGATGAATAGCACTGATTAGAGTTTAAGCAACGTGGACCAGAAGACAATAAACCCCAGAATTCAGTTATATCTTCTCTCTTAAACCTGGATTAGCTCTGATTAGGGTTTAAGCAAAGTGGACCAGACAATAAACCCCAGACTTCAGTTATATCCCCTCTCTCAAACCTGGATTAGCACTGATTTATTAGGATTTTAAGAGGGGTAGTCCGTAAATACCACCTGAGGGGTGCAGAATGAAAAAAATCGAAATCGCTCAAATTTTGTCAGAATGTAGGCCTTAGTGAATTATAACTGTTGTGTAAGTTTCACTGCGATCGGATAAATAGTTTAGGAGAACGGCACCGAAAACCGTTTTTTCTGATCACTTCCGGTTTTTTCACTCGATTTCACCACATCCCCAAAAACCCCAAAAATCACAAAATTTCTTTCGCATTCCTCGGCAAACAATTTAATTTCATGAATAAGGGATCCTAACCCTCATTTGGATGGATTTATCAAGCATTTTACTTAAAATGGGAATATTTTATCGATTTTTACATTATTTTAATTATTTTGAGCAAAATTTTATACCCTATGTTGCAAGGCTTATATCTCCAATGGTACATCGATTCTCATAAATTAACTACTACAGGGAGAAAGAGCAATGTTTTATCTTTACTTTCATCAAATAAAATTTTGGGGCACTTGAAAATTCGAATTTTGGCAAGACGAAATACAACTCCTATTGACCCCCAAAATAATGACAACTTGAGTCGTAAGCGGTCACGCTTTATGCGAAAGATAAATTATTTGGTCCATTAAACTGCTTCTAATAGACAAGAAACTCGATGGTATAGACGATAAAACGTTTATTGACATTCTCAGAAAATATTAAAAGAATCCAAGTGGAATTTTTATTGTTTTAGGACAGCCAAGTTGAGTCTTCTTGTTGTGTCACTCGATACTAACGATTTGCCCCTTCGATTTTCGATAATATTTGGTATACATTGTCTTTAAAAATCCTCAATCACAATATAACAACCTTACTGATACAGTATGAACAATTTGTACCTTATTACACTTGGATTTGTAGAAAATAAACTCGTTGAAGCCAGGCGCCATGCGAATAACTCAATAGTCCAACTGACTTTGCAGGATTACGTGACAAATATTACCACAGGTAGCCCGTCATTACTCCATCAGATTAACTCGTACATGGACGGCCTTGCCGTGGCATCAATTGTTTTTGGTTCCAGATGATCTTAGGCAATAAAAGTCTAAAAAAAGTTAGCTGTAATCGTTTTATATTCATGCTTTTATTTGTTGATCTCAGAATGGTCCTAGTGTTTTATGACTTTCAATTATTAATATTTTTAACATGAAAAATAATTATAATAATTGTTAACCGTTAGTGAAGACAAACCTAACCGTTAGCCGTTCAAATAAGCCAAAATTTTAATCGTTTGCCGCAAAACTATCCAGAAACAAGGATGGGCACTGGAAAAGGGGTGGAAATATGTGAGGTTTGGTATAAAAAGGGGTAGGTTTTCTTCAAAGGTATATAATAGGGGTACCTTTTCAGGCAAAAAAAGGTATAAAAAGGGGTAACTTTTTGCTGAAATTTGGTATAGAAAAGGGTAAGGGGTCATGAGTCCGGGCGGAGCATCCCCGTATGAAACGACCCGAAGTGCTCCCCCCTCCCCCCCCCCCCCCCCCCGGGCCGTGTACTTGTATTTTCTTTGGTATACACACTCGCCCTAAAGAATCGTGTGTATACTAGAAACAATTGTATAACTTTCATTTCAAATGGTTCTAAACCTTCATAAAACTCTTTTAACGCACTAAGTCCAACGTTTTAAACTTTTTAAGGAACTAGTTTCTCCAAATTCTGGAAGGGGGTGGGGCTATAGCCCCCTCCTCCGCCGCCTCTGAGTTTGTGATATATATATCTTGACAGAAGCGAGCTGGGTGTCTGTTTTTAACATGGAACCGAAAATGAAACAAAATTATTTGTAAATTCTGGCACTACTGCCTTGTGTTTTCTTGGTCTCCTACAGGATGCTTGGGGAGAGGGAGAGGGGTCATAAAAAATTAAATACGACATTCAAACTAAAAGGTCCCATTCGCCCCACCCTAAACCCTCCAGTTTCGATCCTTTAAAATGAAAAATGATGTTTATGAAGCATAAATATATTTTCACAAAAACATGAAGAGTGTGGACATGGGTTACGTTCTGCGACTATGAAGCATAGTTGCATGTTTTCCGCAATGGTCTCTATCAGTATGTAAGGTGTTTTTTGTAGTGATGATATTGCAGAAGTGCCCTGAAAACATTTTATCCATGCATGTTACTGTACTGCATTTGCTTCTTCGTGCAGTCTTGCACTTTTCCAGTGCCCATCCTTGTTTCTGGATAGTTTTGCGGCTAACGATTAAAATTTTGGCTTATTTGAACGGCTAACGGTTAGGTTTGTCTTCACTAACGGTTAACAAAAAACTTATAAAAATTATCTTTCATGTTAAAAAAATTAATAATTGAAAGTCATAAAACACTAGGACCATTCTGAGATCAACAAATAAAAGCATGACTATAAAACGATTAAAGCTAACTTTTTTTAGACTTTTATTGCCTAAGATCATCTGAAACCAAAAACAATTGATGCCACGGCAAGGCCGTCCATGTACGAGTTAATCTGATGGAGTAATGACGGGCTACCTGTGGTAATATTTGTCACGTAATCCTGCAAAGTCAGTTGGACTATTGAGTTATTCGCATGGCGCCTGGCTTCAACGAGTTTATTTTCTACAAATCCAAGTGTAATAAGGTACAAATTGTTCATACTGTATCAGTAAGGTTGTTATATTGTGATTGAGGATTTTTAAAGACAATGTATACCAAATATTATCGAAAATCGAAGGGGCAAATCGTTAGTATCGAGTGACACAACAAGAAGACTCAACTTGGCTGTCCTAAAACAATAAAAATTCCACTTGGATTCTTTTAATATTTTCTGAGAATGTCAATAAACGTTTTATCGTCTATACCATCGAGTTTCTTGTCTATTAGAAGCAGTTTAATGGACCAAATAATTTATCTTTCGCATAAAGCGTGACCGCTTACGACTCAAGTTGTCATTATTTTGGGGGTCAATAGGAGTTGTATTTCGTCTTGCCAAAATTCGAATTTTCAAGTGCCCCAAAATTTTATTTGATGAAAGTAAAGATAAAACATTGCTCTTTCTCCCTGTAGTAGTTAATTTATGTGAATCGATGTACCATTGGAGATATAAGCCTTGCAACATAGGGTATAAAATTTTGCTCAAAATAATTAAAATAATGTAAAAATCGATAAAATATTCCCATTTTAAGTAAAATGCTTGATAAATCCATCCAAATGAGGGTTAGGATCCCTTATTCATGAAATTAAATTGTTTGCCGAGGAATGCGAAAGAAATTTTGTGATTTTTGGGGTTTTTGGGGATGTGGTGAAATCGAGTGAAAAAACCGGAAGTGATCAGAAAAAACGGTTTTCGGTGCCGTTCTCCTAAACTATTTATCCGATCGCAGTGAAACTTACACAACAGTTATAATTCACTAAGGCCTACATTCTGACAAAATTTGAGCGATTTCGATTTTTTTCATTCTGCACCCCTCAGGTGGTATTTACGGACTACCCCTCTTAAGCAACGTGGACCAGAAAATCAAACCTTTATGGATGTCGATCTATTTTGCCTGGATTAGCACTCATTAGGGTTTGGGCAACTATAGGACCAGATAATCACCCGCAGACCTTGTATGTTTATCAATTGAAACCTGGACTTTAGCATTGAGTAGGCTTTGAAAAAACTTGTGCCTGCTGAAATAGAAGGCAACAAAATATACAACACAACCAGGATGCTAAATTGTTTCAAAGCTTTTCAGTATTTTCAAAAGTATATAGTACCCTGTGCTCGCACTTATTCCGGATTGATGTCTTACTCCGCATTAATCCCTTTCCAGTTGCTGGCGTTGTGTGTAGTCATGATCGATTGCTAACTACACAAGGGTGGGTGTAATAAGTTTCATTTTGTAAGTATTTCTTTCCTCACTTATCAGTCCTTGGCATTTGTTCTTAAAGGCTTAAGCAAAGGTGATGTTCGGTGATGGAAAAGACAGATAGTTTAATCATTCTCCGCTTTTTATTGTTAAAACGTGTTTATAGGCAATTTATATATTTCAGTTTGAAACTTTTTCCATAAATTTCTCGATTTAAAAACGGCCGAAACAAGCAAAGCAATTAATTCTATTGTATTTTTTATTCCGACAACAGACTTAAAAACATTCGTAGCTGTAAACGTTTTTACCCGCTTCTTATCAACTTCTTGTAACTAATTTTGAAGGCTGACATGATAAACACGGAAATCATTTTTGGGACCTTCATAATTGTCTTTTTGATTGGGAGAAGGTTTTAAGCCATAAATGTGGACTTTTACGCACTTAACAAAGCTTTAATCAGTAGGAAAACTTTTCAATTAAGACGATATCTAGGACTTTTAATCAGTGACAGATTGTGGCAATTTCACTTTCTTGAAAATTTTAAAAGTCAGAATTTGTCTAGATTCAGCTTGATTTCTGGATTTAAGATATCTAATTGGATCCGATCGAAGTCTAGATTTTCCCTACCATTTGGTTGGATTTTACAACTGACTAGCATAGGCGAAAAAACGTGACTTTATTTTGATAAAAAGGTAGGATATTTTTGTTAATTTTGCTTCAACACATTTCCTAAATCTTCATAACTTTTTTCGTGTCTTTTTACTGTTCTTGAAAAGTAGAAAGCTGAAAAAGTGTACCTTTTCCCCCCCAGAAATTCACATGAAAGCGGAAAGCTGAAAAATTATACCTTTTTTTTAAATTCTCTGAAAGCAAAAAGCTGAGAAAGGTGCACCTTAGCTTTTTTTAGACAATCTCATTATCTCGAAATTTACAAGACTTCACTGCTTACTTCCATAACGCAATTAGACAAAGAACACGGTGCTACAAGGGCAAGTGGCAGCCATTACTGACGCCGCTGACCAATGCTATTTAAGCTATATATCAGAATGCAGAACAGAACAACAACAACGACAAACTCAAAATACCAAGTTGTATTTAAGAGAAAACTATTTAGGTGGCGTCAAAAGCAAATACAGGTGGTTGCTAGAAGGCACCCGTCACGAGTGAGGGTACAAAGGTGACCATATTATGAATTGCCGATAATGAATAACAAAAATCTACAAAAGAAATATCAATATGTAGCAGGCCCACGTAAGAAAGGTTACAGCATGTCTCGATCGCAAATAACCTCAGAAAACCACAGTCGGCCCTCGTATTTGAAGAAAAACTTGTAAAACGGTCAAAGGGACACTAACTGATAAGAAAAGCAAACAACACTAATTAGAATTGGAATTAACGTATGTGACCTCATGCACTCTACACATGTGAGCAAACGTTTGCCGACTGCACCCTGAGGGTGTCCGTGTCTATATAAAACTATGCCAAGAACCTAGAGCTCATTCTAGAGTTTGGCAAGCAGCGTTAAAGATTGGTAAGTCTTCCAAATTGATCACTACTTCTAACTAGAATCTAGAGATCACTTAAGAATAGAAATGCCATTTTATTAATTAAGAGACGGTAATATATTTTATATATTAGGTGTGATTTTCATTGGGACAGTAGGTGAGAGTTTCATTGCAACACCTCTTTAATATTTTTTCTTGAAAAATATTCTGTCGGTATATTAATACACGTAGAAGTGAACATCTTTGGCTAATTGAATTATTAAAATGAGACGTATGTTGTTGTACAGTCAAATTTATAAAATTATATAGAAAAACGCAAAACCGTTTTGGATGATATGAGAGTAATCAACACGGTAAATTGCCTTCGTTACAAACTAGCAAATTGGACAAACGGCTTTCTATATAGCTAATTTTAGAATAAAAAGAAATATGAAATTTATCATTTCTTTCTTTCTTTCTTTTTTCATTTGAACTATCCATATGGGAAAGATAAGACTGAATTTGGACTCGGGAGATCCCTCTTAAGGGCTTCTTAAAGATTTTCTGTTTCAAAATTAAATGTGAAACTGAAGAAACAAAGAGATGTAAACATTAGTCTATTGCCGACTTGATTGTCGTAACTCCTGCCTCAATCAGCGCTTGGCAATAAAAAGATTGGGCAAAGGAATAACATACTGGTTATTGGGAAAAGGTCGCAGTCGGAGTTTAATGTCGATTCATCACTAGTTTATTCTGCTTATGGCATCAGTCTATACCGGAACACTTCTAGCAATACATGCATTGTCTAAAGGAAAATGTTGTTCAGCTAAAAGGTGCTAGTGATGCATCTGGTTATATATTTTTTCTTGTTAGGTTTTTCTTCTAACGCAAACCGACAATGGATTTCATTCCAATCAAACAACATTTGATGCTGTTGATCGTGATGATTTTAATCATCATAGAACACAATGGTGTTAGTGCAGGCTCAAACCCTTCAGAAGTCAAATCCCATGGTGCCCTTGGTCAAGGATTTTTTATCCATGAACTGGATCTTCTAACTGACGAGCTACACGCCGTAGGAGCCAAAGTTTTTGCTAATGTATTAGCGGAGTGTACGGTTACGAACAACGTTGGTCGTACTCAGAAAGATGATACCTTTTACAGCAACACAGAATCATTGTACAAATCTGTTTCCACCAATTCCAAGATTGGCGCAAGTCTGAAAGGTCCATATACTCTTGGTGCATCATTGGCAGCTGTCACCAACAACATCGTTTCAGGCAATACCGAGGTATCAGGAATCTCACTCGATCTCAAGGCTTACAGTAAGGACCACTCTCTGAAGAAAGATTGCATCAACAGACAACCGTTGGATAAAGAACTTCTAGAAGACTTCAAGGGTCTAGAGAAAGAAATAAAAAAGCCTTGGCTGTCCAGGTCGTGGAGAAGGTACAAGGTGTTTCTAGAAAAGTATGGGTCTCATGTGGTGCAGAAAGTATTGTCTGGTTCCAGCATCCACCAGTATGTATTCGCAAAATCATCGCAAAAGTATACCCAACGTGACTTCACAGTCAAGGCATGTGTTTCTTTGGGTGGCATGACTAATGCAAGTAAAGTTGGTGTATCAGAATGTTCTGGGGTCACCAAAGAGGAAACAAAGAAAGCCAGCAGTACGTATATGGTAAAGAAGTTAGTTGTCCGAGGCGGAACCCCCAACACAAGGGCGGAACTAACCAATGAACGTAACAAAGAAACGATTGCTAAGTTTCTTCAAGAAGGAACAAGTGATCCAACGCCTATCGCTTACAACTTTTTTCCAATATGGAATATTCTTAAGACAAGGTAATAATAAGCAATTATCAATTGGACGAGGTTGAGCAAAATATCGTGATTTGTTAGTGGCGAGTAAGTAATTGTTAGCGAGACAGTAACAAATCACTATATTTTGTGATATATATAACAGAGTTATAATTGTTTTTTTTTATTTTTTAATTCACTTGATAATTATTGGTATAAACAGCACAAATGAATTAATAAGAAAAATATTGTTGGTGGTGTCGGGATCGTCGAGTTGGGCCTTAGGAAGAGACTGAGGTGAACATGGTAACTATCAATAACCAGGTTTCTTCTTCGCTTGTTTTGTTTAATCAAACACAGGTTTATTGGCACACCATCGATGGCAAAAGTACTGAACCTTGAGCAGTTTTACAAAGGTTATCTCCACTTTGACTGCTCCTTCGAAGAAACATCCAATAACAAAGTACTTCAGAAGTTTGTCCTCAGCAAAGACAGTGATCCTGAGGCACCAACATATAAATGTATGCTGGGTCCAACTGGCTGCCATGTCCACGATGACTGTCATTACAAGTTTGCTTTCTGGTGCGCATGCGCTGGCGAGTCGTGTGTTCGCTACAAAGATGTGAAGCTCAATTCAGGATCTACTAAGAAGGAAGCTTTTGCTTATACGAGTGAGTCGCCTGGTTGGGATGGGCAAGGATGTAAAGTCTCAGGTTTTAGTTGCTGGTGTAAAGCACCAAGAAGTAACTGGGAGGAGAGCTGGTCAGGTGATGATGAAGATGGTCTTCGCGATGTTCACTCTGCGCTAGCTATGGCGAGAGGAAACGTTGGTGCGCTCACAGACGAGTGTAATCAAAAGCAGAAATTTGAAGAAATTAAATAGTGGTTGTTGCTTGCATGGATCAAGGCAAAAGTGTTACTAGGATTTCGATATAGTAAAACATATACAAAGCATGCGAACACAGGTGTTAGAGCAACACAGAAAATAAACAAGCACTGCACATGAAAGAGAAAGAATAAAAAAAAATCCCGTATTTTATTTTTGTTTTTCGTAACTCGCACCTTACAATCCCCCTTATCAGTAAGTATGCTTATTAATTTATACTTATAGGGTTATTACAGGGACCGCAGTACACATTTGAAAGTGGAGAAACAGGGGGAGGGGGCCTAGGTTTTGATTTTCTGTTTTTCCTTCTTCACACTCTGGGTTCCAGAGGCTCTTTCACCCCAGTGTTAATCGAGAGAAACCCTGGAACCCAGTACTTTCTTGTGGTTATTTTTGAACCTATACTGTTTTTGAAGTTTCAACTTTTTGAGGAACATAGCCGTATATATTTCGTATGGTTTCATTCTTCCTGTCATGTAACATATATCCCCGTCCGTTGCCGCGCCTGAATTAAATACTATGCTCTTTATCTAGTAAATATTAAGCTGATATTTTAATTCGGATAAGCTCCCAAATCAACTATTGCTGCCAAAGATCTAATATAGTTTTTATCTTTAAGATAAAGTATCTTTCTTTGACTGTCCTTCTGATTTCTTGGCTGGATTTATCTCAGTGTTCTCTTGATAGTCTATATATAGGGCTAATAGTCTCTTTCACAGTTCTCTGCGCCATCTTAAAAGGTAGGCGTGCCTTAATTTGCCTCAAAGCGAGACGAACGGTGACCTTACAATGAGACATTTTTTAACACCTTGGAGAATTATGTATTGGCGTCACACCACTGAAAATTCCTTAGAATTTAATCAAAAATATATAACGCAATGCCTGATGGGAAGAATAGGTAGAATACTGCCAAATATACAATAATCGGTTTCACATTTTGTAATAGACTGTATCTTCAATGTGTGATAAAGTTATCACACCGAAGTAAACCTAGCTAGTGAATAAGAAAATAAAAGAAAGGTAAAAAACGTTTGTAAC
The DNA here is from genome assembly GCA_023349425.1 of Anthopleura sola. Taxonomy (NCBI): domain Eukaryota; kingdom Metazoa; phylum Cnidaria; class Anthozoa; order Actiniaria; family Actiniidae; genus Anthopleura; species Anthopleura sola. Next base: position 36,736 of record JALHLI010000068.1, on the reverse strand, counting down.
TACATGATCTCTATTAGTGCTCCATGCGAGCTAATCAAATAAGGAATACAAATAAGCTAACACAATTAAGGTACGTTCTGAAGGGTATTGACGTGGCATTACTAAACCTTACAGCTGCATGGCTGGCATTTGAAGGGTTTGTCGGGCAACTTGTGCAACTGTAGCCCAGTCAGTCACATCGTTGTAGAGGTTACTGTAGGGATTCGCTGGGTCAAGTATCCTGGGAAGACTAAAGGCAATGAAAAATCACATATTAAGCGTACTCATTATCAATAAGATATGAATGTGAATGTGATATGAATGTGAATGAGTGTTAACAGTTCATGTTTATTGTGTTAGGGCAATTGATTTTGTACTCAATAGACCTTTTTTCAAAATGGCAGCCGAAAATTCAAATTAGTTAAATTTTAAAACCAATACCAAATAATAGAAAGAGTACCTTTACTTCAATAACCCTACAAAGATTCATTATGTCTGGTGTTATATTGGCTGAGAAAACATTTCTTGAAAATCGACAAATTTACAGACGTTTGTATGCTTGGGGTGGGGGGGGGGGGGGGGGGAGAGGGGGGGGGAGGGGGGGGGGGGATAGCGCTATACCCCAGCCATACAAACGTCTGTAAATTTGTCGATTTTCAAAATATCGGCCGAAATCTCTAGTGCTGTTTTCAATTAACAAATTGAGTGCAAAATCGTTTTCAAGAGTTTTTATAATATTCTCAACAAAGTGCGAAGGTAAAACCGTCATTAACAGAAAGTTAAGCCCATCTAAAGTTGATATAAAATCATTATATTCCTGGAATGGAACCTTACAAAGTCCTACCCTACCTTGGCCTTGTAGTCTGGCTCAGGTAGTAGTATCGATTCCATGAGATGTTGAGATGGGTATGGTTGCAAAATGCTATCATTATATTCTTGAATAAAGCTGCCGTGTTAAAATTACTGGGGCTACCAGCTTCTTCCCAACAGTGAATTGTCACAAGCTCGATCAGGTAAGAACTGGGCATGCGTCGAATGCTTGTTGAACTTGGCAGATACGTTTTAGCCCAGTGCTTTACAAGACGAATAAGGTTTTTGAGTTTTGCTGGCTTTTCAATAATGAAATCTCTTTGTATCTCTGCGAGAGCTACGGAACAGTACGACCTTGTGTTTTCGTCAAGCGCTGGCATGATGTTATTATAAAGATTCAAACGTGACGGTCCTGCATCAGGGGGAAAAATCAAACGGTGCATGTACAGTATCAATATCGGTTGATATATTCACATTAGTATTCAGTTATTGTGACGGAATGGATAGAAATTAATACTGACTCACCATCAGTAACATTGGCATCAAAAGTAGGAAGAAGGTCTACCTTTGTAGCTTTTCCCGTGCGGTTGTTGATCATTTCAAACTGCAGTAAATACTCATCAACTCTTATGATGGTAAATACCCAGCCCTGCCGTTCCAATGGTTGGTTGTTGAGACAGCTTTGTATTCGAGATAAAATAGCTCTGATATTATCCCTCAGTTGCAAAGGATTTGTGAAGATGTTCAGGATGAGAACACAGTCCAGATCTGAGGAGTTCTTTAGTGCGGTCCCTTTACCCATTGATCCACTCTAGAATAATGAATAGCAATTGTTTAATTATTCTTTACTTTTTTCATTTTTGTTTTTCGTTTTTCTTTTCTTTTCTTTTCCTATCCTGTACTTTATTTTTCTTTTCTTTTGTCATTATGTTATTTCATTCCTTTTTTTTGTTGTATTTTTTTACATTTTTCTTGTTTCCATTCATTTTTCTTTCTTCTCTTTTCTCATCATGCATCATTTTGCTTTCTTTTGTTTTGTTTTGTTTTGTTTAGTCTTATTTACTTTTATTATTTCACTTTGCTTAACATTTAAGTGGAGGCGAACAAAACTTTCTTTGTGGTATTTCTTATAAAGATAGAAATGCCCTGACCCAAACTGATAGTTAAACATTAATTTATTGTTCATAGACTGCGAATATATCTTTTTTACATTGGGTGTAATGTTTTCCCATTTCATAAGACATGTCACTCTTTTGAGAATAATGTTCTTTCAGTTTGAGCTGTATCCATATTAAAGAAACCATACGCTAGGGATAGACACGTGATATGAAAGGAGAAAAAAACACACATAACAACAACATTACGCCGAGGGTAAAGAAGTCCAATAAACGGCATATTCCTGAGATACACCTACACTGTAATACCTTAACAATCCTTCTGACGTGTGGGCTCAATGCATTTTGAAGGTAGCGACACAGGGCGTCCAAAGCAGAAGATACCAGGCTGTGGAATTGTTCATCAGGCTGAAGGTACTGGGCGATGAATGAATCCACTTGTCTAGGAAGTAGTCTTCTGAAATCTATTAAATTATACAATGAAAATGTTTAAGTTGCGACCGCTCCTGAAAGGGGGAGGGAGAGGGTGCGGAGGGTTTAGAGGGGGTCACATGGTTTTAGACAACTGAAGGGGTGATCAGCAATATATTGACAGACAACTAAAGTTGAATTCTTGTGATAATTCTTTCCAATTCAAACAATAAGGATATCCATTGGTTGTCCAGTAACGTGCAGCATTGAATTTGCGGTTTGTCTTATTTCCTCCAAACAAAAATACGTTTTTTTCTTCACATCTTTATCAGTCCAGGGAAAACAGTGTTGCGTGACTTCCAAGAAGTAAATATGGCCTTGAAGGGAATTCCCCTAAATCTCAGTTTCTGGTTTCATTAGCATTTTCAGGGTTTAAAGCAATCATGATCAATTACTTCCACCTCCGAATAATAAAACGGTAATAAATAAAGCTGGTAATAAATAATGCATAAGCAATCTATACAAAAAGCGAATTGAACCCTTTAGAAGAGCAATTCAAAAAGAATATTTTGCGACAATTTTGAAAACAAGAATAATAGGATTACTTCGGCCCGCGCGGGAGCTCCGCTACTACTGGACGTGAATGTGTCCACATGTAAAACTCATCATTTGTAATTTACTCATGGCATGGCTATGTTGAGCAACGTTACTGTAGCAGTTAACGTTAATTAAAACGCCTTTCATGTCAAAAATATAATCAATGAAACAGTTCCTTACCAAAAGCCATACCGTCTTGTAGACCCAAGAATACAACTCTAAAGTTAGACTATGGTACGCCATTGCGTATACGATCCATGATGACGTCATGCCAGACAGTGTAACCAAGTACTACATAGTATTACATAGTACTAGCGTCACACACCAAAAATATTCGCATTTTTACAGTCACGCTGACTTTCCATGAAACATTCTAGGGTGTCTTGTGTAAATAGATTATATTCTTGAAGTGAATCCTATTTAGGATTCAGTCAATAAAATACAAAGCATGCGAACCCAGACTTTAGAGTAACACAGAAAATGAACAAGGATGAGAAATTATGTAAAGCAAGATGGCTATGACTATATTTTCTTACCGTAGCTTAAACTTAATTTTAACCCATCATTTATATTACCGTAAATCCTCTATTAAGCCCCCTCTCTAATAAGCCCCCCTTTTTAAAGGAAGAAATTTATCAAGCCCCCCTCCACTCCCCTCCCCTCCCCCTTCACAACTAAATTCACAATAATGGTTAATCATACTTGAGAGACTAACACAAGTGAATCAAATGTTGAAAATACCGTGTAATTTGAACAATGCATGAATCATGTCATTAACATTCCTATGGATTATACGAGACAGTCAATAGTAATACTTCCACTTAACCCTGAGTTTACCGTGTTGGGATAAAGTTGTCATACCATATTTTATCGTGATAGTGTAGAACTTACTGCATGTGTTTCGGCTAAAAATCAATAAGCCCCCTTCTTTATTAAGCACCCCCTCTCCAATAAGCCCCCCCCCCCCCCCCTCAATCGTGCCTGAAATAAATAAGCCCCCGGGGGGCTTAGTAGAGGATTTACGGTGTTACAGGGCTTCACAGCACCTTTGAAAGTGAGGGAGCTAAATTTAAAGAAAAGAGGCAGGGTAAGGGGGACCTAGGGTTTGATTTTTTTTTGTTTATTCCTCTGAATGGTCCTTGTATTACAACACAATAACTTCCTCGTTATTTTTTTTTTTTTTGGCCCCTTAATTATATAATCATGTATATAGCACTGTTGTCAACAAGAATCTATTATGTGTTAAGTAGAACTAAACTCTTTGTTATACTAACAGAAATCAAGTGACAATAACCTGCTTATCTTGAATACCTCTGAATGTATACAATGACTTAGTGGGTTCGGGTAATTATGCTAAACTCATACTTTGCTGTCTTAGAGCGAAAACACTAGAACCATGAAACAAAATCAAATTGTTAGTGTGTAATAGTTCTTATTTAGCGACTATTAGTTACTATAAAAGACAAGTAAAGTTGTAATGAGGTATTGTTTCCTTTTGTATTTGTTCTTTCTGGTTGAGTGATATTGTCTAAATAGTCACTAAATAAAAACTATTAGTTAGTAACTATTTTGTTTTTATTTCATGGTTCTAGTGTTTTCGCTCTAATGATTTAAAAAGAGGTATATGCATGCTAGTTATACAATGGTTTTGAATAACAAATACCATGGATATCCCACGAGTTACTTTGTGTTTTCTAGTATACCATACATACTAGCTCTCAGACTTGTGTGTTTTACTAAGAAACTATAATTCATAAGAGTGATATTCCTTGGTGCATTCGAAAAAGCATTTTATAGCTATTTTGCTATACACACTATTGAAAATTCCTAGGAATCTAATCAAAAAATATAAGAAGCAATGCCTGATGGAGCGATAGGATGGAATACTGAAAAATGTATGATGCATTTCCTGTCTTAGATGATTAGCTGTGATGGAGTGCGATACAAATTATTACGATGTGAACCTAGTGAATAAGAAGCTAAGGGGAAAGAAAGGTTGTAACTACATAATCTCTATTAGTGTTCCATGCGAGCTAGAATTGCAGGGCTTACAAATAAATCTAACCCAACTAAGGTGAGTGCGGAAAAAGCTTCAGCAAAGTTTATGACATATCATGGCACTGATGCCTTACATTCGAATGGTTTGTCTGGCAACTTGTACAACTGTAGCCCAGTCATTCACATCGTTGTATAGGTTGTTGTAGGGATTCGCTGGGTCAAGTATCCTGGGAGGGCTAAAGTAATGAAACACATACTATTAATATCACGCTTAATCATACTTTGACGAAACTCTGCAATCAATTGCAAAGCAAGGTTAATAACAGTTTTTCGTTGGACTACAGTAACTAGAACATAGCTTAGTAATATCAGAAACAAATTACTTTGTTATTTTCACCTGTTGAAATACTTAGATTTCCATAGAAAATGTCGAAGGAAAAACTGTCAGATGAGGAGCCAAAAAAGCGTAAGGACTCAGTTTCCCATCATGTTTTGTGCTAGAAATTCGAGCTCGTGCACATTGGTATTGCTATTAAAGTTAATTGATATAAAGTTATGATATTCCTGGAATGGAACTGTAACAATATCATTTTCTACCTTGTAGCCTGCATCAAGTTGTAGTATCGACTCCATGCGATGTTGAGAAGGGTAGGGTTGCAAAACTCTGCCATTATATTCCTGAATAAACCTGTGATGTTGAAACTACTGGGGCTACCAACTTCATCCCAACAGTGAATTGTCACAAGCTCGATCAGGTAAGAACTGGGCATGCGTCGAATGCTTGTTGAACTTGGCAGATAAGTTTTAGCCCAGTGCTTTACAAGACGAATCAGGTCTTTAAGTTGTGCTGGCTTTTCTTTGACGAAATCTCTTTGTAACTCTGCGAGAGCTGCAGAGCAGTACGGCCTTGTTTTTTCGTCAAGCGCTGGCATGATGTTATTATAAAGCTTCGCACGTGCCTGCTCTGTACCAAGAAAAGAAATAAACAGTGTACAGTGTTAGTTATCTTCACGATTGCATGCTTTGATTAACAAAAAGGATGACAGAAATATCGACTCACCATTAGTGACATTGGCATCAAAAGTAGGCAGGAGGTCTACCTTTATAGATTTTCTCGAGGAGCTTTTGGTCATTTCAAACTGCAGCAAATATTCGTCAACTCTTATGATGGTAAATTCCCAGCCCTGCCCAGCCAATGGTTGCCTTGCGAGATAGCTTCGGATTTGAGCCAAAATGGTACTGATATTAGCCCTCAGTTGCACGGCATCCGTGATGGTGTTCATAATAAGAATACAATCCAGATCTGAGGAGTTCTTTAGTGCGGTCCCTTTACCCATTGATCCACTCTATAGGATAATGAATAGCAATTGTTTATATTATTTTTCTTTTTTTCTTCCTTTCTTCCTTTCTTCCTTTCTTCCTTTCTTCCTTTCTTCCTTTCTTCCTTTCTTCCTTTCTTCCTTTCTTCCTTTCTTCCTTTCTTCCTTTCTTCCTTTCTACTTTTCTTCCTTTCTTCCTTTCTTCCTTTCTTCTTTTCAACAAGTGTCCAGTATTTGCAAGTCAGCATTTTACCACTTGAGGAGTATTGCAAAGATCCGCAAGTACTTGTCGTCGAACACTTGTGAAACTTTAATTCATGCTTTCATAACTATGAAACTTGACTATTGCAACTCTTTATTGTATGGCCTACCAGACTATTTAATTAAGAGGCTCCAATATGTACAAAACTCAGCTGCTCGTTTATTGACCTGTTCTCGGAAATCTGAGCATATCACACCTATTTTGAATAGAATTCACTGGTTACCTGTGAAGTTTAGAATTATTTTTAAGATCTTAGTTTTAACTTATTTCATTCATTCTTAACTTATTTAATTCATAGCTTAGGACCTCAGTATATTTCCGATCTTGTTAAGTAGGTATAAGCCATCGCGCGCGCTACGTTCATCAACTGCCAATTTTTTAAGCGTCCCTAAGTATAGCACTAAGACGTATGGCAGTCGCGCTTTTTCTGTAGCTAGCCCTTTTTTATGGAACTCGCTCCCTCAGGATTTTAGGAATGCAGATACATTAGAAAGTTTTAAGACTAAAGTTAAGACATATCTTTTCTCTCAGGCATTTTTTAATTAAATTAGTTTTTAGAATATTTTTTTTTATTAGAACAATTTTTATTTTCCATTGGTTATTATATTTATATATATACATATTAGTTTTTCGTTTCTAGCTATTTTATATATTAATTGTTAAGCGCTATTGATCTTTAGTGTAAATAGCGCTATAGAAATAAAGGATTTATTATTATATTATTATTATTATATTTTCTTCCTTTCTTCCTTTCTTCCTTTCTTCCTTCCTTCCTTTCTTTCCGGCTTTGTTTTCCTTTTCTCCTCTCTTCTCTTCTCTTCTCTTTTCTTCATTTCAATTTAATTTAATTTAATTTTCATTTATAATTTTCCATTGCTTAACATTTACGTGGACGAAGACCAGCTTCTAGCTGTAAGAACACCATTACCGTTACACATTCTTGAGTTACATCTCCTCTATAATACCTTAACAATTCTTTTGACATTTGGTCTCAATTCGTTTTGAAGGTAGCGACACAGGGCGTCCAAAGCAGAAGATACCAGGCTGTGGAATTGTTCATCAGGCTGAAGGTACTGAGCGATGAATGTATCCAGTTGACTAGGAAGTAGTCTTCTGAAATCTAGTTAAATTATACGATGAAAAAAATAGGGACAGGTTATTATTTACCGCCTGAATAGGGGGAAAGGGGTTTGAGGAATTGGGGATCACATGGTTTTTAGACAACTGGAGGGGGATCAACTATATGTTAACAGGCAACAAAGGAATCGAGGATCACACAAAGATGAGAAGGTAGCAACCAGTTGTTAAGAGAGAACATCAGTTGCCAATATTGGGGGGGGGGGGGGGAGGAGTTAGTTAATCTTTGTTATGTCGCAGCAAACATTCCCAAGCGATGAATAATAACCGGTAAATAAATAATATCCATCTCTTTTAAAAATTACCTGATATATTTGTAACAACTGAGTGCTCTTGAAAGCAGGGTCTTAGCAGGGGGAGGGGCCTAGGGGGCCGCCCCCACCCATATCCAATAACTTACTAATACATAGGTTGTTTTAGAATATAGCACCCCCCAATACCTCCCCCAGATATTTTGAGCCTTGCTACGGCCTATGTATAATGACCAATTCTTCATTTCCTTGTCATTAAGTTACATGTAATTTATCGTTTTTAGTTGATCATTCGAGGATAGACTATAAGAAAATTGGTTGGTTTCCCCAAAACGTGCAACGTTAAAGCTGTTTTTTGTTTCAAGACACATCAATATTGCCATTAAAAAAACCTACATTACATCATACTATTTCCAAGAAAACAGACTTGAAGGGAATTCCCCTTATAGATTTTAGACTCCGTTTACATTAGCATTTTCAGGTTTCAATTGCTCGTGTACATGTCTATGAATTATAAAATGAGATTCACTTCACACGCTTCAGAATAAAGAAAATTGTTCAGTTATATTGTTAAATAAAACACTCTCAGTTATGGGTAATATTCATACCTGGAATATCTGCTGCAGATTGAAAACCTTGAAACGAAACGAACAAACATGAGGTCAGAAATGTTTATGGATATCAAATCTTACCTTCAACATCAATAAATACAAATACAACCTTCTTTAATTCATTCCCTTAAGGTATTGTATCTCACATCACGTACATATTTTCATACTTTTCGAAGGTGTTTTCAATACACTTTTTTATTCTGATTAAAATGAAGCCAGTAAAGTGCTATCGAGTGGAGTATTACGGAAAGATTTTCATTTTTTCTCTTGCATTTTTTCATTAATGCAATACGAAAAAGAAAATTTTTCAACAAAGACACTAGGATAACTTCGCAATTCTCGTTCCTATGTGAAATTAATCATGCGGTCTTGGCTATTTAGCAACATTACTGTACAGTGAATTAAAACGCCTTGTATGTTGAAAATGATTTCAAAATCAATGAAGCAGTTCCTTACCATAAGAAGCCATACTGTCTTGTAGATCCAAGAAATACAACTCTCGAGTTAAAATGTGATACGTCAATGTGCAAACAACCCATGACGACATCGTGCCAGGTGGTTTAGCCAAGAATCCCTTGTAGAAATAGTACTAGCATCACGCCAAAAAATATTCACATGTTATATACAGTCACGCGGACTTTCCTTGAAACATTTTAGGGAGTGTTTTGTAAATAAATTCTTATAATGGCTTAAAATGGATAAATACCATATGCTACAGCTCATTTTAGGCAAAAAAAAAAAAAAAAAATGAAAATAATAACCTATTTTCTTCACAAATAATGACAAATACTTGAAACGTTGTTTAAATGGCTCAAAATCGGTCAAAACTATGAGCTATCATAGCCTATGCTTTTGGCTTGAAATGGCTAAAAATTGCCTATAATTTACCGGCATCCTTCATAAATGATGAAAAAGGTCCAAAATCGATGAAAACCATGGGCTATATATAGTCGATGCTTTTTGCTCGAAAATGGTCAAGAAATTACCTATTTTGATCCATCTCCTGTTTCTCTTCCTTCTAGAAAATCAACTTCTAAATTCCGACTTGAATTTCAGTGGATGAATGTCTGTAGAAATGCAACTGCTAAATTCCATTTATTTCAGTATATTTTATTTATTCCCATTATTTTCCCATTCACTTTTCCACTTCTCGCATTTTTTAAAACACCTCCAGCTCTAAAGACCCCTTCAGCAGCACGTCGGAATGCGGATTATTTTGGAGGACAAAACAATAGGTTTCCAATCATCAAATTCTTTTGTTTTGTTCTCCAAATTGAGCTACTTTTACGAACGTGCAAGGGGTCTATACAACAAGTCTGGTTTGTCAAAACGCTTTACCAAATAGGGTATGCTCGAGATTCGCAAGCCAGCATGACTTCTCACTTCTATTTGAAGCCCTGTAAACCAATCATAGTACAGTATTGCAAGTGCATCCATCACAAGATTCTTAATGCCACCATTTGATTGGACGAATTGGTGTGATTGATATCACATAATCAAAAGTTTGATAACCTTCGCCTGCGTTCAGATTCATTCACAGAAGGAGCTCAGATGGAATAGTTAGAGGATTTACGGTGTTACAGGGCTTCACAGCACCTTTGAAAGTGAGGGAGCTACATTTAAAGAAAAGAGGCAGGGTAAGGGGGGGGGGGGGGGGCTAGGTTTTGATTTATGTTTTTGTTTATTCCTCTGAACGGTCCTTGTATTACAACACAATAACTTCCTCGTTGTTTATTTTTGGCCCTTAATTATATAATCATGTATATAGCACTGTTGTCAACAAAAGATTACAAGAATCTATTATGTGTTAATAAGTAGCACTAAACTCTTTGTTATACTAACAGAAATCAAGTGACAATAACCTGCTTATCTTGAATACCTCTGAATGTACACAATGACTTAGTGGGTTCGGGTGATTATGCTAAACTCATACTTTGCTGTCTTAATGATTTTAAAAGAGGTATATGCATACTAGTTATACAATGGTCTTGAATAATATAACAAATACCATGGAATATCCCACGAGTTACTTTGTGTTCTCTAGTATACCATACATACTAGTTCTCAGACTTGTGTGTTTTGCTAAGAAACTATAATTAATAAGAGGGATATTCCTTGGTGCAATTCGAAAAAAGCATTTTATAGCTATTTTGCTATACACACTATTGAAAATTCCTAGGAATCTAATCAAAAAATATGAAGCAATGCCTGATGGAGCGATAGGATGGAATACTGAACAATTTATAATGAATTTCCTGTCTTAGATGATTAGCTGTGATGGAGTGCGATACAAATTATTACGATGTAAACCTAGTAAATAAGAAGCTAAGAGGAAAGAAAGGTTGTAACTACATGATCTCTATTAGTGTTCCATGCGAGCTAGAATTGCAGGGCTTACAAATAAAACTAACCCAACTAAGGTGAGTGCTGAAAAAGCTACAGCAAAGTTTATGACATGGGACTGATGCCTTACAGCTGCTACACTGCAGATTCAGAAATGACCGGAACGCGTACGGTTGGCGATGGGCACAGCTGGCTTTTTGGCAACTTGTTGGGCAACTTGTGCAACCTTAGCCCAGTCAGTCACATCGTTGTATAGGTTGTTGTACGGATTCGCTGGGTCAAGTATCCTGGGAGGGCTAAAGGAATGAAACACATACTATTAAATAAATATCGATAAGATATGAAAAATATTCAAGTGCGGATCCAAGGGGGGTGAATTGGGTGACTAGTCACCCCCTTGGAGTTGAATATAATAAGAATAAAGGATAAGATATACTGAAGACCATAAAAGACACTATGTAATGCCTTTTCTAGTTATCAGTCACCCCCTTGAAATCATTCTGGATCCGCCACTTGTGTTAACATTTATATTATGTTGTGTAAGAGCTATTATATATGTTCGCCGACCTTTGTGAAACAGTTTCTGGCAATCACAACTAAGTCGGGCTCCGATCTAGGTGAGATTTATGTGAAGATAAGGAGGCGAGGGAATAAGCGGTACCCAATCAATGTGTGATCACACTTTGACGAAATCTCTGCATTCAATGTAAGGTGAATAACGGTTTTCCGTTGTTCTCTCTTAAAGTGAGGACACAGTAACATAGCTTAGTAAGGTGAGGACACATAACTTAGTAATATCAGAAACAAATTACTTTGTTATTTTCACCTGTTAAAATACTTAGATTTCCATAGAAAATGTCAAAGGAAAAACTGTCAGATCAATTTTTAGAGGAGCCAAAAAAACGTAAGAACTCAGTAAGGGCTCCCATCATGCTTTTGCTAGAAATTCGAGCTCGTGCACACTGGCGTGGCCTAATTGATTTTAAGGTTTGATATTCCTGGAATGGAATCGTAACAATATCATTTTCTACCTTTTCTGCTTCAAGGGCTGGTAGTCTGGATCCCATGCGATGTTGAGACAGGTATGGTTGCAAAACTCTTCCATTATATTCTTGAATAAAGCTGCGGTCTTGAAATTACTGAGGCTACCAGCTTCTTCCCAACAGTGAATTGTCACAAGCTCGATCAGGTAAGAACTGGGCATGCGTCGAATGCTTGTTGAACTTGGCAGATAAGTTTCAGCCCAGTACTTTACAAGACGAATCAGATCTTTGAGTTTTGCTGTCTGTCTAATGACGAAATCTCTTTGTATCTCTGCGAGAGCAGCAGAGCAGTACGACCTTGTATTTTCGTCAAGCGCTGGCATGATGTTATTATAAAGATTCACACGTGCCTGCTCTGTACCAAGGAAAGAAATAAACAGTGTACAAGGTTAGTTATCTTCACGATTGCATGCTTTGGTTAGCAAAAAGGATGACAGAAATATCGACTCACTATTAGTGACATTGGCATCAAAAGTAGGCAGGAGGTCTACCTTTATAGATTTTTTCGAGGAGGTGTTGGTCATTTCAAACTGGAGCAAATACTCGTCAACTTTTTTGATGGTAAAAACCCAGCCCTTCGGTGGTTGCCTTGTGAAATAGCTTTTGATTTGAGCCAAAATGTCACTGATATTATCCTTCAGTTGCACGGCATCCGTGATGGTCTTCATGATAAGAATACAATCCAGATCTGAGGAGTCCTTTAGTGCGGTCCCTTTACCCATTGATCCACTCTATAGAATAATGAATAGTAATTGTTTTGATTGTCTTTCTTTCTTTCTTTCTTTCTTTCTTTCTTTCTTTCTTTCTTTCTTTCTTTCTTTCTTTCTTTCTTTCTTTCTTTCTTTCTTTCTTTCTTTCTTTCTTTCCTTTCCTTATCTTTTCTTTTTTTTGCTCTCTTTTCTTTTTTCTTTTATTCTTCCCTATTTTTCTTGTTTTAATTCTTTTCTTTTATGCCACTCATATTTTTTCCCCTCAGTTTCATTAATTTTCATTGACTAACATTTACGTGGACGAAGACCAGCTTCTGGCTGAAAGAACGCCATTACCGTTACATATTCTTGAGTTACATCTAGTACACTATAATACCTTAACAATCCTTTTGACATTTGGTCTCAATTTATTTTGAAGGTAGCGACACAGGGCGTCCAAAGCAGAAGATACCAGGCTGTGGAATTGTTTGTCAGGTTGAAGGTACTGAGCGATGAATTTATCCAGTTGACTAGGAGGTAGTCCTCTGAAATCTAGTTAAATTATACGATGAAAAAATATATATTTCATTAAGGACAGGTCATTATTTATCGCCTGAAAAGGGGGGGGGGGGGGGTCGGAGGAATTGGGGATCACATGGTTTTTAGACAACTGGAGGGGGATCAACTATATATCAACAGGCAACAAAGGAATCGAGGATCACACAAAGATGAGAAGGTAGAAACCAGTTGTTAAGAGGGAACATCAGTTGCCAATATTGGGGGGGGGGGGGGGTGAGGAGTTAGTTAATCTTTGTTATGTCGCAACAAACATCCCCAAGCGATAAACAATAACCGGTAGATAAATAATGTCCATCCCTTTAAAAAAAACACCTGATATATTTGGAACTACTGAGTATTCTTTAAAGCAGGGTCGTAGCAGGGGGAGGGGCTTGGGGGACGCCCCCACCCCCATCCAATAATTTAGGACTGTCACTAATACATAGGGTGTTTTAGAATATAGCACCCCCAATACTTTTGACATATGGCCTCCCCTCAATATTTTGAGCCTTGCTACGGCCTATGTATAATGATCAATTCTTCATTTCCTTGTCATTAAGTTACATGTAATTTATCGTGTTTAGTTAATCATTCGAGGATAGACTATAAGAAAATTGGTTGGTTTCCCCAAAACGTGCAACGTTAAAGCTGTTTTTTGTTTCAAGACACATCCATATTACCATTAAAAAAACCTACATTACATCATACTATTTCCAAGAAAACAGACTTGAAGGGAATTCCCCTTATATATTTTAGACTCCGTTTACATTAGCATTTTCAGGTTTCAATTGCTCGTGTACATGTCTATGAATTATAAAATGAGATTCACTTCACACGCTTCAAAATAAAGAAAATTGTTCAGTTATATTGTTAAATAAAACACTCTCAGTTATGGGTAATATTCATACCTGGAATCTGTGTTGCAGATTGAAAACCTTGAAACGAAACGAACAAACATGAGGTCAGACATTTTTATGGATATAAAATCTTACCTTCAACATCAATAAATACAAATACAACCTTCTTTAATTCATTCCCTTAAGGTATCTCACATCACGTACATATTTTCATACTTTTCGAAGGTGTTTTCAATACACTTTTTTGTTCTGATTAAAATGAAGCCAGTAAAGTGCCATCGAGTATTACGGAAAGATTTTCATTTTTTATCTTGCAGTTCAGTTGGTCATTAATGCAATACGAAAAAGAAAATTTTTCAACAAAGACACTAGGATAACTTCGTAATTCTCGCTACTATATCAAATTAATCTTGGCTATATATGTTCAGTAGCATTGCTGTACAGTGAATTAAAACGCTTTTTGTATGTTGAAAGTGATTTCAAAATCAATGAAGCAGTTCCTTACCATAAGAAGCCATACTGTCTTGTAGATCCAAGAAATATAACTCTCGATACGTCTGTAATACGTCAATTCCTATACAACCCATGATGACGTCGTGCCAGGTGGTTTCCCTTGTAGAAATAGTACTAGCGTCACACCAAAAATATTCACATGTTATATACAATCACGCTGACTTTCCTTGAAACATTTTAGGGTGTGTTTTGTAAATAAATTCTTAAAATAACTCAAAATGGATAAATACCATATGCTACAGCCCATTTTAGGCTAAAACAAAAAAAAAATGACCTATTCAATAATGACCGGTTCAAAATCCGTCAAAACTATGAGCTATCATAGCCTATGTTTTTGGCTGAAAATGGCTAAAAATTGCCTATAGTTTACATCCTTCATAAATGATGGATATATACCTAGTTTTATAGAATGTGCGAAAAAGGTCCAAAATCGATGAAAACCATGGGCTATATATAGTCAATGCTTTTTGCTCGAAAATGGCCAAGAAATTACCTATTTTGATCCGTCATAAATAATGGATATGTTTTTTACGCTTTTTTCTCAGGGTTTTCCTGTTTTCCTCCCTCTACATGTACAAAATCAACTTCTAAATTCCGACTTGAATTTCAGTGGACGAATCTCTGTAAAAATGCCACTGCTGAATTCCATTTATTTCAGTATATCTTATTCATTCTTATTATATTCCCATTCACTTTTCCACTTCTCGCATTTTTTAAAACACCTCCAGCAAAACAATAGTTCTCCAATCATCAAATTCTTTTGTTTTGTCCTCCAAATTGAGCTGCTTTTACGAACGTGCAAGGGGTCTATACAACAAGTCTGGTTTGTCAAAACGCTTTACCAAATAAGGTATGCTCGAGATTCGCAAGCCAGCATGACTTCTCACTTCTATTTGAAGCCCTGTAAACCAATCATAGTACAGTATTGCACGTGCATCATTACAAGATTCTTAATGGCACCATTTGATTGGAGGAATTGGTATTATTGATATCACGTAATCAAGAGTTCTACCTTCGCCTGCTTTCAGATTCATTCACAGAAGGAGCTCAGATGGAACAGTTGGACTCGGACGAATAATGGTAAGCTTAAAAGAAAATCTTTTCATTTCAGAACATTTAGGAACTTTCTTGTAAATAATATGCTCGAAAAGTAAAAGAATTAGAAAAACAAATGCTATGATTTCACTCTAGTTATTTCAACAATTCAATTCGATGATCAGTGTGATTGATACACTTAAAGAGTATTAAAACCTTTGCCTGTGTTCAGTTTCATTCACAGAAGGAGCTCCGATGGAATAGTTGGACTCGGACGAATAATGGTAAGCTTAAAAATAAATCTTATGAGCTTTCTTGTAAATAATATGCTCGAAAAGTAAAAGAATTAGAAGACAAAATGTCATCATTTTACTCTAGTTATTTCAACAATTCAACTGATATTCTATGGAGTTGAATTGCAATGCCAATCCATACGCGAAACAACCAAAATTCTTGCTCCCTCGATTCGCTTTTCGCTTGTAGTTGGATGTATCTCAAGCTTTTCTCTCGTAGGTTCTCGAAAAGAAATTGCATTAAATATTTTTAGGTCATGTAGAATTTGTTCTTAGTCGACGAGACGAGAGAATTATTTAAGATGTTCGAGTAAATTTATTTTAAAAACTGCACATTCGAAGATTTGTGTTATTTTGCCGTTCGTATCAATTAAATCATTAGTTGTCTAAGACTGAGAAATATGGTGGAACGTTTTATGTCATCATCAATTTTTTTTGGCCGTTTAATCACTGTAAGAAAGTTTACCTTAGTTTTATAACCACGTATTAGCATATGCACATTAGCTTACTCGTTTATTAAAGTCTGAAGATGGACGTTGGACACCGTTCGAAATATCATCCATTGATAGTTTCTAAACCGCTTCACGTTATTATATTTCTAACATTTTATCTTCCATTCCAGGTACATGGCCTCAAGCAAGATCCAAAACTTGAAGATGTCGCTATATGGTCAACTCAGAGTAAATTGTGTTGGCAAATGATTCTTGAGCAAGTTCTAAAAATTATTTCAAAAACCTATTTCATGGCTGGTAATTTTGAATTCACGTTTCGCTTCACTTGCTCGGGGTATCAGTGCCTTTATGTTTAGAGAGGGGTTGTTGGCCGTTCCTAAATCAAATATGGAACACTAAAAACATTTCTTTGACCTGCAGTAATCATTTCTAAAATATTTTGCCCACACATTTTGGCTTTACGTCTGATTATTGCAAGTCATTAAATCCAAATTACTTAGAACTAGGTTAAGGCTTAGTAGGGCTTTGTGTACACGAAGCCATAAGAGATGTATAAGTGAAGCTACCACTCATAATTCTAGGTGGGGTTGTTTAGTGGTTTTTCACTGGCATTGCCAGGGTCAATTGGCCAATCTTAGGTTAGCTTTTCAATTAGGCAACGTTGGACATCGCTGCAGCTGGAGACGATCTGGATCAACGAATCTACTTTCCATTCTCTCAAATGCGTCTGTGTTTTTTGAACTAGATAGCTGGAGGATTTGTTATTGTTCCTTATGCAGTGCTGGTCGGTTTACCCACATTCCCCTACACACACAAACTTAAACTGCGCTTAGCTAGTTCGGTCTTTCGGTTCTTAGGTTCTTAGCGCCGGCCAGTATTATGTGACACGAGTAACGGCTACTTTTTCTCTCCACGAAAGCGAGGAGAAAAGTGACTGGTTGCTTGGTTACCTGCAACAATAACTTTGCCACAGTCAAGGTTTGACCAAGGTCTTGTTTTTTGGTTCCCTTCTGTCGGCTCTGTAGTCACGAACGGAAAAGGGACAGCGGAGCAGGCAAAAGGGAGCTGGAAACTAGTCTTGGATAATGAAAAAGTAAATGTACCATTCTCGCGGTATCTAAATTTGAGAATGGCATTTCGTTTACCAGACGGTTGAAATTTGAAGCGTGGCATTTCTTTTTTTTCTTCATTTTTCGGAACAACAAACCTTGGCTATACATGTGTCATTGAATAACAGTCCTCCAGAGCTTAGTACTAATCTCGTTCACCGAATGTCACGACAGTATCCTTTAATCTATATAAATAGTTCGATTTCGATTTTATTTTTTTCTGTGGTATACGTCGTGGCATTCAACTTACCTTTCAGTTCTACCAAGAACAACCAAACTTGGTTGCGATCTACGATAGCTTTTATAATCAGTGGTAGCTTCTTAGCCTAGAATTTTCTAGAATTTTCTATTATTATCATTATTTATTATTTACTATTTATTATTTATCATTCATTTATTGTTGTCTTTCAATGTTTGAATCAACCTTAATGTTGATACAAATATTGATAATTGTTCACAGTAAATGTGTTCAATTCTCTCCCGATGTTTTGTTCTCAAAACACGGGGCTCAAAAGATTGTTGTTCTTAAACAACAATCGCAAACATAGAATTTATCTAAGGTATATTTCGCATAGGTTTCTTTGATTTCGGCCCGGTTTTCGACGCATTTCGATTTCTGTAGGTTTTACTAAGTTATAACAATACATAATTATTGAACTTGGTTTTCGATATTTAATTTAATACTTTAAGAATATATTTTTCAGGAATAGCAAGGTTGGGATTAGGCTGTGAATGAGTGAGTGTGCAATTTATAGTTTCAAACTATTTTCTCAACTATATGATACAGCGAGGTTTCGATATATCATAGTTCACACATATATGTATAGCTAAGATTTTCTTATCATATTAACTACTGCATAGTTGTTTTTTTTCATTTTCTACGAATAATTATTGGGAATATTTCATTCATTTGATAATGAGTTAATGATTATTGCTAGATTAGAAATTACTGATTGTACAGGTTAATTTTTCATTGTTGTAAAAATAAGGTTACTCTAATAAAGTCATGGTTTATTTAATATTTACAATTAATAGTTATATATCAATAAAGTTTCGTTCTGTGTTGTATGGTTGTGGGTTTTTGGGTCCTTGGATATTCCCGAGCCGGTGGTTGTAAGTACTGTATCGTAGGTTTTCTGACCTATAGGTACTCTTAAATGAGCTGGTGGCACAGCTCGCTTACTTCTGTTGAGATCTCGTGGAATATCCACCCCTTTCTCGATTCATTTTCAGCTATTTTTCGATCACTCACTCTTACCTTTCAGGATATTACTAATTAACTTTATGTTGTAATTATGGTTTATTTAATAATTATATTTCAAGTGTTATGAATAAAGTTTAATCCTGTGTTGTATGGTTGTGGGTTTTTTGGGTCCTTGGATATTCCCGAGCCGGTGGTTGTAAGTACTGTACCGTAGGTTTCTGACCTATAGGTACTCTTAAATGAGCTGGTGGCACAGCTCGCTTACTTCTGTTGAGATCTCGTGGAATATCCACCCTTTTTCTCGATTCAATTTCGGCTATTTTTGATACTTAGGTATTTTTCTCGAGTTGCACATGGCTCGTACTTATGACAAAACGTAACTGACTGCTTTTTTGTTTCAGGGATACTAACCGCTTTCATTTTTCTTTTTTCCTTTTCAGTGCATACTAACATTTTTCTTTTCTCGCTCCAGATGACAAAATCCGCGTTTATTAAACTACGCATGCGCATAATATTGTATTAATTTTTGGCGCAAAATATGGCTTCAAATTTCTTTCTTGCAAAAATAAAATAATTTTTTTTGATTGTAAACCACCGTTGTCACAAAAAGTCCTAGTATTTTTTTGGTTAGTTAGATTCTTGTATAGTTTAGTAACTTACTTGTGTTGTAAGAACATTTTCTTCAAATAAAACCATCCATCACTCCTGTGTTTGCTTTTGTTTACGTACGTTTTCAGAGCCTTTTTTCTAACATTTCTTCTCATAGGTTTACTAACTTTGACTTCCATTCTGTTACAGGTATTTACTAACTTTTGTTTCTGTTTTCTCGCTACAGACCTCGAGTCCTATATACCGGTTTCCATGGCTGTACTATATAACCATTCCTTTTCAATTGGCTATCAACTCTTTGCAGGAGTTCACTCAGTTTGAATCAACAAAACAACATTGAATAGATTTCTCTTTCCTCGTCTAGGATTTCTACGTGCATAACGCGCTTTGCTGGAGCATAATGATATTTTCAATCTATTGACTCTATGCAGGAATTCTCAGTGGAGTTCAGTAAGTTTGGAGAACAAAACAAAAAAAATTACTTCACTTTCCAATAACAGAAAAATTAAAAAAAAAATTTTTCTCCTCACAATTGAACTGCAATATGAGTTTCTGCAAAGGTTTGGTACTAATTTTTCTCCTTTTTTTTCTTTCTTTCTTTTTTCTTCTAGTTTTCTCTTGATTTTAGACGTTTCCAAGAAAGCACCCCATCGCCATCAGAGGAGCTGTTTTTCCCGTGACTTCGATACTTACGCCTATCCATGACGTGACCACTACACCTGTAACCATAACAACGGAGTATAACATTTTCTAACTTAATTTTCTCTTGAATTCCAAACTTTTTTAATATAAACGTGAAGTCCTTTTTTACTATATTTCCAGGATTTTCCCTTCGCAAACAGAGATACCAGCTGCCAAGAGAAGAGTAAACACTGTACACTTAGGTAACCATAACAACGGAGTACAAAATTTTGAGCTTGATTCCCGAACCCTTTTCTGATAAATGTTTTTCTCTTCTATACTTTCAGAGTTTCTGCCCCTTGCAAGCCGAGTTGTTCTAGCCGAGAAACGATGACTGATCAGTGGCTGCCTTCAAGATCCCGTGCTTTCCTTCTGGCCTTCCAGTGTTAACACTAAACTTGAACCAAATTCAGTAACTTTAAACGAAGCACAACTCTAAACTATAACCCAATTCTTAACTCAGTAAATCAAGTTTAAACTGACTTAAACTAAACTTTAAACTTAAAATTAAACTTCAATCTTAACCTAAAACTAAGTTAAACTCTAATACTAAACCAATAAAATCGAAACATGTGTTGTTCTTTTTGTTTCATCTACAGGTTGTTGTACCAATGGAGATGTCAACAGTTCGTTACCTTTGAAGTCAGTTGTGGAAAGAGTAAAGACAAGCAAATATTTTCTTCGTTAATTTGAAGTTAAGAAAGATGCCTCTTGAATCATATGTAAAAACAAGTGATGTTATATTCAGTAATAAAAAAATTCAGGAATAAATTCTCGTCTTGTGATAGCTCTATATATTATTGGTCTTTGAAATGATTCCATTTACACTTGTTTTCACCATAAACATGATGAAATAAGATGGTCAACGTATATGTGGATCTTTCCTGAGTAAAGTACAAACACTCACCGGCTATAGAGTGATGACACAACCCTTGAAACAAAATATAATAGTCGATATCTAATAGTCTGTACCAAGAACCGCGTAGCATCCTAAAAAGTGGGGAAGAGAGGGGGCTAAGATTGAAAAATATAAGATGCTAGTTTGGAAAAGGAAAACGTAGGGTGGGTGTATAGCCCTCAGCCTCCCGTCTCCGTGTTCCCTGTATACACAACAAACGACAATGGAAGCAGTGACTACTAAGGTTTGTTAAACATTGATCTATTTCTTATTTGTTTTGTTGGTTTTTAGACTGTGAAATCACTAAACCCGTGAAATATATATTACACTAATACACTTAAGTAGACCCTAATCCCATTGTTTTCTTTTGTGTCTATTTGACTATAAAAGCAATTTTATTTCACGGGTTTAATCACTTCACTCTATAAGAGTAGTACTTAATAGCCAGTTGCTAACAAACCTGTGACCTTCGTTCCATGATCGAAATGAAATTTGAAAGTTAATTTTTGCAGAGGGAGAAAACCCGGAGAACCAGGAACAAAACCCTCGAAGCACAGGAGATCTAGAACTAACTAGAAACGTTATTGGCATATGACTACTAGAGTATAGCTCGGTAATATAGTGAAGTCACTTAACCCGTGAAAAAGAAATTGCTTGTTAAAAATCTAAAAGTAAAATAGACACAAAAGAAAACAATAGGATTTTTGTGTATTAGTCTAGCACTATGTATTTAACGGGTTTAGAGTTATAAGTGCCATCACTATCTGTGAAATATATGATTATATGATTAGTAATAATTAGCACTGATGAAACGATACAAACCAATAGACGTTGCCCTATTTTGTAGTATATTTGGCACACGAAAAATACTGTTTCACAGATTAAGTATGAGCACTATACCAGGAAACTAGTACTGTGGAAGTGATCCCCGACAGGGCTTCAAGTGTCCCTATATTTCCTATGTATTATTTTTTAAGTTAACTCCCCTCATATTTCCCTATATAGTTCTTAAATGTCTATAATCCCTATACTTTTATTGAGAAAAGAAAAAGAAAAAATATCGTTAACTATGGTACCGGTGAAAGGGAGATAATGTGGAGCTTAAAACAAATATGAAATAAAGGGAGACACTACTTGAAGCCCTACCTGGATAATATGGCCCTTTGTGTCAAGGAGAGGGTATAAGAAGACAGGGACTCATTATGTAAAGGGTCATTTTACGTCTTCTAAAGGGTGGCCCCTGTGGAAGCAATGCTTTACAAGAACGTCAATAGTGTGCACCTTGGTACCAGGGAATTCATATTTAAAAGTCACTGATATATCACTTTGAATCAAAAAAAAAAAAAAACACGAAAGGGAGGAGAGGAAAAACTCTACTCACATGTGATGCCAGGTTCAGGCATTGAACCTTCAACCCCATTAGGTGAGACACGAGTAAACTGAGGGAAAAACACCCTGGATTTCCAAGAAGAAAATGGGATTTTTTAGTGCACCCCTTAATACTGTCTTAGGATCATGCCCTGAAAATACCCACCAAGTGTTGGTTAGATAATTGATCGCAAAAACCATAAACATTCTAAGAGCGACAATCTCGAACATAGTTGTTGTTACATTGCCCTTTTCGTAAAAAAAACTTTCAATGCCCTTGGAAATTTTCAGTTGTTTCCTTCGCCCTCCCTTCCCCCTCCCCCTGAGCAATGCCATTGTTCTGGTAACGCATTGGCCTAATAACCCCTATAAGAGGGCTGACTACTTTAGCAAGGAGTAATCACAATTTGGTTTAGAAATATATTTTCATACAAAATTTAAAGCTGATTCCAGAAAATTTTTAATATGACCATCTTGACAAGTTTTGGAAAGAAAATGCCGGAAATCAAGGTTTGCGTACAAAAATTCATAACTCAAAAACTAAAAAGGCTCTTAAAACATTTTTTTCTCAGGAAATTTACTTTAAACATTATTTTCGAAGAAAAACTGAAAAAAATATTTGAAGAAAGTTTTGAAAAATAGCTTCAATTTCAGCATCAAGTTAGCTCAATGAACTACTAACGTACTCAACAAAAACACATAAAACGCTTTTTTTCTAAGTTCTAATAATTACGTTTTTTTCAAACTTTCTCAAAAGATTGATTTTTACCTGTTGTTTTAGGAAATTCAAAGAAAAATATAAAATTCCGTGCAAAATGTGAGGGTTTTGCGCTGTTGAAGTTCAAAACCTGTATGGTTCCTCAATAAAATTCCGAAGCTTCCTTATGTTTAGCAGTTTTTGTGCGCGCGCACATCGTAAGCTCAAATTGAACGTTTAAAAGCACATAGTCACCTTAAGATACAACATTGGATAGGGGAGAGGGAATATTTTGGAAGTACAAGTTATAACTGCAAAATGAAGTTTATTTTTTTTGCTTTTTTTTTTTTGTTTTTTTTTTTTGTTTTTAATTTCGGTTTTGTAGTTATAAGATTAAGTGAAGAGAGCGTCTGGATGGGGGGGGGGGGGTGGGGTGGGGGTGTGAGAAGAGCGTACAACGTGAATGAAGATGTCTCGTGAATGCAGCTCATTCATAGTTACTCGCGCATGAGTGCACGACTTAAGTCTCCAAAATCCATCCCAACTTAGTAGTGTAAGAGAGCACACTTGACCTGCTGTCAAGAAGACTGGGTGCGACTCCCAGCTGAGTTTGGTGGAGTTACGAGATTTCCAGCACGATGTGTTTACCATTTACGAAAAACATCTCGCCGGACATTTCGATTTGGTTAACGCCATTTTAGTTGAGCCCACTGATAAAATGAGAAAATAACCCGATAAATTGATAAAATAGCCCAAAAAATACGACGATAAAATGAAAAGATATAGCCCAATAAGACGACAAAACAGCCAAATAAGTCGACAAACCAGCCCAATAAGACGACCAAATAACCCAATAAGACGACAAACCAGCCCAATAAGACGACAAACCAGTCCAATAAGACGACAATTGTGCGTAAATATTTACGGTGTTCAGCTTACCCATGAGACCAATATCGCCCTGGACCCCCACAGTTGCCATATATACAACATTACCTGGCTGCATAACCAGCGTGGTTGGTCCTTGTAGTGTAATGGTTCGTCGGACTAGTATACCGAAACTGTGGGTTCGATTCCTGCTAAGGGCATATGATATTTTTCTCTTAATTATTTATTCAATAAGACAAATAACCAGACCAATAACACGACAAAACAGACAACAAGACGTCAAATTAGCCCAAAAAGACTACAACATAGCAAATAAGACGATGGAATAGCCCAATAAAACGAAGATATACCCAATAAGACGAAGAAATAGCCCAATAAGACGAAGGAATAGCCCAATAAGACGAAGATATAGCCCAAAAAGACGAAGGTATAGCCAAATAAGACTAAGGAATAGCCCAATAAGACGAA
The DNA here is from genome assembly GCA_023349425.1 of Anthopleura sola. Taxonomy (NCBI): domain Eukaryota; kingdom Metazoa; phylum Cnidaria; class Anthozoa; order Actiniaria; family Actiniidae; genus Anthopleura; species Anthopleura sola. The sequence continues at coordinate 12,544 of JALHLI010000068.1, read as the reverse complement.
CGAATAGTCCAATAAGACGAAGATATAGCCCAATAAGACGAACGAATAGCCCAATACGACGAACGAATAGCCCAATAAGACGAACGAATAGCCCAATAAGACGAACGAATAGCCCAATAAGACGAACGAATAGCCCAATAAGACGAACGAATAGCCCAATAAGACGAACGAATAGCCCAATAAGACGACGATATAGCCCAATAAGACGAACGAATAGCCCAATAAGACGAACGAATAGCCCAATAAGACGAAGGAATAGCCCAATAAGACGAACGAATAGCACAATAAGACGAACGAATAGCCCAATAAGACGAACGAATAGCCCGATAAGACGAACGAATAGCCCAATAAGACGAAGGAATAGCCCAATAAGACGAACGAATAGCACAATAAGACGAAGATATAGCCCAATAAGACGAACGAATAGCCCAATAAGACGAACGAATAGCCCAATAAGACGAACGAATAGCCCAATAAGACGAAGATATAGCCCAATAAGACGAACGAATGGCCCAATAAGACGAACGAATAGCCCAATAAGACGAAGATATAGCCCAATAAGACGAACGAATAGCCCAATAAGACGAACGAATAGCCCAATAAGACGAACGAATAGCCCAATAAGACGAACGAATAGCCCAATAAGACGAACGAATAGCCCAATAAGACGAACGAATAGCCCAATAAGACGAACGAATAGCCCAATAAGACGAAGGAATAGCCCAATAAGACGAACGAATAGCCCAATAAGACGAAGATATAGCCCAATAAGACGAACGAATAGCCCAATAAGACGAACGAATAGCCCAATAAGACGAACGAATAACCCAATAAGACGAAGGAATAGCCCAAAAAGACGAACTAATAGCCCAATAAGACGAAGGAATAGCCCAATGATACGAAGATATCCCGGGGGGGGGGGACTCAGGGGGTAAAGTATTGGGTATGCTCGTCGAAAATTTCCAAAAATACCCCTAAAAGATACCGGAAGTTTTTTTCAAAAGAGCGTGGCTTGGTAAATTTCAACCCCTAAGAGATACCACAAAAATAATACTATTAAAAAGTAAAGCCTTTTGAAATGTTTTTCCTTGAGTAATATTCCGAGTTTACGCAGACATACGTATTGCGTTATTATGCGATGTGCTAGTTCCTTTTTCAACGCCCTAAAATATAGAAAGAAAGTGCTGATTTGATAAACCTCAAATTTAAGACCCTAAAAGATACATAATCACTGATTTTTACCCCTAAGAGATACGACGAGCATACCCGATACTTTACAATAAGACGAACGAATAGCCCAATAAGACGAACGAATAGCCCGATAAGACGAAGATATAGCCCAATAAGACGAACGAATAGCCCAATAAGACGAACGAATAGCCCAATAAGACGAGGTTATAGCCCAATAAGACGAAGATATAGCCCAATAAGACGAAGATATAGACCAATAAGACAAAGGAATAGCCAGATAAGACGACCATTCTATGTTGTCGTCTTATTGGGCTAATTTGTTGTCTTTTTGGGCTGATTTGTCGTCTTATTGTGCTGATTTTTCGTCTTATTGGGCTGATATTTCGTCATACTGGGCTGATTTGTGATCTTATCTGCTGATCTTCGATAATTAATTCATATCTTTTGAAAAAGTGTGAAAATGTTAAAAAATTGATCAAAACCATTGGCGTTATTGAATACTTCTTGCTTGAAAATGGCTCAATAAGCTATTCTGTAACTCGCAACCTAATCATATATTTTGCTTTTGACTTTTGCTTTTCGCCCTAAAATGGTCGAAAATGACCTATTTTCTATCCCTAAAAAATAATGCATATTTTTTGGAAAGGTGTGAAAATGGTCCAAAATCGATCAAAACCATGGGCTATAGCCCATGCTTTTTGCCTGAAAATGGTCAAAAATCACCTATTTTCTATCCCTGAAGAAAATTATATTATTTGGAAAGTTGAGAAAATGGTCCAAAATCGATCAAAACCATGGGCTATAGCCCATGCTTTTTACCTGAAAATGGTCCAAAATCACCTATTTTCTTTCCCTAAAAAATTATGCATATTTTTTGGAAAGGTGAGAAAATGGTCCAAAATCGATCAAAACCATGGGCTATAGCCCATGCTTTTTGCCTGAAAATGGTCCAAAATCACCTATTTTCTATCCCTAAAAAAAAATGCATATTTTTTGGAAAGGTGTGAAAATGGTCCAAAATCGATCAAAACCATGGGCTATAGCCCATGCTTTTTGCCTGAAAATGGTCCAAAATCACCTATTTTCTATCCCTAAAAAATAATGCATATTTTTTGCAAAGGTGTGAAAATGGTCCAAAATCGATCAAAACCATGGGCTATAGCCCATGCTTTTTGCCTGAAAATGGTCCAAAATCACCTATTTTCTATCCCTAAAAAATAATGCATATTTTTTGGAAAGGTGTGAAAATGGTCCAAAATAGATCAAAACCATGGGATATAGCCCATGCTTTTTGCCTTAAAATGGTCCAAAATCACCTATTTTCTATCCCTAAAAAAAAATGCATATTTTTTGGAAAGGTGTGAAAATGGTCCAAAATCGATCAAAACCATGGGCTAAAGCCCATGCTTTTTGCCTGAAAATGGTCCAAAATCACCTATTTTCTATCCCTAAAAAAAAATGCATATTTTTTGGAAAGGTGTGAAAATGGTCCAAAATCGATCAAAACCATGGGCTATAGCCCATGGTTTTGACTGAAAATGCTCCAAAATCACCTATTTTCTATCCATAAAAAATAATGCATATTTTTTGGAAAGGTGTGAAAATGGTCCAAAATCGATCAAAACCATGGGCTATAGCCCATGCTTTTTGCCTGAAAATGGTCCTAAATCACCTATTTTCTATCCCTAAAAAATAATGCATATTTTTTGGAAAGGTGTGAAAATGGTCCAAAATCGATCAAAACCATTGGCTATAGCCCATGCTTTTTGCCTGAAAATGGTCCAAAATCACCTATTTTCTATCCCTAAAAAATAATGCATATTTTTTGGAAAGGTGTCAAAATGGTCCAAAATCGATCAAAACCATGGGCTATAGCCCTTGCTTTTTGCCTGAAAATGGTCCAAAATCACCTATTTTCTATCCCTAAAAAATAATGCATATTTTTTGGAAAGTTGAGAAAATGGTCCAAAATCGATCAAAACCATGGGCTATAGCCCATGCTTTTTGCCTGAAAATGGTCCAAAATCACCTATTTTCTATCCCTAAAAAATAATGCATATTTTTTGGAAAGGTGTGAAAATGGTCCAAAATTGATCAAAACCATGGGCTATAGCCAATGCTTTTTGCCTGAAAATGGTCCAAAATCACCTATTTTCTATCCCTAAAAAACAATGCATATTTTTTGAAAAGGTCTGAAAATGGTCCAAAATCGATCAAAACCATGTGCTATAGCCCATGCTTTTTGCCTGAAAATGGTCCAAAATCACCTATTTTCTATCCATAAAAAATAATGCATATTTTTTGGAAAGGTGTGAAAATGGTCCAAAATCGATAAAAACCATGGGCTATAGCCCATGCTTTTTGCCTGAAAATGGTCCAAAATCACCTATTTTCTATCCCTAAAAAATAATGCATATTTTTTGGAAAGCTGCGAAAATGGTCCAAAATCGATCAAAACCATGGGCTATAGCCCATGCTTTTTGCCTGAAAATGGTCCAAAATCACCTATTTTCTATCCCTAAAAAATAATGCATATTTTTTGGAAAGGTGTGAAAATGGTCCAAAATCGATCAAAACCATGGGCTATAGCCCATGCTTTTTGCCTGAAAATGGTCCAAAATCACCTATTTTCTATCCCTAAAAAATAATGCATATTTTTTAGAAAGGTGTGAAAATGGTCCAAAATCGATCAAAACCATGGGCTATAGCCCATGCTTTTTACCTCAAAATGATCAAAAATCACTTATTTTCTATCCCTAAAAAATAATGCATATTTTTTGGAAAAGTGTGAAAATGGTCCAAAATCGATAAAAACTATGGGCTATAGCCCCTGCTCTTTGCCTGAAAATGGTCGAAAATCACCTATTTTCTATCCCTAAAAAATAATGCATATTTTTTGGAAAAGGGGGAAAATGGTCCAAAATCGATCAAAACCATGGGCTATAGCCCATGCTTTTTACCTGAAAATGGTCGAAAATCACCTATTTTCTTTCCCTAAAAAATTATGCATATTTTTTGGAAAGGTGAGAAAATGGTCCAAAATCGATCAAAACCATGGGCTATAGCCCATGCTTTTTGCCTGAAAATGGTCCAAAATCACCTATTTTCTATCCCTAAAAAAAATGCATATTTTTTGGAAAGGTGTGAAAATGGTCCAAAATCGATCAAAACCATGGGCTATAGCCCATGCTTTTTGCCTGAAAATGGTCCAAAATCACCTATTTTCTATCCCTAAAAAATAATGGATATTTTTTGCAAAGGTGTGAAAATGGTCCAAAATCGATCAAAACCATGGGCTATAGCCCATGCTTTTTGCCTGAAAATGGTCCAAAATCACCTATTTTCTATCCCTAAAAAATAATGCATATTTTTTGGAAAGGTGTGAAAATGGTCCAAAATCGATCAAAACCATGGGCTATAGCCCATGCTTTTTGCCTTAAAATGGTCCAAAATCACCTATTTTCTATCCCTAAAAAAAAATGCATATTTTTTGGAAAAGGGGGAAAATGGTCCAAAATCGATCAAAACCATGGGCTATAGCCCATGCTTTTTGCCTGAAAATGGTCGAAAATCACCTATTTTCTATCCCTAAAAAATAATGCATATTTTTTGGAAAAGGGGGAAAATGGTCCAAAATCGATCAAAACCATGGGCTATAGCCCATGCTTTTTGCCTGAAAATGCTCCAAAATCACCTATTTTCTATCCCTAAAAAATAATGCATATTTTTTGGAAAGGTGTGAAAATGGTCCAAAATCGATCAAAACCATGGGCTATAGCCCATGCTTTTTGCCTGAAAATGGTCCAAAATCACCTATTTTCTATCCCTAAAAAATAATGCATATTTTTTGGAAAGGTGTGAAAATGGTCCAAAATCGATCAAAACCATGGGCTATAGCCCATGCTTTTTGCCTGAAAATGGTCCAAAATCACCTATTTTCTATCCCTAAAAAATAATGCATATTTTTTGGAAAGGTGTGAAAATGGTCCAAAATCGATCAAAACCATGGGCTATAGCCCATGCTTTTTGCCTTAAAATGGTCCAAAATCACCTATTTTCTATCCCTAAAAAAAAATGCATATTTTTTGGAAAAGGGGGAAAATGGTCCAAAATCGATCAAAACCATAGGCTATAGCCCATGCTTTTTGCCTGAAAATGGTCGAAAATCACCTATTTTCTATCCCTAAAAAATAATGCATATTTTTTGGAAAAGGGGGAAAATGGTCCAAAATCGATCAAAACCATGGGCTATAGCCCATGCTTTTTGCCTGAAAATGCTCCAAAATCACCTATTTTCTATCCCTAAAAAATAATGCATATTTTTTGGAAAGGTGTGAAAATGGTCCAAAATCGATCAAAACCATGGGCTATAGCCCATGCTTTTTGCCTGAAAATGGTCGAAAATCACCTATTTTCTATCCCTAAAAAACAATGCATATTTTTTGAAAAGGTCTGAAAATGGTCCAAAATCGATCAAAACCATGGGCTATAGCCCATGCTTTTTGCCTGAAAATGGTCCAAAATCACCTAATTTCTATCCCTAAAAAATAATGCATATTTTTTGGAAAGATGTGAAAATGGTTAAAAATCGATCAAAACTATGGGCTATAGCCCATGCTTTTTGCCTGAAAATGGTCTAAAATCACCTATTTTCTATCCCTAAAAAATAATGCATATTTTTTGGAAAGGTGTGAAAATGGTCTAAAATCGATCAAAACCATGGGCTATAGCCCATACTTTTTGCCTGAAAATGGTCTAAAATCACCTATTTTCGATCCCTAAAAAATAATGCATATTTTTTGGAAAGGTGTGAAAATGGTCCAAAATCGATCAAAACCATGGGCTATCGCCCATGCTTTTTGCCTGAAAATGGTCCAAAATCACCTATTTTCTATCCCTAAACAATAATGCATATTTTTTGGAAAGGTGTGAAAATGGTCCAAAATTGATCAAAACTATGGGCTATAGCCTATGCTCTTTGCCTGAAAATGATCCAAAATCACCTATTTTCTATCCCTAAAAAATAATGCATATTTTTTGGAAAGGTGTGAAAATGGTCCAAAATCGATCAAAACCATGGGCTATAGCCCATGCTTTTTGCCTGAAAATGGTCGAAAATCACCTATTTTCTATCCCTTAAAAATAATGCATATTTTTTGGAAAAGGGGGAAAATGGTCCAAAATCGATCAAAACCATGGGCTATAGCCCATGCTTTTTGCCTGAAAATGGTCCAAAATCACCTATTTTCTATCCCTAAAAAATAATGGATATTTTTTGGAAAGGTGTGAAAATGATCCAAAATCGATCAAAACCATGGGCTATAGCCCATGCTTTTTGCCTGAAAATGGTCCAAAATCACCTATTTTCTATCCCTAAAAAATAATGCATATTTTTTGGAAAGGTGTCAAAATGGTCCAAAATCGCTCAAAACCATGGGCTATAGCCCCTGCTCTTTGCCTGAAAATGGTCCAAAATCACCTATTTCCTATCGCTAAAAAACAATGCATATTTTTTGAAAAGGTCTGAAAATGGTCCAAAATCGATCAAAACCATGGGCTATAGCCCATGCTTTTTGCCTGAAAATGGTCCAAAATCACCTATTTTCTATCCCTAAAAAATAATGCATATTTTTTGGAAAGGTGTGAAAATGGTCCAAAATCGATCAAAACCATGGGCTATAGCCCATGCTTTTTGCCTGAAAATGGTCCAAAATCACCTATTTTCTATCCCTAAAAAATAATGCATATTTTTTGGAAAGGTGTGAAAATGGTCCAAAATCGATCAAAACCATGGGCTATAGCCCCTGCTCTTTGCCTGAAAATGGTCCAAAATCACCTATTTTCTATCCCTAAAAAATAATGCATATTTTTTGGAAAGGTGTGAAAATGGTCCAAAATTGATCAAAACTATGGGCAATAGCCTATGCTCTTTGCCTGAAAATGGTCCAAAATCACCTATTTTCTATCCCTAAAAAATAATGCATATTTTTTTGGAAAGATGTGAAAATGGTCCAAAATCGATCAAAACCATGGGCTATAGCCCATGCTTTTTGCATGAAAAGGGTCCAAAATCACCTATTTTCTATCCCTAAAAAATAATGCATATTTTTTGGAAAGGTGTGAAAATGGTCCAAAATCGATCAAAACCATGGGCTATAGCCCATGCTTTTTGCCTGAAAATGGTCCAAAATCACCTATTTTCTATCCCTAAAAAACAATGCATATTTTTTGCAAAGGTGTGAAAATGGTCCAAAATCGATCAAAACCATGGGCTATAGCCCATGCTTTTTGCCTGAAAAATGGTCGAAAATCACCTGTTTTCTATCCCTCAAAAATAATGCATGTTTTTTGGAAAGGTGTGAAAATGGTCCAAAATCGATCAAAACCATGGGCTATATCCCATGCTTTTTGCCTGAAAATGGTCCAAAATCACCTGTTTTGTATCCCTAAAAAATAATGCATGTTTTTTGGAAAGGTGTGAAAATGGTCCAAAATCGATCAAAACCATGGGCTATAGCCCATGCTTTTTGCCTGAAAATGGTCCAAAATCACCTATTTTCTATCTCTAAAAAATAATGCATATTTTCTGGAAAGGTGTGAAAATGGTCCAAAATCGATCAAAACCATGGGCTATAGCCCATGCTCTTTGCCTGAAATAGTCTTCTATGTCCAAAATCACCTATTTTCTATCTCTAAAAAATAATGCATATTTTTTGGAAAGATGTGAAAATGGTCCAAAATCGATCAAAACCATGGGCTATAGCCCATGCTTTTTGCATGAAAATGCTCCAAAATCACCTATTTTCTATCCCTCAAAAATAATGCATATTTTTTGGAAAGGTGTGAAAATGGTCCAAAAATCGATAAAAACCATGGGCTATAGCCCATGCTTTTTGCCTGAAAATGGTCGAAAATCACCTATTTTCTATCCCTTAAAAATAATGCATATTTTTTGGAAAAGGGGGAAAATGGTCCAAAATCGATCAAAACCATGGCTATAGCCCATGCTTTTTGCCTGAAAATGGTCCAAAATCACCTATTTTCTATCCCTAAAAAATAATGCATATTTTTTGGAAAGGTGTGAAAATGGTCCAAAATCGATCAAAACCATGGGCTATAGCCAATGCTTTTTGCCTGAAAATGGTCCAAAATCACCTATTTTCTATCCCTAAAAAATAATGCATATTTTTTGGAAAGGTGTGAAAATGGTCCAAAATCGCTCAAAACCATGGGCTATAGCCTATGCTTTTTGCCTGAAAATGGTCCAAAATCACCTATTTTCTATCCCTAAAAAATAATGGATATTTTTTGGAAAGGTGTGAAAATGGTCCAATATTGTTCAAAACCATGGGCTATAGCCCATGCTTTTTGCCTGAAAATGGTCCAAAATCACCTATTTCCTATCGCTAAAAAACAATGCATATTTTTTGAAAAGGTCTGAAAATGGTCCAAAATCGATCAAAACCATGGGCTATAGCCCATCATTTTTGCCTGAAAATGGTCCAAAATCACCTATTTTCTATCCCTAAAAAATAATGCATATTTTTTGGAAAGATGTGAAAATGGTTAAAAATCCATCAAAACTATGGGCTATAGCCCATGCTTTTTGCCTGAAAATGGTCCAAAATCACCTATTTTCTATCCCTAAAAAATAATGCATATTTTTTGGAAAGGTGTGAAAATGGTCCAAAATCGATCAAAACCATGTGCTATAGCCCCTGCTCTTGGCCTGAAAATGGTCCAAAATCACCTATTTTCTATCTCAAAAAAATAATGCATATTTTTTGGAAAGATGTGAAAATGGTCCAAAATCGATCAAAACCATGGGCTATAGCCCATACTTTTTGCCTGAAAATGGTCCAAAATCACCTATTTTCTATCCTTAAAAAATAATGCATATTTTTTGGAAAGGTGTGAAAATGGTCCAAAATCGATCAAAACCATGGGCTATAGCCAATGCTTTTTGCCTGAAAATGGTCCAAAATCACCTATTTTCTATCCCTAAAAAATAATGCATATTTTTTGGAAAGGTGTGAAAATGGTCCAAAATCGCTCAAAACCATGGGCTATAGCCTATGCTTTTTGCCTGAAAATGGTCCAAATCACCTATTTTCTATCCCTAAAAAATAATGGATATTTTTTGGAAAGGTGTGAAAATGGTCCAATATTGTTCAAAAACCATGGGCTATAGCCCATGCTTTTTGCCTGAAAATGGTCCAAAATCACCTATTTCCTATCGCTAAAAAACAATGCATATTTTTTGAAAAGGTCTGAATATGGTCCAAAATCGATCAAAAACCATGGGCTATAGCCCATCATTTTTGCCTGAAAATGGTCCAAAATCACCTATTTTCTATCCCTAAAAAATAATGCATATTTTTTGGAAAGATGTGAAAATGGTTAAAAATCCATCAAAACTATGGGCTATAGCCCATGCTTTTTGCCTGAAAATGGTCCAAAATCACCTATTTTCTATCCCTAAAAAATAATGCATATTTTTGGGAAAGGTGTGAAAATGGTCCAAAATCGATCAAAACCATGTGCTATAGCCCCTGCTCTTGGCCTGAAAATGGTCCAAAATCACCTATTTTCTATCTCAAAAAAATAATGCATATTTTTTGGGTGTGAAAATGGTCCAAAATCGATCAAAACCATGGGCTATAGCCCATACTTTTTGCCTGAAAATGGTCCAAAATCACCTATTTTCTATCCCTAAAAAATAATGCATATTTTTTGGAAAGGTGTGAAAATGGTCCAAAATCGATCAAAACCATGGGCTATAGCCCATGCTTTTTGCCTGAAAATGGTCCAAAATCACCTATTTTCTATCCCTAAAAAATAATGCATATTTTTTGGAAAGGTGTGAAAATGGTCCAAAAATGATCAAAACTATGGGCTATAGCCTATGCTCTTTGCCTGAAAATGGTCCAAAATCACCTATTTTCTATCCCTAAAAAATAATGCATATTTTTTGGAAAGGTGTGAAAATGGTCCAAAATCGATCAAAACCATGGGCTATAGCCCATGCTTTTTGCCTGAAAATGGTCCAAAATCACCTGTTTTCTATCCCTAAAAAATAATGCATATTTTTTGGAAAGGTGTGAAAATGGTCCAAAATTGATCAAAACTATGGGCTATAGCCTATGCTCTTTGCCTGAAAAATGGTCCAAAATCACCTATTTTCTATCCCTAAAAAATAATGGATATTTTTTTGGAAAGATCTGAAAATGGTCCAAAATCGATCAAAACCATGGGCTATAGCCCATGCTTTTTGCATGAAAAGGGTCCAAAATCACCTATTTTCTATCCCTAAAAAATAATGCATATTTTTTGGAAAGGTGTGAAAATGGTCCAAAATCGATCAAAACCATGGGCTATAGCCCATGCTTTTTTGCCTGAAAATGGTCCAAAATCACCTATTTTCTATCCCTAAAAAACAATGCATATTTTTTGGAAAGGTGTGAAAATGGTCCCAAAATCGATCAAAACCATGGGCTATAGCCCATGCTTTTTGCCTGAAAATGGTCGAAAATCACCTGTTTTCTATCCCTCAAAAATAATGCATGTTTTTTGGAAAGGTGTGAAAATGGTCCAAAATCGATCAAAACCATGGGCTATATCCCATGCTTTTTGCCTGAAAATGGTCCAAAATCACCTGTTTTGTATCCCTAAAAAATAATGCATGTTTTTTGGAAAGGTGTGAAAATGGTCCAAAATCGATCAAAACCATGGGCTATAGCCCATGCTTTTTGCCTGAAAATGGTCCAAAATCACCTATTTTCTATCTCTAAAAAATAATGCATATTTTTTGGAAAGATGTGAAAATGGTCCAAAATCGATCAAAACCATGGGCTATAGCCCATGCTCTTTGCCTGAAAATGGTCCAAAATCACCTATTTTCTATCTCTAAAAAATAATGCATATTTTTTGGAAAGATGTGAAAATGGTCCAAAATCGATCAAAACCATGGGCTATAGCCCATGCTTTTTGCATGAAAATGGTCCAAAATCACCTATTTTCTATCCCTCAAAAATAATGCATATTTTTTGGAAAGGTGTGAAAATGGTCCAAAATCGATAAAAACCATGGGCTATAGCCCATGCTTTTTGCCTGAAAATGGTCGAAAATCACCTATTTTCTATCCCTTAAAAATAATGCATATTTTTTGGAAAAGGGGGAAAATGGTCCAAAATCGATCAAAACCATGGGCTATAGCCCATGCTTTTTGCCTGAAAATGGTCCAAAATCACCTATTTTCTATCCCTAAAAAATAATGCATATTTTTTGGAAAGGTGTGAAAATGGTCCAAAATCGATCAAAACCATGGGCTATAGCCAATGCTTTTTGCCTGAAAATGGTCCAAAATCACCTATTTTCTATCCCTAAAAAATAATGCATATTTTTTGGAAAGGTGTGAAAATGGTCCAATATTGTTCAAAACCATGGGCTATAGCCCATGCTTTTTGCCTGAAAATGGTCCAAAATCACCTATTTCCTATCGCTAAAAAACAATGCATATTTTTTGAAAAGGTCTGAAAATGGTCCAAAATCGATCAAAACCATGGGCTATAGCCCATCATTTTTGCCTGAAAATGGTCCAAAATCACCTATTTTCTATCCCTTAAAAATAATGCATATTTTTTGGAAAAGGGGGAAAATGGTCCAAAATCGATCAAAACCATGGGCTATAGCCCATGCTTTTTGCCTGAAAATGGTCCAAAATCACCTATTTTCTATCCCTAAAAAATAATGCATATTTTTTGGAAAGGTGTGAAAATGGTCCAAAATCGATCAAAACCATGGGCTATAGCCCATCATTTTTGCCTGAAAATGGTCCACAATCACCTATTTTCTATCCCTAAAAAATAATGCATATTTTTTGGAAAGGTGTGAAAATGGTCCAAAATCGCTCAAAACCATGGGCTATATCCCCTGCTCTTTGCCTGAAAATGGTCCAAAATCACCTATTTTCTATCTCAAAAAAATAATGCATATTTTTTGGAAAGATGTGAAAATGGTCCAAAATCGATCAAAACCATGGGCTATAGCCCATACTTTTTGCCTGAAAATGGTCCAAAATCACCTATTTTCTATCCCTAAAAATAATGCATATTTTTTGGAAAGGTGTGAAAATGGTCCAAAATCGATCAAAACCATGGGCTATAGCCCATGCTTTTTGCCTGAAAATGGTCCAAAATTACCTATTTTCTATCCCTAAAAAATAATGCATATTTTTTGGAAAGGTTTGAAAATGGTCCAAAATTGATCAAAACTATGGGCTATAGCCTATGCTCTTTGCCTGAAAATGTTCCAAAATCACCTATTTTCTATCCCTAAAAAATAATGCATATTT
>JALHLI010000067.1:35000-298542 GCA_023349425.1 Anthopleura sola | reverse complement strand
AGAAAGAAAGAAAGAAAGAAAGAAAGAAAGAAAGAAACAATGAATGTATTTGCTAATCCACGTGTTTGTACCATACATGAAGTACCATACCACTAAAGCCTTGCAATCAAGTCAGAATTTAAGATATCAATCATATAGCATATGCAGATGGATGTAACATCTATTAAAGTTATTTTCTGAAAAGGAGTATCTTATAAATATTACAAATACTGCATAGCGAATTGCAGCTCGTAAAATGGATTGGTCGATTGGGTTAAAAGTACTGATGCTTCCACAGGTATCCCAAGCTGGGTTTCTGTGGTATCCTATCGAACTTATAAGGCAATGTATGGCGATTTTTCGAAAAAAATAAAAATCAGTAAATCACACAAATAAATGTTCCTACTTGTGTTTCGTGTTTTCCTTTGAGTTTCTGTGAAGTTTCAGGTCATTTGCAGCAATATTGAGCTCAAAGGAAAACATGAATGAAACACAATTAGGAACATTTATTTGTGTGATTTACTTATTTTTAATTTTTTCTAAACATCGCCATACATTGCCTTAAAAGTTCGATAGGATACCACAGAAACCCAGCTTGGGATACCTGTGGAAGTATCAGAACAAGCCATCATTACTGATAAGCTAAGATATGCTTGTAAAGGTAAAATAGTATAAGCTTTTGCCTTAATTCTCAATATATGGTGTATACACTTGGAGTTGTTTCCACTAGAGAAAAAGATGTTTTTATCTTACAAGTTACACCACTTACATATATATGACTGCTAAGGACTAGTTCAGTGAATGCTGGCATCGAGTTACCTCATGCATCATATGTGCAGATTATATTTAGTAAATAAACCACTAGTTTATCGCTAATAAACAAGTTTTTACCTTGTGTCTTGAAGACCCATCGTTGAGGTGATCTCAATCTCACACTGTATCCTTTTTTCTTGCCATTATTACGTGGATCAGCTTTGATATTATGAACTACGCAGAAACACAACACCAAGACAGCAAATATACTGATACACTTGGATTTCATTTTCAGCATAGCGCTGTGCTTAACAGCGATATCGTAGAGAAATTGCAAGACCTCTTGGAGATAATAGAGTCCTGTGCAATGTGGATTTTCAGAGTTTGATTACGGATATTTGTATAACTGAGTTATTGCGTTTTTTCGCAGTCCTGGCTTATCAATGTTAAGATATCGTATTTCAATCATCACTTGATCATTGGGTTTATATCCCAAAAGGTCATGAAGCTATTTTGTTTTTAGAACCGGATGTAATTAGGGACGGACCATTAGATAATTGATGGGGGGTTGCAGGAATTTACGTTAATGATATTTATTTTTTTGTCTTACCCCGTGCACGTTATTTTTTTTGAACAACTAGTATGGAATGAGTAATATTATTAATCATACAGAGGGCAAAATTACTGATTATGTTTAATCAAGGAGGACTTTTAGGCAAAATTTGAAGTCTAAATTGACGACTGAACATGTAAAAAAATCAACATGTCAAATTTTAATTTATTTAACTGGCTTCTTGGAACCACTGACTCTTACCACTGAGATGATGAGGGATGATAACTACTACTATTTCAGCCATTGAAAACTGAACATTTGAGTCCGAATTCTGTTCTAATTTATTATATAGTTCTGATGTTGAATCCAATTATGCATTATCAGAGACCATTGAGCGTAATTGTTTATTGGGAAGAAGGCTTTGGCGGTCGAATGTAGGGAGGTTTTGGGGCATGCCCCCCCGAAAATTTTTGAAAGTTGAGACTGAAAGCATGTGAAGGCGCCTCTGCAGCCGCTATAGACCTCTTTCACGTGACGTCAGAGCAGCTCAATTTGGAGGGCAAAACAAAAGAATTTCAATCTCCTGAGGTTTTGCCCTCCAAATTGGGCTGCATTCCGACGTGCTGTAAGGGGTCTATACAGTCCATGTATGACAAATTCGTCCAGTACCGGGTAAACTCAGGTTAAATTACGACCAAAACCAAACATATTTGCTTAAACTTTATTACATTAATTTTGTAAGAAAAGTCCGCATAGAAACCCGCCTTCAGGTGCTTTTTTAAATAATCATGCACGGTAATACAAATCCGCAGACTCTTTTTCAACAGCCATGAGAAAATACACAAGGAGACGCTGCCGAAAGACTGAATTATTATTAATTTTGTTGCAAGGTTTTAGTAGTAGCCTGGTACTTCATGTAGGAAAACACATATGGATCGGCAAATGTATTCACTGGAATAAACAAAAAAGCTTACATACATGACGTTTCTACCTATTGGCAATTTTGTGAACAATTTTCACTACAACTATTAATATTTATTGAAAATGAGACCCGTCTAAATAATGCGGTAAAAAAACCCCACTAGAATAGACTATTTTCAAATGCGTAAACTACCGCAGTGTTCATTGACTGCAGATTCATTTACGCAGGGAAGAAAACCCCAAAACAAACAAACAAACCAAAAAACTGGCCAGGAGCGGCTCCAGGTAGTTGTATGATGGCAATGAAAGCAAAGTAATGCCTAATTCTAGTTAGCCATCATTTCAGACAGCTAATAGAAATTCTTATAGAGCTGTTAAGTTGTGACGTATTTCCGGGTCCAACTGCTCATCAAAACCCTTAAAATAAAGCGAAAAATGTTCTCAACTGAAGCAAGAAGAACTTTCGATAACAAATCCTGTCACGAAGAAAAATCTTTATAAAACTGCTTTTGGTTTTGGACCCAGAAGTCGTTTTTTTCATTTGATTGACGTCACTTGAAAGCTCTATAGGGGGTTGCAACCCCAACAACCCACCCACCTGGATCCGCCCCTGCTAGCGTGATTAAAATTATGACGGATTAATTACACCACAAAAACCCTACAGCGTGAACGAATACAGACTCTGATGCTTTAGCAATAAATGGTTGTGATTTTTGCTAGAATCTTTAAAAAAGTTCTTATCCTGAACCAGGGCGAGCTCGTCCCATCACTTTTTAACTGATCATAATAACTGTAAAGTGAATTTGAATGTCTTCCTATGATGGTTTCGTTTTAACTTTCGTCTTTCTTCTTATCGTCGTTATCAGTTGATTCTGAGCTTGTGTCGGTGGAGCCGGTGCTTTCTCTTTCTGATGCCATCTGGGGAGGGAATTCATTGCATAGATAGTATTAGTAAAGATAGATATCTAATGATAATATAAGTAATATATACAATATGAGTGGTAGTGTTGTATCAGATATATAACCACGAGCCGAAGGCGTCTAGGTGTATACATTCATGTTCTATTAAAATTTTAAAGATAAAATCAAATTTGGCTGAGAAAATTGGAGTTTAAGTTTATGCAAATCAGGACGATTTTCTATCAGATATACAACCTCTAGCACGGACAGTGAACCCTGGAATCAAGGAAGAGACATAAGGGGACTTTCATTTGTTACTGTATGGGGGGGGGGGGGGGGGGGGGTCGGCAAAATCATCTGTTGTCTTTTCCAAATATTACCCAACCCCCCCTTCCTGGTTGGCAAAAATATCATAACCCCCTATATTTCGCACAGTTTATTACTGAACCCCTATAAAGCTGCATACAATTAGTAACCACCCCCTCTATATAGCTTCCAAAAATAATGTGACCCCCCAATATTGCCGACCCCCCCCCCCCCCCCCCCCCCCATACAGTAATAAATGAAAGCCATCTAACAAACACTTAGACTACTCAGATGTGATACCAAGTCCGGGAATCGAACCCTAGACCCCAGAGGTAGGAGCACTACCACTTTGCCACCCTTCCTAGCATGGACAAAAAATATTGGATTATTGTGCACTCACCTTTTTGTAAGCCATCTCGAAGAGTTTGAGAGATTTCTGTTGTAGTTCACTGTAAGCTTGTCTGATAGTTTCTGCAGTTTCGTTTTCTTTGTTTGCCAAAACTTCACGTACTTTGGTGATTTCTTCCTTGAGTTTATCAGTCTGAAGAAACAAACAAATACTTGAGGAACTTCAAAATGGATGGTCCTTATAGACCCCTGGCAGCACGTCGGAATGCAGCTAAATTTGGAGGACAAAACAATAGGTTCTAATTCTCAGGAGATCGAAATTCTTTTGTTTTCTCCTCCAAATTGAGCTGCTTTGGCGCCACGTGAAAGGGGTCTATTTTGATTCATTTGAATTGTTTAAAGATTAGTGGATGATAAAAAATGAATCAAACGAGAAAGACGAATGAAAAAAGGTAAAGTCCCTATATTCAACGTCGGTAGTTCCTTCAGCTACGGGGCTGGTATCCCAGGAAGCGCGCAGTTTACCCCCTCTTTACATCAGTGCTCTGTCATAAGACTTTTCAAAGCTGAAGCTAAACGGATTAGAGAGAAGTCGAAACAGAAGTGGAGATCTTGAGGATCAACCCGTGAACCTCTAGCTCTGAAGGCCGCGCACTAACCAACTGAGCTACGCTTGCTTCTCCAAACGAACACACAAACCAACCAACGAACAAACCAGCACACGAACGAACGAACAAACAAACAAACGAGCGACCAAACGAGCGAACGAATTAACGAACAAACGAGCGAGCGAACGAACGAAAAAAAAAACGAACGAAAAAAACAAACGAGCGAACGAAAAAACAAACGAGCGAACGAACGAAAAAACAAACGAGCGAACAAACAAACGAGCGAACGAATTAACGAACAAACGAGCGAACGAACGAACAAAAAGAACAAAAAGAACAAAAAAAACAACAACAAAAAAACGAGCAAACGAACAAAAAAAAAAAAAAAAAAAAATGAAAATGAAAATGAAAATGAAAATGAACAAACGAACGAGAGTGCCTGCAAACGAGCAGATAAATAACGATGAAACGCATGAAGACAAAAGTGAATTAACAAAACAGGACACAATCAAGCAAAGCAAAACCAGCGAAAAACTACACATTCAGGATGTCAGATGACATTGATATCGAGTAATGACAAATGAAGCCTCCTTCCTTACCTCTTCTGATGGGAGTTGATCTTTGAATTCCTCCATCTTGGTCTCTGTGTCGTGAATCATTGATTCTGCGTGATTGACAGCCTCGGTGGTTTCCTAGACGACAAGACATGAATATTTAGTACTAAGTTTCAGCAGATCTGCGAATGTAGGCTTTTAAAATTAAGATTAAAATTACATGTAACTTAAATTAAAATCAAATAGCCAATGTGCATGACTTCGAATTTCTAGCACAAAGCATGATGGGAAACCGAGTCCTTTCGCTTTTTTGGCTGCTCTAAACATTC
This sequence comes from Anthopleura sola, assembly GCA_023349425.1. NCBI lineage: Eukaryota > Metazoa > Cnidaria > Anthozoa > Actiniaria > Actiniidae > Anthopleura > Anthopleura sola. Next base: position 293,291 of record JALHLI010000067.1, on the reverse strand, counting down.
ATCTGACAATTTTTTCTCCGACATTTTCTATGGAAGTGTAAGTATTTCAACAGACGAAAATAACAGAGTAATTTTCTTCTCATAGTTCCTTTGATTTCCTTCTTCCATTTCTGCAGGACTCAGTTTCCCAGAGTGCTTTGTGAGCTTTGATGAACATTGCCTTTTAACTTTTCCTTGTGATTTTAACGCTTATGGTCATGTGTCAAGCAGAGAATATACCACTGCTACTTTTACTATTCTGACTATAGAACCCTTGCAGAATGTTGTGATGCATCTCAAGTTGAAGAACAAAACAATAGGTTCCAATTCTCAGGAGATTGAAATACCTCCCCCCCCCCCCCCCCCAATTGAGCTGTTTTGTCATCACGTGCAAGGGCATGGATGAGGCTAACCAGAAAATACAGAAGAAATCACTATTTTCTCGATGGAGTTTGTGCCTTTTTTGTCTTTTACTATTATGGCTTCGCATTTGAGATAACTTTGAATGTGCGCATCGAAAACGTAGTCAGAAGATTCAGCCAATGATAGAACCCGTACTTGAAAGCGAGGATTTGGTTTCTGCCAAATAAGGCAAAAACAAATGTAACGCAATACCTTCTTTTGTCTGTCACTCTCGGCAAATTTCTCAGCTTCTTTGATCATGTTTTCAATAGCATCCTTGCTCAGGCCTCCAGATGACTGAATCACGACTGAAATCAATAAAAATATTTCACATTTTCTGTGTTTCTGTACGTGGAATAAAGAAATGCTAGCAATGTTTAAGTTGTGCATTCCTCAAGCTTTATACACACTCAACTACCTTCTCAACTATTGCCGCTAAAAAAAATTTACTCAAGGGAATGACGTGCTCTGAAATGGGAAAAATCATTGTGTCTAAGCTGAAAAGGTCTGTAGCGGTATTCTTGGTGAAGTGATGTTATTGACACAATGTTAGTTGGCTGGAACAAAAGATTTGGTCTTGGTTTCTTTTGTATTGTCAACCAACACGGTGGCCACAGGGCTCGAAATAGGGGCCTGGCATGGCCAAAATGCAGGTAATGTTTTACTACTGTCAGGCTAAAAAAAGTTTTGAACTGCCAAATGGAAAATAAAATTGCAAGGGGAATTTTGATCCAAAATTATTTATCCTGCTGAAGACAAGAAACTGTCTGGCCATTTATCTTTTCTATTTCGAGCCCTGGGCCATGTCTTTTGTCCTCAGTATCATGAGTAGGGATGCAAGCAACTCACTAAGGTGACAGTATTTTGGTAACAATCATTTATGTACTGGAAAAGGGTTTCCACTCACTTTGCTGTTCTCTTCCAGTTCCCTTATCACGAGCAGACACATTCACAATACCATTAGCATCAATATCGAAGGTTACTTCAACCTGAGGCACTCCTCTGGGTGCTGGGGGGATTCCAACCTAAAACACGAAGAGAATAAATGCTTGAATGGTTTTACTTAACTTGTGAAACAGTAGACTTACTGTATAAGCCAGTTCAAAGTTTAAGAATCGTTTTCAGTGCGCATGCGATTTTATCCCGAATTTCTCACCTTCTTTTGTTTAATTAAAAACAAAAGAAGGTTTAAACAAAAGAAGGTGAGAAATTCGGGATAAAATCGCATGCGCACTAAAAACTATTGCTGCAATGAAACCCCTCTACAGCAAAAGGTCCCAAAGCATTTCGAAATTTCACCCAACCACTTCCCCCTAAATTTCCTCTTCCCCAAGAATTTGAGAAGCTTTTTCTTACCAGTTGAAACTGTCCTAGCAGCTTGTTGTCTGCAGCCATCTCTCTTTCGCCTTGGTGGACTTTGATCTCAACCTGTGTCTGACCATCAGCAGCTGTGGAGAACACCTAGAATCACATGAACAAATAGTCAGGACACAGTTTTAGTTTGATTTACTTATTTTAAATAGTTTATTTGAGTCTATTTAGCAGATTATTTACCAAGCATTTGTTTGCTACAAATTTAAAGGTATGTACAGGTATATCACAGATTGAACCCTGAAACAACCTCTGGGCTGATCTAAGTCAGGGCATGGCTAACTCACAGATCGAACCCTGAAACAACCTCTGGGCTGATCTAAGTCAGGGCATGGCTAACTTACAGATTGAACCCTGAAACAACCTCTAAGCTGATCTAAGTCAGGGCATGGCTAACTCACAGATTGAACTCTGAAACAACCTCTGGGCTGATCTAAGTCAGGGCATGGCTAACTCACAGATTGAACTCTGAAACAACCTCTGGGCTGATCTAAGTCAGGGCATGACTAACTCACAGATAGATCCCTGAAACAACCTCTGGGCTGATGTAAGTCAGGGCATGGCTAACTCACAGATTGAACCCTGAAACAACCTCTGGGCTGATGTAAGTCAGGGCATGGCTAACTCACAGATTGAACCCTGAAACAACCTCTGGGCTGATGTAAGTCAGGGCATGACTAACTCACAGATAGATCCCTGAAACAACCTCTGGGCTGATGTAAGTCAGGGCATGGCTAACTCACAGATTGAACCCTGAAACAACCTCTGGGCTGATGTAAGTCAGGGCATGGCTAACTCACAGATGGAACCCTGAAACAACCTCTGGGCTGATGTAAGTCAGGGCATGACTAACTCACAGATAGATCCCTGAAACAACCTCTGGGCTGATGTAAGTCAGGGCATGGCTAACTCACAGATTGAACCCTGAAACAACCTCTGGGCTGATGTAAGTCAGGGCATGACTAACTCACAGATAGATCCCTGAAACAACCTCTGGGCTGATGTAAGTCAGGGCATGGCTAACTCACAGATGGAACCCTGAAACAACCTCTGGGCTGATGTAAGTCAGGGCATGACTAACTCACAGATAGATCCCTGAAACAACCTCTGGGCTGATGTAAGTCAGGGCATGGCTAACTCACAGATTGAACCCTGAAACAACCTCTGGGCTGATGTAAGTCAGGGCATGACTAACTCACAGATAGATCCCTGAAACAACCTCTGGGCTGATGTAAGTCAGGGCATGGCTAACTCACAGATGGAACCCTGAAACAACCTCTGGGCTGATGTAAGTCAGGGCATGGCTAACTCACAGATGGAACCCTGAAACAACCTCTGGGCTGATCTAAGTCAGGGCATGACTAACTCACAGATAGATCCCTGAAACAACCTCTGGGCTGATGTAAGTCAGGGCATGGCTAACTCACAATGAAATTGGAATTTAACGTTTTAGGTTTTGTGGAGGGAGGAAAACTGGAGAACTCGGAGAAAAACCCTCGAATCAAGGAAGAGACATAACGTACAGACTGAACCCTGAAACAATCTCTCAGCTGATCTAAGTCAGGGTATGGCTAACTCACAGATTAAATTAGAATTTTCTCATGATAATTATGAAATATCAATGTGAAAGAAGTCAACAAGGTACCCTACCTGGCTCTTCTTAGTTGGGATGGTAGTGTTTCTTGTAATCAGCTTAGTGAACACACCACCAAGGGTTTCAATACCAAGTGACAGGGGGGTCACATCAAGTAACAACACATCTTTAACGTCACCAGCAAGTACACCCCCCTGGATAGCAGCTCCTAGTGCAACAGCTTCATCAGGGTTGACGGCTTTACTGGGCTGTCTTCCAAAGATGTCTTGGACTGTTGATTGAACCTTAAGGGAAAAGTAAATTGGTAATTATTTTACTGCTTTACTTTACTGCTATTTTCATAAAAATGCAAACTCTGTAGTGTCGATTTATCTGTTGGAATATATTTTTCACTGCCGTCAGTCAAAAATATACAAGGTACCCACTGATTAGTTTTGATTGATGGAAGCAAAAACCAAATTTCAGCGTGCAGCTGACAGCTACATGAACTGAGTTCACAAGTTTATGAAAATAGCAGTTAATAATCTGGGAATGTCTAAGTGTGTCTAGTATGTCTAAGTTAATCCTTCTTGTGTTGTGTAGCTAAACTGTTTATCATTTTCTTTTGAATTTGTGTACTTGTTCTTTGTTTTGTTTCTATAATAATTTAATATCTTTTTAGTTCGTTAGTACTCCATAAATATTGTAAATAATTAATTATTTAGTGTGATCTTCCTCGATGAGCTGTTTATCGGCTCTTGAAGAGAGCACAGAGAAAAAAATATGTTTAAATAAAAAAATTAAAAATATACAGTACCTTTGGCATTCTTGTCATTCCTCCCACTAATAACACATCCCCAATATCACTTTTACTGATCTCGGCATCTTGCAGGCACTTCTTACAGGGTCCTACTGTTCTGTTGATCAAGTCACCAACCAGAGACTCAAACTTGGCTCTTGAGAGTTTCAAGTTCATGTGTTTTGGTCCACTGGCGTCAACAGTTATGTACGGTAGGTTGATATCTGTCTGTTGAACAAAAATTTATGATAACATGAAATTCAGTTCAGGGGTTTCTCAAGAAAACAGCCACTGGGATGATCAAAGTCAGGGCTTGGTTAGACAGATGAATGTGGAAATTAGCTTGTTAAGGTTTTATGGAGGGAGGAAAATTGAAGAACGCCAGTCTGAGAAAATGAACCCTTGAATCAAGGAAGAGACCCAACAAAATCTACGAGTTCACATGTGATGCAAAGTCCAGGAATTAAACCAGAGACCCCAGAGGTGGGAGGCAAGTGAACTACTGTACTGCTACTCTACCTTGATTCACAAATTGGGGCCTGAGCATTGCGATGTGGGTAGCAATCAATATTTATGAAGCTATTGTTAACTCAAGTGAAGTGAGAGAACCCTCACCAATTTGGGACAAGGATGTCAATAGCCCATTTCACGATTGTCGTCAAGTAACCTCAGCCTCAATAGCATGTAATTTATTCTTTAGAATTTGACTAAAGCCCCTGGATTTTTTAAGTGTTTCAATTGTTTGATAATGTGTACAGCTGTACATTCCTTAAATTACCGTGAGCTGTAGTCAAATTCTAAAGCATATATTACACACTATCGAGGCTGAGGTTGAGCGACGACAACCGTGAAATGGTCAATTCCACTGGGGACAACTTCTAAATTTCAATCTGATGATGGAATGAGGGCCACAGGTTTGTTAGCCACTGGCTCTTACGTGCTACCCTCATAAATCAAGAACCATCCATTCCATTACCAGAGAACTGAATTACCTGTACTGCAGAGGACAATTCTATTTTTGCTTTCTCAGCAGCCTCTCTAAGCCTTTGAAGAGCCATACTGTCTTTAGCAAGGTCAACACCACTCTGTAATGAAACACAAATAATTGTAGCAAAATTCTATACAAGTCTAGGGCTTGAAATAACGGCTGGGCAGTCACCAGTCATGATGACCAGACAAATTAGGTAAGAACAAATATGGGTGAATGACTGTATTCCAATTAAGAAACATAAATAATATTGTAAACTGTGCTTTTATTTCTCAAGAAAATCTGAAAATGAACGAGCACAATATTTTTGGATGTTATTTTTTCTGGAATTTATTTTTCATTTTGAAAAGAATTAATAAATTTAGGAAAAATTACTTATGACTTGTTCCACCGAACAACTCCATAGATTGAAAAAATTGGGAATCAAAATTGGGAATTTCAAAACTTATACTTGTTTTTGTACTGGTAGTTGAATCTTGCAGTTTGCTAATGGTAAATATTGGATCGTTTTTAACTTGGGTTTACATCCTTACCTCTTTCTTGAACTCAGAGATCAGGTATTTTAGGAGTGTATTATCAAAATCTTCTCCCCCAAGGTAGGTGTCGCCGTTTGTAGCTTTGACTTCAAAGACACCTTTCTGGATTTCAAGGATTGAGATATCGAATGTTCCACCACCAAGATCATACACAGCAATACTAAGCAAGGAAATGATAAAGAAGACAAATATATTGTTACACTAGCATTGCGAGGTTGGGAATTCTTGCAGGGTTACATACAAACAGACAGACATACATGTATACAGACAAACAGACACGTACATACGTACATCCATACATACATTTTATTGGACTTCCCAATAGGGCTTTTCAGGCCAATTTACAAGCAATAATTGAAAATATAAACTATGGAAAACCTAAATTTACAATCAGTTGAAACTATTATAAATGTATAAACTAATAAGAAATGAGAAATATTATCAATATATAATTAGGCCATTAAAAGGGTTCCGACTGGGTTCATCTGGAAAAATAAAATTCCTTAACATTTCTGTGACCAAAAAAAAATATTTTCACTGATCACACAATACATTCATTTTATGAAAAATTAGAGTTCATCCCAAGGAAGCACAACTAAGAATTCCAAATTTAAAACGATTTTTTGGAGGCTGACAAATTCTGATTTTTTCACCGGTAAATTGCAAAAAATCACTGACCAAAATTTGAATTCCCTGACAATTCCCTGACCTTGAAAAAAATGACATTCCCTTAAGAAATGTTCTTTTGTTAAAATATTTACATGTGGAAGTATCATCTCCCAATAGAGGCATCACATGGTCTGAAATGGGCACAACAAACAACGAAGCTAAAAAGTTCTTATGGTTAGAAATATTACTTACATTTTATCTTCTGTCTTGTCCATTCCATAAGCCAGAGCTGCTGCCGTTGGTTCATTAATAACTCTTAAAACATTCAAACCAGCGATTTGTCCAGCGTCTTTGGTGCCCTAAAAATGGAAGTGTGTTTTAAAGGCGTGGATTCATTCTTAGGATTGTGATCTTAAATGAGAAAACCATGAATAAAATCTATTTAAACAACATACAGTCATTCTTTTTTTTCCAGTTTCAGTCATTCTTCTTTTTTTTTCCAGTTTCAGTCATTCTTCTTACCTGACGTTGTGAATCATTAAAGTAGGCTGGTACAGTAACGACAGCATTAGTAACAGTAGTCCCTAGGTAACTCTCTGCTGTTTCCTTCATCTTCATCAGTACAAATGCACCAATCTGGCTTGGCGAGTACATCTGACCGTTCACCTCAAACCAAGCATCACCATTTGAAGCTCGAACTATCTTGTAGGCCATATTCTTACTATAGACAGAGCATGCAATACTGTTAATTGTACCAATCCCAAATTCATTGATCTACCTCCCTAGTTACTGTTGCTACGTTGGACAAGCTAAAATGTGTTTTTGATATACAGCATCAAACAGACACAGATTGCTGAAAATTTTTAAATGTCTCTTTCAGAATAAATGTCTTCTAAAGGTACATCCGAACAAATGTGACTGGGTTTGAGTCCAAAGTTTGAGTCCCACTTTGCTTGGTGTTGTATATGAGTACTAGAGTTGTTTGTTGGTTCTGCGATTCAAGGGTTTTTCTCTGGGTTCTCCAGTTTTCCTCCCTCCACAAAAATCAACTTCTGAATTCCAATTTGATCATGGAATGAGGGCCATGAGTTTATGAGTGTTCATCACTATTACATTGTATGTGCTACCCTCATAAAACAAAGGTTATTTTTAAAAATTAGAGTGAGCAGAGATGTAGGTAATGAAGTATTTTCTTGAAATATTAAAATTTCAAAAACCAAATCCTAAACGTTGTTGTTTCTTGGGAATCAAGATTCCTGGACTACATGTAGCCATGCTAATAGAGTTTGTTTGGTCTCAACCTTTAATTTGAGGAATTTTTCTTTGAGTTCTTTGATTTCCCCCCTCCACACAATTCAACCTAGCTAACTGACTAAATTCCAATTTGGCCTGTGAGTTAGCCTTGTCCTGACTTTGATCAGCCCAGATTTATAATTTATAATTAATGTTTCATAACTTACAGATCTTTCTTTATTTCAGGAGCATCAAATCTTCGTCCAATATATCGTTTAGTAGCATACAACGTATTCTGTGGGTTTGTAATGGCTTGTCTTTTAGCTGGAGCCCCAACAAGTCGTTCTCCTTCAGGAGTGAAAGCAACAACAGAGGGAGTTGTTCTCATACCCTCCGCATTTTCTAGTACTTTCGCAGTTTTGCCTTCCATGACTGCGACACAGGAGTTGGTGGTACCCAGATCAATACCACATACTGCACCGCGAACACCTTCAGAACTAAAAAAAGTTTGAATTTAGAGGACAATGAACAAAATTAATGTAATCTAAGAAATGAGTTTCTATGTGAATCCCATGTCAACAAAGCAGGCTATCCGGTGTTGAAAAAGAAGCCGGCTAATTAATCCCATTTCCGTAATTATGCAACCAACACAGTCCCAGATGTCTGGGTTTTTGGCTGCCGTTGATAAAAAATTTACTACATGGGCTCAGACCATTGAAAATTTGATTGAAAGCCAAAATCCAAGATGACATAAATTACAGCTCGCTGTAGCTGTTTGGATCACATAATTATGAAAAAGGGAGTAAGTTTCATGAATATTAGCACAACCTGAAGTTACAGCTACTGTATAGATTTTCTCTCGTTTTAATGACTGCTTTTCCTGTTCTTTTTACTTGGCTTTTACATAGTTTTTTCTAAGTTTGTATTTTGCAGTGAATCCCTCATTTTTTTTTGAAAGAAAAGTATTTTGCTGAATTGTAAAATATGCAATATTTAAACCATTTTGAATCAATAGAATAAGATAAGAAGAAACAATAAAAATACTTTGATTTTGTACTTTTAAAGCAATTTGATAAAAAAATTGTCGAGTCACTATATATCTACGGTGAGGACACTCGAGCCATGAACACTTGATATTTTTATATTTTTTATTTATGAACTTTCTACTGCTTCAAACCTTATAAAATGAAGCACTGAACTCAAATAATCTTATTATTCAAAATAAATCGTATTTCCAATCGATTCACACAAGGGATAAAGGAGAAAAAAAGTATGAAAAAACCAAAAGTGTTCACGGTTCGAGTGTCCTCACTGTAAAATGCATGAGGGGGGAGTGTGACGCTGAGAACATGCTTATGCAACAAATCTTATGAATTACAATTAAAACTTGTAGTACTTATTCTATAAAATTACAATAAAAAATAAATAATTTCTGCTACATTTTGTAGATCTAAAAGTGCATTTATCAACCACAAGTTGAAGTCTGAAGAATATTTGAGTCCTGACGATTAAATACCCACGTGCAAAGCAGCATAGACACGTGCAATGTGGATGTCAGCGAAGTCCCAAAAAATCTCAATTTTTCTAGAGAGAAAGAAATTACCTGTAAAGTCGGCTTGGAAATTTGGAATCTTTTGCAATCAGGGAATCAATGAGTCCATTCTGAAAAAAATCAAGCATTAAATCAGATAAAATCTCGAGTTGGATCTCATGAAATTATTAACATGATTTGGAGCATGTGGAGTCGAGTAAAAATGTCATACCTGACGATAAAGGCTTCCAAACGACCGTACACTAGAATATCGGTGTAAAGAGCGGCTTATATTCTTTAGTGAGGTTCTCCCTGCATTCAGTGTGGACCACATGTTTAATGGTGAAGGTTAAGATGGTAAAATTAAGTGGTTTTTCCGCAGAAATCTGCCAACGTTTGAAACGAAATTCGGTAAAGAATTGCGTAATATACGACCAAGTGGGATCATGGGAAGACGGCCAAATATAGAATACCACAGGGAGACCAGCATTTGAAATCTGTGCATTTGTTACAATAAAGAGTCTTGTGCCTTCTCGGGTCGTGTTGGAAGTGCATTATTGATTGATTTTTCATTTCGTTTGTATTAAAGCGAACACTATCTTGAACTTCAATGCAAAAATTAGTAAGGGGTATTTTTTTCGGATTTTATTTTCGTCTAACTCTTTTTTCACGAATGGGCTCCCTGTGGTTGAAACTGGACTGCCCGTTACAACCAAGAGATCATGATCTCTTGTTACAACCCATTCAGCTTGGCCGATTAAAAGTCATTATTAAAAGTCCGTGTGGGATCTCAAAAACATTGGTATCATTCAACTTACACATTCTTTACATTACAGTTGACTTTTGCAAATCATTAGCAACAGCCAACTGTAATGTAAAGAATGTGCAAGTTGAATAATACCAATCCTACAGACTTTTAATGGTGTCTTTGAATAGATAACTTATGAAATAATATTATGGAATATTATGTAAAGAGCAGCCTTTACTCAACTTCCGTGGAAAGATTTAGCAAATATCTTTTAAGAATAGCATACGTTGTTGGTAGAAAATATTTCGTTTTGTGATAAGAGTTGTACGCGCGTGACGAACTAACACAACGTCGAACAAGTGGTCGCACGGTGCGATCTGGTTTTTCATCTACACCTAACTTTTCAACCATTTTTATTCATTTTAACATTATCAGGACACTGACTGTACAGGAAATTCTATTTAATAAAAAATACTTTCGCTTTGACAAACAATGCCGAGATTCCACATCACCTGCCGTGTCTGGAGTAGTTCATCCAAGGCATCGCTGCAAGGTAAAAATAGAAAATAAAATGAATTATGCTAGCTGTGGTAATTGCAAGTTAATTGATTCCAAAAGTTATGCCAGCACATGTACAATCAAAAATATTCCCCGTTAAATGTGCTCGAAATCTTGATTAAACTTTTGGAGATTTTTTTGTCTTTGCATAAATTTCGAGAGCTATTTGTGCAAGCCTCCCCTTACTAACCATCCTCTATTTATCCCAACATCTAAAAATTAAGGTGACTTACTATACTTTAGCAAGAAGTAATTTAGAAAAGGTTCCTAAAAAGCTATTTTATATAGAATTTATCGCTGACTCCAAAAATGTCAAGAAAAATGGGTTGTCCAGAGCTCGTTCTCGAGATAATGAATTTTAAATATTACCATATAGACAAGTTTTGGGAAGAAACTGAAATGGCTAAAGCCAAAGCTTGCACCCAAAAAATAGTAACTCGAAAAAGTAAAAAAGCTATGGAAATTATTTTTTTAATACATATAAGTAAATATTATTGTTGAAGACTTACTAAAAAATATATTTCAGAAAAGAAGTTTTAAGAATAAGCTCAAAAAATCGTTCTCAAACGACAACAACAAAAACACATAAAACGCTTTTTTCATGTACCTTATTATAGGAAATTAACGCTCCACAAAATTGAAGTATTGGAAATTAGCGCGACTTTTAAGTTAATTTAAAAATTAACGCGAATTTAGGGCAAAAATGCGTCCCAATGAAGAGAATTAACGCGAAAGACAAGCCAACATTTTCATTTAAATAGAATGAAGCTAAAGGCGATGGACACACAGATAGCACATCTCAAAGTGAAAGTGAAAATGATGAGCTTGTAGAATAGATAACGAAAAGATAAAAACTATTATATAATATATTATATAATTTTAAATAAATAAGTTTTCAAATGTAGATAACAGATAAAATTGCCAGAAATTAATGTCGTGAAAAATAACGTTCCACTTTATTAATGATATGAAGCGTTAATAATCGTTGTCGAATTGTTTGTTGGTTTTTAGTAAGGTAAGTTCTAATAATTACGTTTTTTTCAAACTTTCTCAAAAGATAGCTTTTTACCTGTTGTTTTAGGAAATTCAAAGAAAAATATAGTCACGTGCAAAATTATTAGTGTTTTGCCTGTTGAGGTTTAAAACGTGTATGGCTCCTCGATCAGTAAAGTTTGAAATCCTTTTCATGAATTTTGTGTGTTTTATTTTGTTTTGTCCTCGAATACTCACTCCAATTCTGCTCAGTTCTGAGTTACACAAATAGGTACTAACGATGTACAATAGATCCCCCAGGCTAGGTTGATCGATTAGATAATTAGCACAAAAGAGAAAGAAAGCATATAAAAGCAAGTGCCTTGTTTTAAGAATTTCACTGTCAGAATAACTGCATACTAGCGAGGATCGATCTGAAGATTTTGGAGAATCCATTGAGAATGCTTAAGATAGCATGTTTCAGTTTGTGGAGCATTCTTGCGATATCGATGTTTTCTGACGGAAATATCCATGATCACAAGGCCAAATCTATATCTACTTTACCATTTTTGGATGGCCAAACGGATAACGAAAAAGATGCCCGAACAGAATCTGGAGACGTTAATCAAGAAAGTTTTGAGGCTGGTAAAAAATCTCCCTCCAAGCGGCACTCTCTCAAGAATTCGAAGAATATTTTAGTACGTGGTAGGCGTACTAGTACTGTAGCCTATTTTGCCAATACCGATTTTGATTTTACTGAGGGAACTCATCGTGAAATGGCCATGGCTCCAGATGAAATAACAAGAAAAGGAATGAAAGATCTCGATGGCAGAAATGAGGCCGTTACCAAGACGAATACCAGACGTAGGTGGTCAATGAATTATATCAGTTGTAAAAACACTTGTAAGGACAGATGCGATAGCCCACAGATAGTTGTACACCAGGCCAACTTAAGATCAGTTTGCTATTGTGATGTCGATTGTAGTTTCTTCAAAGACTGTTGCCCCGACTTTAAACGTTGTCGAAATTCTGCAGCAAATGGAAACGTTTCTCAGCCCTCGAGACAAATTTCATCGGGAAACTCAAGAAATTTAGTCAACCAAGAAAATAGAGATTTGTGGAATTGTTTCAACGGCATAAAGATGATTGGGTCGTGCCCGACATCTTGGCCAAAAGATGATGTGTACTATCATTGCCGAAATCTCTCTAATGCTGACAAAGTAACAATAGAGAACTATCGCTATCTTCCTGTTTATGCCAAGGACAACAAGGTTTATCACAACCTTTTCTGTGCTAAATGCAACGGAGTAGCTGAAAAGGCGTTGGAAATGTTTACTTTGGTCTTCCACTGTAGTATAATCCCGCCTCAAAATTTTGCCATCGAAGAAAAAGCCAAATTTCTCTTTGCTCATTGTGGTGATGGTAATATCAAGTGGGTTGCAAGGGAAGGACAGCCAAGAAGATACTGTCGAAAATATGAAATACCATGCCGTCAAGGTAGAATAGAGAACGACCCACCGGCACTGTCCTTCCCTTATCCTATATCTATCATATTTGACTTTGATACACATTCTCCTTCAATGACAGTGAAAACTCAGTGTTGCAGCGGACAAGTATTCGATCATTATATAGAAAAATGTAGAAATGCAATACAGCCACTTCCGAAGATATCTCATTTTGATGAATATCAAATTCTTCTTTGGCTCAAACCAAGTTACATGTTCTGACATCTTGGAACTTGATAACGTTGAAGTTGGAAAATTTTTTAGTGAGGTTTCTCTACAGCACCTCAAAGTAACCAACGTCATTTCGTCTAAAATTCCATGCCGCATAGAATTTACTCTTCAAGTTGTCGGGAATATAACTGTGAAAGGAGTCGTGGATAAGATACTGAATTTCAGGTCCCCTTTCAACCTGACCATCAATGAAACGACATTCACCGTCTCTAAAGTGACCATGAGAGTTTTAAGTTGCACGAACTTGCAGAAGTACGGAAGGGAGGAGTATCAAGTCCTACGAGATGGTACCTCTGTCGCTATCAAAACGTCGGGAGAAATATTGAATAACACGGATTATTACTCCAATTCAACAGCGCCCAATACGAGCCAAGCTATATATGTTTGCCGTAATCGACAGATGTTGAACTGTTCAGGGCTTTTCATTTTGTTGAATGCCAGTGAATTTACTGTATTGCCGAACAAGTCTATATTTGTGAACGCTTCTGGACAACTGTATGACTGGTCCAAATATATTTGGAAGAAGAATGGCGTGGAAATGTGCACGAGCTTTTCTAAAACTAATAACAAGGCGAGTTTTCCTGATGCAGTTCTAACCATGATAACTTTAGTCTGCATGTCCTTGTCGATCGTTGGACTAGTGTTTGTCCTCGTGACTTATTCCTTGTTCAGTGAGCTACGAACACCACCAGGAATCAACCTGATGAACCTCAGTGTGTCTATTCTGCTGGCACAGCTCTTGTGGATACTTGGAAGTGGACAGACAGATACACCCATGGCTTGTACTGTCATCGCTGTCATCCTTCATTACCTCTTCATTGTCTCTTTTATGTGGACATCAATCATCGCCTTTGACACTTGGAGGGCTTTCTCTGCCAAAGGAAGAAGGTCATTGGCTGATTCAAGAGCTGAAAGAATGAAGCATTACCTTCGCTATATAGCAGTTGGATGGTTTTCCACTTTGATATACATCGCAGTCTGTGTCCTACTAGACCTAACCGGTACCGTTGCCATTGGATACCTATCTACCTCAGCATGCTGGATAGGCAACAAATTGGCCAATCTATATTTCTTTGCTATCCCAGTTGGTGTGGTGCTGATCATCAACTCCGTCTTCTATACCATGACACTAAGGTTGATTAATCTCCAGTCCCATCAAGCAAGAGCTGCCTCAAATCGTGACACGAAGCAGAACTTTGGCATCTATGTACGCATCGCATCACTGATGGGCTTTACGTGGGTCTTTGGGTTTGCTATTCCATTTGGCGGCCCGTACTTGAAATACCCATTTACTCTGCTAAATTGCTTACAGGGAGTTTACATCGCCATAGCGTTTGGATTAAACAAGAGAGCTAGACGACTCTACAAAACTTTATTCCTGGGGATCAACCAGCCTGCAAGAACCAAAACTTCAAATGCTATGCCTTGTACTGACCGTGAAGAAAAACCACGGAAGACTCAAACAAAACATGGTAACACAAACTTAGACACCAAACTATGAACTTAAGTTACTTCACACTGCTCATTTTCATAGTGATATTAAACGGAATGATATTAATGATCACCAAGAATACATGCACATTAGAAGGCCTTCAAATTAGAAGAAAAAGAAGAAGAAGAAAAAGAAGAACAAGAACCAGAACACTGAAGAAGAAGACGAAGAACAAGAAGAACAAGAAGAAGAAGAAGAACGAGATAAATGAAGAAGAAGAAGAACAAGAAGGACAAGAAGAAAAAGAAGAAAAAGAAGAAGAACAACAACAAGTACAAGAAGAACAAGCCAAGAAGAAAAACTTTCAATTCATTGGTTATTAAACTTTGCAGAGAGTTTTTCAAAAAACTCTTAACTGAAATATCATAATTACAACAGCAAATTGGGGCGAAGAAAAAATATTTAGCTAAGTAGATCTAAAACATTCCAATTCGATGGCTGGTTTAGCTTAAAGCTGTTCTCAAAACAAGATGTAATCTTTATGGAATTTTTGTTTCTATAGTAACAAATAATTTTGGGGTAGTGATATAATCATCCTTTCTAGCTGAATTGCGAAGGACACAGCTCGACGAGGCCAAGTCAAAGCATATACAAAGGCATACAGTTCCCGGCGCTAAAAGATCGCAAAATCTTCATTCGGCCATCATAATATATATAGCTTATTTCAGAAATGCTATTCCTTCAATTCTTTGATCAGAGTTGTATTATATAATAATAATAATAATAATAATAGTTTATTAAACACCAATATTGCAGTTAAAACTGAATTACATTGGTATGACAATAAAATTGATAATATAATATAATATAATTTATTCATTTATTACAAATTACGGATTGATGCTGGAATAAATGAATTTCTAAAACGATCAGTTTTGTATCTGACTGGAAGCAATGAGGTGGCACCCAATAGCGTCACAAGGAAGATTTTTTTGATAATATGAAATACGTACTATTTATGTTATAAAATGATAGATATCGATACGAAATAACGTAATTACAACTTTTGTTGTTTATGTGATAAGTAATTTGCATTATACATAGCTATAATTAATAATAACCGCGTGGGGCCTGGTAATTACTCAGCATGCTATTCTTTTCAAACGGTGAAATTTACTATTCAAACATGAAATACTTATAAGATATTTATCACAAATGAATTTCATATGTTCACAGTCGCATAATCTTTCTGTAATAAGCAAACATACAAACAACTCAGTAAAATCGCGATCGACTTATAGTAAAACGTGTAGCGCCTGCTATAGACAATATATAGACAATATATTAATACAAATTAATAAAAGTTTAAATTTCACATAATGTTTACTGAACGCTTTTCTTAAAGGAGAACTCTATTCTTTTTACGACCTATTATTGAATAAATGTTCACAGTTTACTTAACTCGTTTCCAAAGTTTCTTTGGCATATCTTGTATTACAGCCGAGAAATAATTCTTGAAAGTAGCGATAAATCGCTGCCATGGACGCCGCCATCTTCGAAGCTCTTCTGAATCTGCAAGAGGCCAGCGGTTCTCTCTCGTGACGTCATTGCGCGACTGGTGTTTACAAGCACTGTGTGTTTCGTCTATTAAAGTAAGCTTATGTCTTCTTACAGTCAGGGTTTTAGATAGATTATCTCGAATTAAACATGAGTTCCTCGTCTAGTACCACGTCAAGTGTTGGTAGTGTGTCAAGGGATGATTTTGATGAGTTTTTAGCCGAAGAAACAGAGATATCTTTTCAAGGCTATCAATTCCAGCCGACTCGTTGTGGCTCATCAAGTGATGAAGACTCGGACAGCAACCACGGACCATGCAGTGAGGCATATTCTCAAAAAGCACGATTTTAACAAGTTAAAATAAAAGCACACAAAGATTTTTTTTCAATTTCGCGCGATCTGCTTGTAAACACCAGTCGCGCAATGACGTCACGAGAGAGAACCGCTGGCCTCTTGCAGATTCAGAAGAGCTTCGAAGATGGCGGCGTCCATGGCAGCGATTTATCGCTACTTTCAAGAATTATTTCTCGGCTGTAATACAAGATATGCCAAAGAAACTTTGGAAACGAGTTAAGTAAACTGTGAACATTTATTCAATAATAGGTCGTAAAAAGAATAGAGTTCTCCTTTAAGTTGTTATATTTTGTCAGATGAATATCTTGCTCTAGAAATATAGGATTTATAGATAAGAAGGACAAAATTGACTAATGTAGAAAATTTAAAACATAAACAAGGCCCTATTATAATATATGATAATATAATATAATATTAAAATTATGTTTCTTTTTAACAACTTATCGAGTTATGTAGTTGCTATTCAATATTCACAAAATTTCAAGCCCTTATGAAGCAGCACCAAAAAATCTAAAGTAACCTTTTTGAATTAAAAAAAAACAGGTGTAAGCACACATCCGATAAAATAAACTTTGATTTCTAGAGACAAAACATCCCGATTTCTTTCAAAAAAGCAGCAAAGAACTTGTTTATCATAGATAAGTTATCGTGGACTTACATTTTTATAAAATATTCTTTGCTCTTCTTAAAAATAGCCTTAACAGTCCCTTACATTTTTTTGCACAAAGCTATAACATATGCAAATGAGATTTCGTTTGTCGAAAATAAGTCAGCAAACTTCCAACTACAATTATACATTCACCTTTAGAGCTAGACTAGTTGATTTGGTAGCATTATATCAATCAATTAAACGACAAATGCATCCTAAAGTAATATAGAAATCAAGGCTTTGTAACTAGGAGAAATACCCTAAATACGAAATGTTGACAAAAAATTATTGTATGTTTTGTACGTGTCGAATTTACAAACAGAAAATTTCAATTGTACACTGTTCCCGATCATTAAGGTCGATCAGCATCAAATCTACACCAAAATGTCTGGAAAAAGTATAATTTATATTCTATGGAAAATTTACGATTTATAGATCAGTTTTCATAACTTATTTTGAATAAATATAAGTGGTATTAGAAATATACGCTACATGGTTACACAAAGTTGTGAGAAAGAAAATCATCAAAATTAAATGTATTCGAATCTCCTTTACTGATTTACTTCGACTACTGTATAGCTATGTGGCATATATACGGACTGATAATCGTATCTTGTGGTAAAAGACCGCTATTTAGGTGCAATTTTACAATACGCACTAATGTTACCTAATAAATGTGACGGGTTACATGCAAATTCGCACTGCGCTTCATTTCTATTTATTAACATTTAATATAGAAATTATACAGATCTAACTATATTCTTTTACCTATAGTAAAACATATCCTCTTTCTTCACCATGAATAGAAAAAATCGTATTTTAGAAGCGTGTTGCTGCTAATAATAAATATTTATCTTGAACAAATTGCCGAATTTGGTATGCGTTGCACCTCATTGCTTCCAGTCATTCTAGGTTCTCGGAAAGGACGTTTGTTTAAGCTATATATAAGCTACATGGCCATAAGGATTTTTTTGATTACCCGAAAAAAAGCTTTGCCAAGAAAAAACACGTGGCTGCAAATTATTTTTCCCCAAAAAATTTCTCGATTCCATATTTTAAATGTATTTTTTACTATATGGCACATATGAGAGTCTTAAAATCCGGCCCTTTTTCAAAGTTTAGTGTTAGCAAAAACCTTTTTTAATTCACTCTTCTTTCAGGATCTTCTATCTAAACTTATAAATTTTTAATTTCTAATCTAATCTCATAACATGCGGCTTTCTACTTCGATTCTGCCGTTATATGAATTAACCTTCAGGCTATCGAACAATACGTTCATAGAATCCTGGCACCAATATATTTGCAAGTAGCCATTTGGTTTATATATACTTGGTATATATACGATAAACAATAAACAAATTAAAATTATGCTTCAGTAGAAACTCAAGAAACAAAATAGAAATTAAAGATCGAAACCGCATGGGAGAACACGTATTTCTTTTATTGGATTAGCAGTACTTTTCCCGGGGGGAGGGGGGGGGGTACTCCCTATAATTTTAGTACAAACTCAGTAGAAACTCAAGAAACAAAATAGAAATTAAAGATCGAAACAGCATGGGAGAACACGTATTTCTTTTATTGGATTAGCAGTAATTTTCCCGGGGGGGGGGGGGGTACTCCCTATAATTGACTATACGGGGATGTTCCGCCCGAAAGGGGTCCTTTTTTCAAGCCGCAGGTATAGAAAAGGGGTAGAAATTTGTGAGTTTTGGTTTAAAAAGGGGTAGTTTTTCTTCAGTATATGAAAGGGGTACCTTTTCAGGCAAAAAGGTATTAAAAAGGGGTAACTTTTTGCTGAAATTTGGTATAGAAAAGGGTAAGGGGTCGAGAGTCCGGGCGGAGCATCCCCGTATGAAACGACCCCAAGTACCCCACCCCTCCCCCCCCGATATTCAATCCAGAAAGGACCGCGTAAAATTGCTTTTGATTAAGAAGACTTATTGTCACCTATGATATATGTCTTTTCCGTGTTCTTGTCGAGAACAATGATAATAATAAAAGTAAGATACTCAAATCATTCCAGCCATGTAATATATCTGTTGCAAAAAAGGTTTGGTGAAGGTTTTGGTTGCGCAGTCTCCGTTAAGTGGTCAAATTCGGTGATTTTCGTGTTTTTGAGCTTCTTTAAGAAGAGAGTTACGACAGCACTGTAAATTATCCCTATTAATCCTTCATAACACCAGCACAGTTGGAAGTTATGCGCAAAAATTTGATTGTTTCTACACTGATGTACAAAATTTCAACTTGAGTACTTTCTCTCTAAGGCTTAGAAAGGCTAGTTATCGCTAACGTGCCTAAAAATGAAAGCTCTGTCTAAGACAATGTCATGAAAATCGTAGCCCTATCTAAGACCAAACTCCCGAAAAACCATACCCTCTGAAAGTACGGGTGGCTTAACGGTGAGAGCGCTCGCCTCTCATATATCAGTGCAATCTGGGTTCGAGTCCCGGCAGGCTCGGTGTCATCTGTGAGTATAGTTTCTAGTTGGTTCTTTCCTGTGCTTCGAGGGTTTTTCTCCCTCCACAAAATCATTTTCTAAATTCCAATTCTATCATGAAACGAGGGTTACAGGTTTGTTAGCCACTGGTCATAAAAACGAGGACGGCTAGGTACCTTATAGTCAGCGTGACAACCGACTATTGCGTGACTATTGCCGGAAATAACCAAGCAGGACGTAGGCGCGTGTGGTCGTGGCTTGTTTGGGATGCCAAGTCATCAAATTACGTCCCAAGGCCGTACACGCAACATCTTTAAAACCATCTCTCTAAACCCGTTGCGTTTTGTGGTTCACTCGAGCTAATCTTTTGCACTTTGAGTGTGTTTATCCGATGGCCAAAATGTTGGTATTTTTCTGTGTGGCTGTCGCAGTTTTTTGTGGCGTAGCGCGCTCATCGTTGCCTTCTCCATCCGAGGCCAACGTACGACTCTTCCTTACCAAGAAAGGCATGGATTATGGTAAGGATTTTTCCCTGGAAATTGTCAATACTTTGTCTAGAAATTCCCTTTTGTTGTCTCAATAATTCTTTAAATTTTACACTGAATTTGTTATAAAATAGTTTGGATAAGCCTCCAGGATTTGAGGAAATCCAAGAATTCGAGATCAGATAGTCTAGAGTTGGGTTTTAATAGAAATTCCCTAAAATCTACAGGAATGACATGTTATGGCAGATAAAGAGAAAAAACTGAAGAGGAATGCTTAGGAGTCATAAGACAAAACAAACAATATCGTATTTAACGAGCATTCCTCTTGAGAGGCAAAGTAATCGTTCGAGGTCATGTGGTTCAAGGATGTTAACGATTAATACCCTTCAAACATCGCAATTAACGTTAAAGCAATAATGTCATTCTAAAACTTAGGAAATGGAGAACTGAATAACCGTGCTACAGACTGAAAAAAAAAAATAGTTCATCTGTTTGCAGAAGTTATTCATGTGCATGTTGAAATGACTTGTTCTGATATGCGCGCATTTGGTTTCTCAAGGATGTTATTCTGGATCGTTTTACAGTATTGGCTTTTTTTTTTGACGAGCGTTGCAGGCGTTGGAGTGGAGTGGTGTTGGTGGTGGGGAGGGGGGTGGGAGCTGGGGATGGAGGGAGTCTCACTGCAATTGCCACTGCAAGGATCCAGCCTTACTATTTGATTCTCACTGTCTTTGAGTCGACATTTGCCTCTAACTGAACATCTCATTTTGTAATTGCTTTTGTTCGTATTCACTTATTCTTTTTTCTGTAAAGTCCTTTTCAATTTCTTCCAAATGTCTTTCCACCTTCCTAATTACAATAATAATGATTATTATAACTTTATAGGGCATTGTGACGCATTTTGCGAGCTAAAATACGAAAATCAGCGGGCTAAAA
Source organism: Anthopleura sola (assembly GCA_023349425.1). NCBI lineage: Eukaryota > Metazoa > Cnidaria > Anthozoa > Actiniaria > Actiniidae > Anthopleura > Anthopleura sola. Next base: position 272,406 of record JALHLI010000067.1, on the reverse strand, counting down.
TCTAGTATTTTTCGGAACCGACTGCTCTTCAAGCTTGTTTAAATCTTCTTCCCCAAGTTCTGATGACTGTGAATTTTGTTCTTCTATCAATTTTTCTGCCATTTTCTTTGATTTTTACCTGCTTTTGCAAACACTCGAGGACAATGAAAAGCTTGACATTTGAATGGTTTCTGTGGTTTCTCGCAATTTCATTGGTTAAACAGACTAATTTTCCCGTTTCTTATTGGCTGATGGCAGCTGGCTAAAATCTATTTTAGCCCGCTGATTTTCGTATTTCAGCCCGCAAAATGCGCCACAATGCCCTATAAAGTTATAATATTAATGATAAATATAAATTATTATTATTCAGTCGTATCACTATTATGATCATCGTCAATATTGTATTGGTTTGGTCCTGTTTTTCTTCTAGCTAATGAAGCGATGATGTCTAGCATTGTATCTGAGGTTAGAGGTCTTCGTATCCCGTCTGTTAGCATAACAAAGTCAATATGGTGGAACAGGATTGATTTGTCGCTTTATAAGTGAGTCATGTTTTTTTATCAGCAAATTTCTTTCGTTTTCCCTCTCATTTGTTTTCGTTTTTTATCTTTCGTTTTTATATTTCTGTCTGTCTGTCTGTCTTTCTTCCTTTTTTTCTTCCTTTTTTTCTTCCTTTTTTTCTTCCTTTCTTCCTTTCTTCCTTTCTTCCTTTCTTCCTTTCTTCCTTTCTTCCTTTCTTCCTTTCTTCCTTTCTTCCTTTCTTCCTTTCTTCCTTTCTTCCTTTCTTCCTTTCTTTCTTTCTTTCTTTCTTTCTTCTTTCTTCCTTTCTTTCTTCCTTCCTTCCTTCCTTCCTTTCTTTCTTTCTTTCTTCTTTCTTTCTTTCTTTCTTTCTTTCTTTCTTCCTTTCTTTCTTTCTTCCTTTCTTTCTTTCTTTCTTTCTTTCATTCTTTAATTCTTTCCTTTCTTTCTTTCTTCCTTCCTTCCTTCCTTCCTTCCTTCCTTCCTTCCTTCCTTCCTTCCTTCCTTCCTTCCTTCCTTCCTTCCTTCCTTCCTTCCTTCCTTTCTTTCTTTCTTTCTTCCTTCCTTCCTTCCTTCCTTCCTTCCTTCCTCCTTCCTTCCTTCCTTCCTTCCTTCCTTCCTTCCTTCTTCTTTCACGCTTTCTTTTCTTCTTTCTTCTTCTTCCTTTCTCTTCCTTTCTTTCTTCTTTCTTTCTTTCTTTTCTTTCTTTCTTTCTTTTCTTTCTTTCTTTCTTTCTTTCTTTCTTTCTTTCTTTCTTTCTTTCTTCCTTCCTTCTTTCATCCCTGCTTCAATTCCGTGTGTTTTGTCTGTTCCTTTAGAAATTTCCAGAACATATTTAGAAACAGAGGTCGTGTGATTGTGCTCCTGATAAATTGAATAATCCTGTTTTCGTAGACACTGCCAAAAGACATGTGATATCTGGTGATAACTGTAATAAAGTTAGGAAAGGTTTAACCTTGTTGCATAAGCACGTGCACAGACCCGTAGCGTGCACTTCGGACTGGGGGGGGGGGGGGGGGGGGGGGTGCGTTATAGACCCGTATCAGTATACACGTGACGTCAAAGCAGCTCAATTTAGAAGGGAAAACAAAAGAATTTCAATCTCCTGAGAATTGGAACCTATTGTTTTATCCTCCAAATTGAGCTGCATTCCGACGTGCTGTAAGGGGTCTATAGGAAGAGCGCGTTGAGTACCCAGGCGAGTTTCTGTAAGGTTTTGGATTTTTAGCCTTATACTTGTGAAGTACGTTGTCAAGGCCAATTTCAACAACTGCTTAGTTTTAAAATGTTCCTAACTACATCGTACGTGGTCAATATGTTATTGCGCAGGATGTTATTAAAAAGTTTATTGTTCCTTGTTTAAGTGTTTTCGGAGATGTACGAAGGATATTGGAAAATCTCGTGAGCTTATTGCTAGATATTTCAGTGTATTTTAACTCTTATATATCTTCCTTCTTCCTTTTTTTCTTCCTTTCTTCCTTCCTTCCTTGCTTTCTTTCTTTCATCCTTCCTTTCTTCCTGTAGTTTCTTCCTTTCTTCGTTTCTTCCCGTAGTTTCTTCGTTTCTTCCCGTAGTTTCTTCGTTTCTTCCCGTAGTTTCTTCCTTCCTTCCTTCCTTCCTTCCTTCCTTCCTTCCTTTCTTTCTTTCTTTCTTTCTTTCTTTCTTTCTTTCTTTCTTTCTTTCTTTCTTTCTTTCTTTCTTTCTTTCTTTCTTTCTTCCTTCCTTCTTTCATCCCTGCTTTTCCCCTTCTTTCTGTCTTTCTTCTACATATATTCCTCTCCCTCCGGCTCTCCTACAGCCCACATACCTTTCTTATCATTTCACACTGACTGCCTTTCACCTTTAACTGTTTACGATATCACCAGCTAACATTCATTTCATTTTGATGGAACAGTTCCAAGGTCAAAAACGTCAACCTGGGATCATCGTCTCTCAGCTTTAGCTATGGACACATAAAGCTGTCACTTCAGCTCAGTTCAGCTGAAATTGTTGGAGACTATAAATATGCTGGAGGCTTGTGAGTATTGCTGAATGACCATATACCACAATGAAGCTAGCAAAGCAAATCAAAAAGTAACATCAAACATTTAAAAAATGTCATTCTAAGTGTTGGACATTTGCCCATGACCAAAGCTGTCGTTGCTTAACCCTATTTGGGAAAGGGGGAAGGGGGCATTTTTTTAACCAATAACGACGAATGGTCATGAAACTTCTTGACTTTTCCTAAAATTTATCAGAGATTATTTTGGTGGTCACAACTTAACAACCAATGGTAGGTTTTCTGGATTTTTTGATGACTTTTTCCCCCAAGGAAAATAGATGTTATTATTGCATATTATTATTAATGACAATCATTGGGAAGCACTCATGGCATTATGCAAATTTCTGATCAAGTCATTGTGAGACCGCATGACTGCAGGCTCAAAACCAAAATGTCGGCTGCTTCGAAATTTCATATATTTTTTTCGCTATTGTAGAAAAAACACAAAAATAAGCTTCACTAACAAATCGTAAGAAAGAAAAATGAGTTTTATAGCATTTTTGAAATATATGATGACGTCACTTCTATTGATGACGTCATCCACATAAATTAATTATTCATAATAATCTTAAATCTCAAGTCTATATCAAGTGTACTACTGAAATATGCAGTTATTATAGACCTTGTTAATTTTTTTTGAAAATAGCCCTATTTTCGTAAGTATTGCGTCACAATGACGTAATCTTGCGTCACAGATCATATGCCATCACATCATTATGCTCAATTTGTCATGTTCTATCTTACTTCCATTGCCAAGTTTTAGGATTGTTGGTCTTTAGGTATGGTTGCTAAGTTACAGGGCGTGGGCACAATGAGCGCCCCCCCCCCCCCTCCCCCACCACCCCCACCCCAGGGTGTTTGGTCATTTTGCTACCACTACTAGAACGCTTCGCGATATGTCTTTTCTTTTCAAATATTTATTACCTCATGAGAATAGTAAGACAATTGGTGCTAATTAACTGAGAAAAAGAAAGTGCGCAAGGGATTCTGGTAGTAGTAGTACATGACCTTGTATTGCTAACGGCATCGCATATTTTTACGCATATTTTTAAATAATTTGTATTTTGTATATCATAGTTTAGGCAGAGGAAGAGGGACATATGAAGTGAAGCTGAAGCGAGTCTCGCTTACCAAATACCTGTCCTTAGGTAACGTATAAAATATTTGACGTCATTTCCGGTCGGTTGTTTCCATATTCCTTGCTTACGTCATAGCTGCCATCTTAACAAAATATTTGCCATTATTTCGTCCATTTATTTCATCATTCAACATGGTAGTCATGCCTTTTATTTTATACTCATTTCAATAAAGCTCGTCGCCTGAAAAGCTGCAAAGCTATCCAGTGATCTGAGAAAAATATTAGCCAATCAGAATAATTGCTCTTTTGCAAAACTGAGTTATCATTCTTAGCAGCCCAGCGACTCGGGAAACATATATTCTTTATTTCATTTTTCCACTTAATAATGAATATATATCATCTAGTAAATGAGTAAAAGATTTCAAAAACGTCTCCTGAAAATCTAAATTTATCTCACATAGACGTTTTCGAGTCAATTTTTGGAGGCTTCATGATATCTTGGTTTTTCACTGACGTTATTTTTACGTCACTATCTCAGATCAGCTGGATGAGACCGGCGAGAATTATGGGTGAATGGATTTTACGTTTTAACCGCTTGATAACTATCGATGGACTTGAGATCTTTGATCGACGAGTAACAGTTTTAACTCATAATGATCTTTTTAAGGAGGCTCGAAATGGTTTTCGTCGAACGAACGCGCGCGCCCTTAAATGACGTAGCACTGAATCATTTGAACTTGGAAATAGGAAAATTTTGTCCCAAAAAACCTCATACTTAAACTAAAATAACTCAAAAACTGGAAGGTAATTTTTTTTTAAACTTTGAATGTGGCTTTTATTTTATGGTTCGTAAGTTCTAAGAAAAAATAAAAGAATTCTGTAATGGGGAACGTCCTAAAATAAACTTCATTGATTTTTGAGAATTCCGCATTACAGAATTTTTTTCTTTTTTGGTCTAATCAAAGATTGGATCATAAAGTTCAAACATGCCAATTTTAAACGATTTTCACCGTGCGGTTTTTGAGTTATGATTTTTTAAATGAAAAACGGCTCGGTTTTACACAACAGCTCTTGACTTCTCCCAAACTTTCCTCGTGTTTATATCAGGCTATGTAAACACGGCAAACATTTTGTACTTGTTGAATATGTGTATGCTTTTTACAACTTCAGAAGCGAACACCAAAGGAAAACCTTATGTTGTGAACAGAGAATGCAACACTTGGATTGGTGATATAGACCCAACATTTCGAGGAGAATCCAGGTACATTGTTACTTGAATAAATTGAGAACTTTGATTGCCCGGGGGGGGGGGGGGGGGGGGGACTCCGGGGGTAAAGTATCGGGTATGCTCGTCGTATCTCTTAGGGGTAAAAAGCAGCGATTTGGTATCTTTTAGGGTCTTAAATCTGAGGTTTAGCAAATCAGTACTTTCTGGTATCTTTTAGGGTGTTGAAAAAGGAACTAGCCCATCGCATAATAACGCAATACGTATGCCTGGGTAAACTCAGAATATTACTCAAGGAAAAACATTTCAAAAGCCATTATTTTTTACTAGTATTATTTTTGTGGTATCTCTTAGGGGTTAAGATTTACCCAGCCACGCCCTTTTGAAAAAACTTCCGGTATCTTTTAGGGGTATTTTTGGAAATTTCCGACGAGCATACCCGATACTTTACCCCCGGAGTCCCCCCGGGTTTGATTGCAAAAGAAAACTGGTGAGACTTCCACTTCATCCATGGAGTCAATTTTGAAATTTATTTCACATTTTTAACAGCTTCATCCTTAACCTCCTCGTACAGTTGGTCAAGAGATCCGTCCAACGAGACGTGCAAAAAATGGTAAGTTTTATTCATGTGATTTCATAGTATAGCCATATTTAATTTACTAAGGTGTATACACCTAATTGCAAAAACGTTGTCATACAACATTTGAGCATTTGTAGTTTCAAGATTAGGAATAAATTAAAAGTACAAAAGAAAGAGTTCTGCTTCAATGATCTTCTTTTGTACTTTGAATTTATTCCTAATCCACTAAACTACAAATGCTCAAATGTTGTATGACAACGTTCTTGCAAGTAGGTGTATATTATATTTCATATATTTGCCGGGTTGGCTTGATATTCTCCTTCTTCCTTCACGCCAGGCGATATACAGCTATTCCAAAAAAGGTTTGAACGGGCGAACAGCGAATGGCAATCGGTGATTGGCGATTGCACAACCAACAGAAACTTTTGGACAATAAGAATGTTTTCATATTCATACCTAAAAAATGCCTGCAACATTCAGCAAAGACCTTAGATGGCTCGTTCATCTTGTGAATTTTCAATTGAAAAGGTCTCATTTTACAAATGTATGACCACTTTTAATATATTCGCATGCTTGTATGCACGGGCTTTGTCTGCCAAACGAGTTTTTACACACCTTATTTGGTAAAACCAGACAGCTTGGCATCAAATGTGTCTGTTTAAAGTACAAAATCATGTGCATAGAAGTATGCGATTAAATGTGGTCATACTTTTGTGCGTCGCGCTGTAATCAGTGGTTATTTTACGTCACCAATCGCCAATGACCGATTCCCAATCGCGTTTGCCACTTCAACCTTTTCTAAACTGATAGCTGTATACCATGGGAATACTAACTTAGAAGGAGCTAGTTTTGTTATAAAACTATTATTACTTTAATACTGACTGCTCAAAACAGTTTACGAAACTAAATTGCCATAAACGTTTCGAAAGATCAAAGCATAAACAAACTAACCTGATAGTGATATAAATAAGTTCGGTTTCCAGTTTTATACATGTGAGTTTTATCTTCTACTTGAAATGGGAATTTTTTTTTACCGTTATGGCAATGCAACGCGAAAGTAAGAATTAGAGCCATGAGCAACCAGATTGTTAGACGTCAATCTTTGCTAAGACCATGCAGATGAATGAGTTACTTACACCTCCTAATGAGTGAAAATAACTGTACATTCTCTACTATCGATCTCTGGAATGAAAGTAAAACCCACGTTCTTGCCCCGCTCCTATTTCACTTAAAATTGTGCTACGATACTGACTTTCATGACTCATTATCTGCTTTTTTTTCCTTAACCAACTTGGTGGCATTTGTTTGCTTACAAAAAACTTACAACTTATACATAATATCAGACGTAGAAAAGAATTCCCAAAACCTCTCATCATCTTTGATAGTTTGGTATTAGATGCAAATGATCTTCGGTTGTTGTTGAAGATATTGTTTTTTTTAGGGGAAATGTTTATTATAAGTGTTTCCGTTTAAGCCGTCCTTAAAGTTTCGAAACCAAATGATTGTACTCTATACAACATGAATATTGCAAGTAAGTACGTTCATAATCTTCGTTTGATTCCTTTAAGTATCCATTGCCCAAACAAAACAGTACAAAAATATAGAAAAATAAAGACACACATTAGTAATCAATGAAATAATCCTATAAAATTCAAAGAACGACTATATAACCTAGCCGTTCCAAAAATATATACAACCCTCCCTTCATACAGGACTCTTGCTCATGCGCGAACTGTGAAAAAACATTTAAAATCTGCGTGCCCTAACACCAAAGGGCACATTAAAGATCTCTGGCCACGGTTCGAAACGTCTTTAAAAATAATTTAAAATTGAAAGTCAGTGAAGAGACGAATTTCAAGTTCAACTTTATCAGTCAAGAGTGAATCTCAAAGATGATATCTGAAGTTTTGGCGCTAATATCTGTTTTGGTTGAAAGCTGTACAGGAGTAGTCTTAACGGAAACGGTTGAAATTAATGCAACTCATTATGTGTTGGCAGACTCTCAAGAGTCGTTTCTTATTGAGGAAATGTCAAGCCCTTTAAATGACTTCAAAGACTTTGATCCGGAAGATACCATCTTTCAAGAATACGACCCACCACAACATCTTCAAGAAGATCCCAAAGCATGGAAACAAAGCTTGCCAACATTCAGCAAGACTTTCTGGGATTGTCTGAAAAGTGTACTGCTCATCCAGGCGGTTGCAGGAACTCTCATCGGTATGGTAGCTGTTGGTATCGTTTTTCTTGATTTCAGCACCGAAACGTGGTGTTATGATGAAACCCCAAACTGGTATAAAATGCCAAAGAGTGTGCAGCATCTTCGAGTTATTGCAGAATGTGTAGCAGGCTTTCTTTGTGAATTCTGGGTACTCTTTTGTATCTGTATGGCCTTTCCAATGTCATTGGTACAAAAACTTAACTTATTAACGATCAACTCAATGGCTGCATTTATGGACGTCATATACCGACTTAACCTTAATATGTTTGGTGCTTACCAAGTATCGTGGAAATCCTTCCCACTGAATGGCTTGTTTATTTGCGTGATGATCATCAGTCATTTTCGTTTGGCTCGACATTTTTATCCAAGGTCCTGGAAAAATGCAATAAGAATTTTTCTTATCCTTTCAGCTCAGTACTTTTTAGGGCTTTCAGTGGCATACTTACTTGTTTATAAAATATTCAATTGGTATACCGAACAAACAGAAAGTATGAAAGTAATCATTGCAGGTCTGAGTCCAATAATGACCGCCATTCCTAAAGTAGTTTGTCGTCTTGGTGCTCAGAGTTTAAAAGGGATCATCCATCCTGGTAGTGCCCATGTTCTTGTTAGTTTGGTGTATGGGGGTTCGGCGGTGGTGTTTCGTGGGATGCAAGCAGAACTTACAAGCATCGATCTGTTCATAGCTCTGGGAATAGCCCATGCCATCATCGATCTTTTGGAGAGGATTACTATTACAATGAGAGATCATCTCTGGGAGTATTTATATCGCTTGGTGCGACGACAGAGAATTAGACAACCAAAGTACCGCAGCCCAAGAAGCAGGCGTTTGATAGCTGACCTCAGTATTCAGATCATGATGCAAGAGACAAGTACTTTAATCACTGCTTTAGGATTCGTGACTGTCTATCAATTGTTGTACATCCATTCCAGGCCTTTCACTGATTACGAAGCAATTATAACAGACTTTTTTATTCGTGCAAGCATTGGTTTATCGATAGACTTGTTCTTCAATACCTTGTCTCTCTTGATCCAAACTCGTGTCATGAATGTCGCAGTCAACAGAGTCTGGAAAAAGAAATGGCGTCACTTTCTATTCTTGAATTGTGGAGTTGTTTGTATACCTGTTGTATATTTTAGCCAACACTTGTTTACTGTTGTTAGGGACAACTTCAATTCTAGTCATTCAGATTCACCTTTACAGAGGTACAACTGTTCTTTCCCTAGCTTTTTGTAGTGCAACATTCAGTGGGAAAAGCAATTTGGATGTTATGTGCTCCTCAGTCAGCTCGTGTCATGAATGACTTAGCTAGTTAACAGAGTCTGTAAGAAGAAATGGTGACCCCACATGATTGTGAGCGGTGTAATTGTTTTGTTTTCAGTGTTGTATTTTAAGGAACATTTATTTGAGATTGTAAGAAATATATACAATTCTGTTCAACACCCAAACATACATCAAAATAACTGCTTTTGTCCAAGCTTTTGTAAAATTCACTATTATTTTCTAACTAATTTGTATACCACTTAATAAAATTTAATAAAGAATTTCAGCAACGTCAATCTTTGCTAAGACCAGATGAATGAGTTACTTACACCTCCTAATGAGTGAAAATAACTGTACATTCTCTACTATCGATCTCTGGAATGAAAGTAAAACCCACGTTCTTGCCCCGCTCCTATTTCACTTAAAATTGTGCTAAGATACTTACTTTCAGGACTCATTATCTGCTTTTTTTTCCTTAACCAACTTGGTGGCATTTGTTTGCTTACAAAAAACTTACAACTTATACATAATATCAGACGTAGAAAAGAATTCCCAAATACTCTCATCATCTTTGATAGTTTGGTATTAGATGCAAATGATCTTCGGTTGTTGTTGAAGATATTGTTTTTTTTAGGGGAAATGTTTATTATAAGTGTTTCAGTTTAAGCCGTCCTTAAAGTTTCGACACCAAATGATTGTACTCTATACAACATGAATACTGCAAGTAAGTACGTTCATAATCTTCGTTTGATTCCTTTAAGTATCCATTGCCCAAACAAAGCAGTACAAAAATATAGAAAAATTAAGACACACATTAGTAATCAATGAAATAATCCTATAAGATTCGAAGAACGACTATATAACCTAGCCGTTCCAAAAATATATACAACCCTCCTCTCATACTGGACTCTTGCTCATGCGCGAACTGTGAAAAAACATTTAAAATCTGCGTGCCCTAACACCAAAGGCCACATTAAAGATCTCTGGCCACGGTTCGAAACGTCTTTAAAAATAATTTAAAATTGAAAGTCAGTGAAGAGACGAATTTCAAGTTCAACTTTATCAGTCAAGAGTGAATCTCAAAGATGATATCTGAAGTTTTGGCGCTAATTGCTGTTTTGGTTGAAAGCTGTACAGGAGTAGTCTTAACGGAAACGGTTGAAATTAATGCAGCTCATTATGTGTTGGCAGACTCTCAAGAGTCGTTTCTTATTGAAGAAATGTCAAGCCCTTTAGATGACTTCACAGAATTTGATCCGGAAGATTCCATCTTTCAAGAATACGACCCACCACAACATCTTCAAGAAGATCCCAAAGCATGGAAACAAAGCTTGCCAACATTCAGCAAGTCTTTCTGGGAGTGTCTGAAAAGTGTACTGCTCATCCAGGCGATTACAGGAACTCTGATCGGTATGGTAGCTGTTGGTATCGTTTTTCTTGATTTCAGCACCGTAACGTGGTGTTATGATGAAACCCCAAACTGGTATAAAATGCCAAAGAGTGTGCAGCATCTTCGAGTTATTGCAGAATGTGTAGCAGGCTTTCTTTGTGAATTCTGGGTACTCTTTTGTATCTGTATGGCCTTTCCAATGTCATTGGTACAAAAACTTAACTTATTAACGATCAACTCAATGGCTGCATTTATGGACGTTATATACCGACTTAACCTGAATATGTTTGGTGCCTATCAAGTATCGTGGAAATCCTTCCCACTGAATGGCTTGTTTATTGGCGTGATGATCATCAGTCATTTTCGTTTGGCTCGACATTTTTATCCAAGGTCCTGGAAAAATGCAATAAAAATTTTTCTTATCCTTTCAGCTCAGTACTTTTCAGGGCTTTCAGTGGCATACGTACTTGTTTATAAAATATTCAATTGGTATACCGAACAAACAGAAAGTATGAAAGTAATCATTGCAGGTCTGAGTCCAATAATGACCGCCATTCCTAAAGTAGTTTGTCGTCTTGGTGCTCAGAGTTTAAAAGGGATCATCCATCCTGGTAGTGCCCATGTTCTTGTTAGTTTGGTGTATGGGGGTTCGGCGGTGGTGTTTCGTGGGATGCAAGCAGAACTGACAAGCATCGATCTGTTCATAGCTCTGGGAATAGCCCATGCCATCATCGATCTTTTGGAGAGGATTACTATTACAATGAGAGATCATCTCTGGGAGTATTTATATCGCTTGGTGCGACGACAGAGAATTAGACAACCAAAGTACCGCAGCCCAAGAAGCAGGCGTTTTATTGCTGACCTCAGTATTCAGATCATGATGCAAGAGACAAGTACTTTGATCACTGCTTTAGGATTCGTGACTGTCTATAAATTGTTGTACAGCAATTCCAGGCCTTTCACTGATTACCCAGCAATTATAACAGACTTTTTTATTCGTGCAAGCATTGGTTTATCGATAGACTTGTTCTTCAATACTTTGTCTCTCCTGATCCAAACTCGTGTCATGAATGTCGCAGTCAACAGAGTCTGGAAAAAGAAATGGCGTCACTTTCTATTCTTGAACTGTGGAGTTGTTTGTATATCTGTTGTATATTTTAGCCAACACTTGTTTACTGTTGTTAGGGACAACTACAATTCTAGTCATTCAGATTCACATTTACAGAGGTACAACTGTTCTTTCCCTAGCTTTTTGTAGTGCAACATTCAGTGGGAAAAGCAATTTGGATGTTATGTGCTCCTCAGTCAGCTCGTGTCATGAATGACTCGGCTAGTTAACAGAGTCTGTAAGAAGAAATGGTGACTCCACATGATTGTGAGGTGTGTAATTGTTTTGTTTTCAGTGTTGTATTTTAGGGAGCATTTATTTGAGATTGTAAGAAATATATACAATTCTGTTCAACACCCAAACATACATCAAAATAACTGCTCTTGTCGAAGCTTTTGTAAAATTCACTATTATTTCCTATACTAATTTGTATACAACTTAATAAAATTTAATAAAGAGTTTCAGCAACCAATTTTGACTGCTACATCAAGAATTAACATAAATTATGTATTTATTCGTAAGAAATAACTCATTAAGTTTCAATGCAAAATCATAGGTGTTTTATAATTTTCCTCTTATCACTACACCGAATTGTTAGCTCTTGATTTGTATATGGGAATGGTTCGAAACGTCTGTAAAAGTAATTGAAAACTGAAAGTCAGCAAAGAGACATCAAATTTCAAAGTACTCATATATAAAGGTTTGAAAACATTTTCTTAGTGGTTCAACTTTATTTAAGTGTGAATCACGGCCAAGATGATATCTGAAATGTTGGCGCTGATTGCTTATTTGGTTGAAAATTGTACAGGAGTAGTCCTAACAGAAACGATTGAAATTAATTTACCACATTGCACAGACTCCCAAGAGTCGTTTCGTGTTGAGGATTTGTCAAACCCTTTGAAAGACTTCACAGAATTTGATCCAGAAGATACAATATTCCAAGAATACGATCCACCACAACATCTTCAAGAAGATCCCAAAGCATGGAAACAAAGCTTGCCAAAATTCATCACGTCTTTCTGGGAGTGTCTGAAAAGTTTGCTTCTCATCCAAGCGGTTGCAGGAACTCTGATCGGTATGGTAGCTGTTGGTATCGTTTTTCTTGATTTCAGCACCGTAACGTGGTGTTATGATGAAACCCCAAACTGGTATAAAATGCCAAAGAGTGTGCAGAATCTTCGAGTTATTGCAGAAGCTATAGAAGGCTTTTTTATTGAATTCTGGGTCTTTTGGATTATTTGCATTGTCTTTCCAGTCTCACTGTTACAGAGACTTAACTTGGTTACGATAACCTTGGTAGCTGCCTTTATGGACGTCATATATCGTCTTAACCTTCAAATGTTTGGTGCCTACCGAGCATCGTGGAAGTCCATCCCTCTGAACGGCTTGTTTGCTGGAGTAATAATCTTTAGTCATTTTCGATTGGCTCGACATTTTCATCCTAGATCCTGGAAAAATGCACTGGGACTTTTCCTTATCCTTTCAGCTCAGTGCCTTTCTGGACTTTTTGTAGCATACTTTCTTGTTTATAAATTATTTCATTTGTATATCGAGCAAACAGAAGGCATGAAAGTAATTTTTGCAGGACTGAGTCCATTGCTGACCGCCATTCCTAAAGTAGTTTGTCGTCTTGGTGCTCAGAGTTTAAAAGGGATCATCCATCCTGGTAGTGCCCATGGTCTTATTGCAATTGTGTATGGGGCTTCGGCGGTGGTGTTTCGTGTGATGCAAGCAGAACTAACAAGCACCATTCTGTTTATAGCTCTTGGAATAGTCCATGCCATCATAGATCTCCTTGAGAGGATTACTATTACAATGAGAGATCATCTCTGGGAGTATTTGTGTCGCTTCGTGCGACGACAGAGAAGTAGACAACCAAAGTATCGCAGCCCAAGAAGCAGGCGTTTGATAGCTGACCTCAGTATTCAGATCATGATGCAAGAGACAAGTGCTTTGATCACTGCTTTAGGATTCGTGACTGTCTATCAATTGTTGTATAGCCATTCCAGGCCTTTCACTGATTACGAAGCAATTATAACAGACTTTTTTATTCGTGCAAGCATTGGTTTATCGATAGACTTGTTCTTCAATACCTTGTCTCTCCTGATCCAAACTCGTGTCATGAATGTCGCAGTCAACAGGGTCTGGAAAAAGAAATGGCGTCACCATCTATTCGTGAGCTGTGGAGTTGTTTGGATGCCTGTTATATATTTTAGCCAACACTTGTTTACTGTTGTTATGGACAAATACAATTATAGTCATTCAGATTCACATTTACAGTACAACTGTTCTTTCCCTAGCTTTTTGTAGTACAACACTGAAATGGAAAAGCAATGGCCACTGTGCACGAGGTCGCGGAATTCCTTTCACAAATTAGTCCTTACGCTTTTTTGGCTCGTGTATAATTTCATCTGGTTGTTTTTTCTTTGACATTTTCTATTGAAATGTAAGTATGAATACAGATTAAAATTGCATTTTTGCAGCGCCCTGTGTCCTAGAGTGTTCTGTGAGCCCTGATGCACATTGCCTATTGGATGGTATGTGCATAATTTTTGTGATAATATTTTATTTTAATTCGTCAGTAATTGATTTGGAACATTTTGGGAATTGTATACATAGTAGATCAATTGTTATCATGGACGAAGGAAAGGGAGGGGCTTTGTGGCTATAGTTTATATGTGGTCTTAAGTCTTATACATACTTGTCAAATGATATCTTCTCTGTCTGAACCTTAGCTGCCACCATTCCATTTTCTATAGAGCACGTGCACGGGATGCTTGTTATTATTAAGGTACGTGATAAAAAAGCTTTGTTTTGAAAAAGGGCTAGCTAGTTATTAGTTTTTTAAAACTGTTTTTCCCTCTTTTTTTTTTTCGAAAAGTGGTCAATTGGTAAAATGTTTTTAAACAATGTGTATAATTGTGTTTTTAGAGTGAAATATAGATTTGGCCCATTGTTATCTAATTGTAAACATAAATGAATATATCCGTTATTGATACCCAATACCCTCCAGAGGGTCCACCGTTACATATTTGAGCGTTATTTCAGTATTGTAATGTACTTGACTTTTTGTTCATACACCCTTGAAGCCTTACTACTTACTTATAAAACAAACCGAATGCTGTCTTTCCTATGTCTTTACAACTTTATTGGGCAATAGCTGTTACTACAATACATGATACTTTAAAGGAAAAGTAGATAAATGGAATTACTCAATAGGAAAAACGCGAACGGGACTCGAAGTCCCATGGTAGGCACTTCCCTTGAAGACAGACACCAATAAATGAATGTAAGATTATATATACATATATGAATGAGTAAATGTGTTCTTATCTGTTAAGTTAATTTGAATGGAACTATAAACCAATCAACGATCGAGTCTGGTAATCCGATAAACAGTAGGGGAAGCCCCCAAGTAACATTTGCATATGTGTTATTGTTTTCTACTTTCGCAACTTCACTTGAATTGACATCCACACTTTTGAATAATAAACAACCATTGGATGAGGTTGAGCATGATATCGTAAATTATCAAGACCAAGGCCGTTGTTATCTGTAGAAGCCATAGCCTGAGGCGGATAAAACCGAATTCAATAATTGTTTTATTATACATTTTGTAAACTGAGAATGAAGATTTAATTTTGATCGAAAAAATAACAAACTTTATATTTCAATTTCCATTGTCACCTTTAAATTCGACATGCATGAAAACCTACAGGTAATACATTTATCATGTCGAGTTCACACGATATCAGGGTTTGGCTGAGGGTTCTCGTCTAATCAGAAGCGAAAATGTATAACTATATAATCATATCTGGTAATCCGACAAACAGTCGGGGAAGCCACCGAGTAACATTTGTATATAGGTTATTTTTTGCTACTTTCGCAACTTGACTTGACGTGCATCCACACATTTGAATATTTGTATATATTATTTATTCCTGTACTAACAATTTAATTTGCATATGGAACTTATATTACAAATTTTTATCCATTGATCAAAGAATTGTATTAGTTTATAGTTTTCTTCGATCTTTTGGCACACTCAAGATTTGGTGTTGACATTCTTTTTTGTGAGTTATTGTATCTCTTTAAAAACCGCATTGCAACCGAATATAAGTATAGGTAATAATATGGTTTCGAGTTCAATTTGGGATTTACTTGCTCTTCAGATGAAACCGACTAAAAATTTATTGAATAACAAACAAAATCCCCAACTTTTGAGCCGTTTCCACCGCTTAAACTTGTTCCTTCGCGATCGGAAAATGCATAGTCTTGATGCTTGATAATGTTATCAACAGCAGAATCAAAAAAGTTTGGTTTCAAGACCGTTTTCGAAAAATGTAATTTGCACTGTGTTACACTTTTTTGCACTGTGTTACAGATTTTTTGCACTATTACACTTGAACTGCACTGCTCTAAGCCAATCAAATTCGAGTAATTTTTTCATGATATTATTAGTATTGTAATGAGAGACAAGTTACGTTCAAGAAACGTTTCGAAACTTAAGCAAACTTAAACGTGCTATTTGCAAATATCATTAGAACTAGACGATCTTCGTTTTTCATCCAAAAAAGCTTTGTCTAATTTTTTGGGATTCATTCAAATACCTTTTGCTTCAACCGTACCGTTGAATTGTGAAAAACATTGTGGATAGAAAACATGATCACCTTGGTTGCTGCACTGATAGCATATCTTGTTGAGAACTGCGTTGGAGTTGCGTTACATGAAGCAACGGAAATAAGTCCCTCGTCAACGGACTCCCAAGAGGTTTTGTATGATCTCGAACTGTCAGATCCTCTCGAAGATTTTACCGCGTTTGATCCCGAAGACACTGTTTTCCAAGAATTTGATCCATCAGAGAGCCTGAAATTCGATCCCAAAGCATGGAAGTTAAGGCTGCCAACATTCAAAAGGTCTTTTAGGGAGTGTTTCATAACTGTTCTTCTTATCCAAACAGTAGCAGGAACTCTTATTGGTTTAGTAGCTGTCGGTATCATTTTTCTTGTTTTGAGTACAGCTACGTGGTGTTACGATGACCATTCCAACTGGTATGACAAGCCAAAAAATGTCCAGCGCCTTCAGGTTACTGCAGGGAACGTAGAAGGCTTTTTTGTGCAGCTGTCGGATTTTTTCTTCCTTTGTACGGTTTTCCCCTTCTCACTGATCAGAAATTTGAACGTGTTGATTATAAGCTTATCGGCGGCTTTTCTTGATGTTATTTACAGATTCAACCGTGAAATATTTGGCATTTACGATATATCGTGGAAGTCGTTTCCACTGAATGGCTTGTTCGCTCTTGTATACATTAGCAATCATTTTCTCATTGCAAGGCATTTTTATCCACGATCTCTAAAAAAGACATTGAAACTACAATTTATTATTACCGTACAGTATTATCTTGGAACGCCAGCGATGTATTTTCTTATCTATAAACTATGTTATGTTTATATTAAGCAGGATGAAGAGCTTCGAGTTATAACTGCGGCCATGTCTCCTATGTTGATGGTCATACCTAAGGTAGTTTCTCGGGTAGCTGCGCAGAACTTACAAGGCATCATTCATCCTGGTAGTGCTTATGTGTTCCCTACATTGGTGTATGGAGTTTCAGCTGTGGTGTTTCGTGTGATGCAAGCAGAACTCACAAGCATCGATCTGTTCATAGCTCTGGGAATAGCCCATGCCATTATAGATCTACTGGAGAGGATTACTATTACAATGAGAGATCATCTCTGGGAGTATTTGTGTCGCTTGGTTCGACGACAGAGAAGTAGACAACCAAAGTACCGCAGCCCAAGAAGCAGGCGTTTGATAGCTGACCTCAGTATTCAGATCATGATGCAAGAGACAAGTGCTTTGATCACTGCTTTAGGATTCGTGACTGTCTATCAATTGTTGTACATCCATTCCAAGCTTTTCACCGATTACCAAGCAATTATAACAGACTTTTTTATCCGTGGAAGCATTGGTTTATCGATAGACTTGTTCTTCAATACCTTGTCTCTCCTGATCCAAACTCGTGTCATGAATGTCGCAGTCAACAGAGTCTGGAAGAAAAAATGGCGACACCACATTGTTGTGAACTGTATAGTTGTGTGGTTCTCGGCTTTATATTTTACCGAACACATGTTTGGTGTTGTGAGGAACAAATACGACTCTACGAAACATCTTAGTGGACATCACACTTACAACTGTTCCTTTCCTAGCTTTCTATAGCTTTATGCCATTCGCGACCACAATCTGATTTTATTTTTCTGAATGGAAAGTAATTTGCTATTGAAGAACATTTAGGAATGTCTGTAATAGTATACCCTTACTATAATACTCTTCTTTTCCTAGCCATTTGTAGCAGAACCATTATATGGGGTTTTTGTATGAGTGCGAAACGAAACCGCAAAACCATAGACGTATTGTGGGCGAAGCATATCTTACTGTAACTGAAGCTATGCTTTATTATGCGATGAATTATAATGAGAAACAAATACAATGTTACGGCATGTTGCACCTGCAAGTATGTACCGTTCGCATACCACTCGATCATTGGAAAACCGCTATATTCCTTGGGCAATTACAAAGAAACCCGATATCGGGCTTTGTACAAACTATTCATCATGGATAGTGAAAACTTAACAGAGATTCCTCCAAAAGACGGCCTCTTTCAGTTTTCGTTTTAAAAAAACTTGCCATCCGCAAGAGAATTTCGAATAGGGTTTATGTTTGTGTATCCGCTATGCGTCGTGATTTTCTACGCTTCTCGCGCGTTATCTCAACATCCAGCGTGTTTAGATCCGAGTATCTAAGATGGAAAACTATTCTTAAATTCCTCAAACAACGTTTTATGTTATATATTTTCATATATTTTTATATTTTCATATAATTGTTTTTTATCCTTTATTCTTTTCATTGAAGCTATATTTATATTATTTACGTATTGTTTATTATCATTTATTTATAGTTCGTGAGTTGTGTATTGCCATTGATAATGATGATAAACGAGAAGGCTAGGAGTATATTGAACGTCCACGAAACACCCGGCCCTCTATGAATTTAATCTCTTAATCAGTGTTCCTTTCTAATTCGATTGAAAGAACATGGACGAGCTATAGTAAAAGCGAATCAAGTATTTGAATTCGAATTATTAACCGCTAAGCCATATTCCTCATGAATTAATCAATGCCATAATGATTTGTTATAATTCTCGATGACGAATTTGAATTTAAATTAGACCCGTGCAGTTTCGAGAAATCTGCGGCTATGCATTCTTGCCCCAAATATTTTACTTTCTTAACCTTGTAATGTTTAAATCAGTGACCTGATAAGGGAGCCATTCTGTTCCTTTAACAAAGACATGTGTGTGGGTTGTGACAAAAAGACTTTTTTTAAAAGAGAGAACACTCGGGACTAGATATTAGACTACATGCAATAATGGTCGAACCTCTAGCTATGATTTTTACTTGTTTGAGAACTGCACTGGGGTAGCTTTGTCAGAAACCTGTGGGAACACTTCCGGTATAAGTGCATCTGATTCGAAGCTTGCTATTCAACCATTGAATTATCTTCATGAATTAATTAAACCAAATGAGGCTTTCAATTTAGGGACATAAATTGTGAGCTCAAACCGAACGTTCAGTAGTATTCAGCCGCCACCTTAATGGTGAATCGTAAAAATGATAACCGAAATTGTTGCTTTGGCTGCTTATCTCCTTGAAAACTGTACAGGAGTAGCGTTAATCGAAATGGCTGAAGCTAATACAGGACAATCGTCGGATTTCCAAGAGTCGTTACTGGTAGGGGAACTATCAAACCCTCTAGACGAATTCACAGAATTTGATCCAGGGGATACCATTTTCCAAGAATATGACCCACCACAACATCTTCAAGAGGATCCCAAAGCATGGAAACAAAACTTGCCAACATTCAGCAAGTCTTTCTGGGAGTGTCTGAAAAGTGTACTGTTCATCCAGGCGGTTTCAGGAACTCTGATCGGTATGGTAGCTGTTGGTATCGTTTTCCTTGATTTTAGCACCGTAACGTGGTGTTATGATGAAACCCCAAACTGGTATAAAATGCCAAAGAGTGTGCAGCACCTTCGAGTTATTGCGCAATCTGTAAAAGGCTTTCTTATTGAATTCTTTGTATTCTTCTGTATCTGTATGGCCTTTCCGATGTCATTGGTACAAAAGCTTAACTTATTCACAATCAGCTCAATGGTAGCATTTACGGATGTCATATATCGTCTTAACCTTCAAATGTTTGGTGCCTACCGAGTATCGTGGAGGTCCTTCCCACTAAATGGCTTGTTTATTGGCGTTATGATTATCAGTCATTTTCGTTTGGCTCGACATTTTCATCCAAGATCCTGTAAAAATACACTAAGCCTTTTTCTAATCCTTTCAGCTCCGTACATTTTAGGGCTTTCAGGAGCATACGTATTAGTTGTTAAGTTTGCCAATTGGTATATCAAGCAAACAGAAAGTATGAAAGTAATCATTGCAGGTCTGAGTCCAATAACGACAACAATTCCTAAAGTTGTTTGTCGTATTAGTGCTCAGGGTTTAAAAGGGATCATCCATCCTGGCAGTGCCCATGTACTTGTTGCTTTGGTGTATGGGGGTTCGGCCGTGGTGTTTCGTGTGATGCAAGCAGAATTGACAAGCCTCGTTCTCTTCATAGCTCTTGGAATAGGCCATGCCATCATCGATCTTCTGGAGAGGATTACTATTACAATGAGAGATCATCTCTGGGAGTACTTGTATCGCTTGGTGCGACGACAGAGAAGTAGACAACCAAAGTACCGCAGCCCAAGAAGCAGGCGTTTGATAGCTGACCTCAGTATTCAGATCATGATGCAAGAGACAAGTGCTTTGATCACTGCTTTAGGATTCGTGACTGTCTATCAATTGTTGTACAGTTATTCCAGGCCTTTCACCGATTACCAAGGAATTATAACAGACTTTTTTATTCGTGCAAGCATTGGTTTATCGATAGACTTGTTCTTCAATACCTTGTCTCTACTGATCCAAACTCGTGTCATGAATGTCGCAGTGAACAGAGTCTGGAAAAAGAAATGGCGTCACCATCTAGTCGTGAGCTGTGGAGTTGTTTGGATGGCTGTTATATATTTTAGCCAACACTTGTTTACTGTTGTTAGGGACAAATACAATTCTAGTCATTCAGATTCACATTTACAGCGGTACAACTGTTCTTTCCCTAGCTTTTTGTAGTACAACATTGAAATGGAAAAGCAATGGCCGCTGTGCACGAGTTCAAATTCCTATCACAAATTAGTCCTTACGCCATTTTGGCTCGTCTATAATTTCATCTGGCAGCTTTTTCCTGTGACATTTTCTATGGAAATGTAGGTGTGAAAATAGATGAAAATATTTAATATTTCCCTGATATTTCCTTTGATTTCCTTGTTGCATTTTTGAGGCGCTCAGTTTCCTATAGTGCTCGGTGAGCCTTGATGCACATTACCTATTGGATGGTATGTGCATAAATTTGATGATAATATTTTTTTTAATCGATCAGTAATTGATTTTGAGCATTTTGGGAATTGTATACATAGTAGATTAATTGTTATCATGGACGAAGGAAAGGAAGGGGCTTTATGGCTATAGTTAATATGCGGTCTTAAATCTTATATATACTTGTCAAATAATATCTTCTCTGTCTGAACCTTAGCTGCCACCATTCCATTTTCGAGAGAGCTCGTGCTCAGGGATGCTTATTATT
The DNA here is from genome assembly GCA_023349425.1 of Anthopleura sola. Taxonomy (NCBI): domain Eukaryota; kingdom Metazoa; phylum Cnidaria; class Anthozoa; order Actiniaria; family Actiniidae; genus Anthopleura; species Anthopleura sola. The sequence goes on along the minus strand of JALHLI010000067.1, from coordinate 251,269 downwards.
ATCATTTAGGTACGTAGCAAAGCTTTTTTTTGGAAAATTGCTAGTTCTTAGTTTGATAAAACTGTTCGTATTTTCCCTCTTTCTTTTCGAAAAGTGGTCAATTGGTAAAATGTTTAAAATGTGTAACAAGCATAAAAATTGTGTTTTTAGTGAAATATAGATTTGACCCATTGTTACGTAATTGTAAATATAAACAAATATATCCATTATTGATACGTAGTACCCTCCAGAGAGTCCATAGACACATCTTATCCATCTCATCATCAATGCACCTTTCTTATTTAATTCACAGTGAGCTTACATTAGTGGTTTGAGCGTTATTTCATTATCGTAATGTACTTGACTTTTTATTCATACGCCATTCAAGCGTGACTACTTACTTATAAAACAAACCGAATGCTGTCTTTCCTATGTTACGGGAAGTTCATTTGAATGGAAGTATAATATACGACAGTCGACGAGTCTGGTAATTCGATAAACAGTCGATGAAGCCCCCGAGTAACATTTGCATATAGGTTATTTTTTGCTACTTTCGCAACTTGACTTGACCTCACATCCACCACTTTTGAATATTTGTTTATATAATTTATTCCAGTACTAACAATTTAATTTGGATACGGAACAAATTTTTATCCATTGATCAAAGAATTGTATTAATTTATAGTTTTCTTCGATCTTTTGGCACACTCAAGATTTGGTGTTGACATTCTTTTTTGTGAGTTTATTGAATCTCTTTAAAAACCGCATTGCTTCCAAATATAAGTATTGTAATGAGAGACAAGTTACGTTCAAGAAACGTTTCGAAACTTAAGCAAACTTAAACGTGCTATTTGAAAATATTATTAGAACTAGATGATCTTCGTTTTTCATCCAAAAAAGCTTTGTCTAATTTTTGGGATTCATTCAATACCTTTCACATCAACCGTACCGTTGAATTGTGAAAAACATTGTGGATAGAAAACATGATCACCTTGGTTGCTGCACTGATAGCATATCTTGTTGAGAACTGCGTTGGAGTTGCGTTACATGAAGCAACGGAAATGAGTCCTTTGTCCACAATTTCAGCCAGCGCGAGCTCGAGCACATTGGCTATAATTACGATTTCAATATGGCGGCCGGCTGAAGGAGATCATTTAAAAATACACAATATACAGAAAGGAGAAGAAGAAAAAAATAAAGACAATAGGAAAACATAAAAATAAGATTATCAAGCATTTTTATGAGACTTTCGTATGAATTTAGAATACAAATTTTGGATATTTTTTGTGTGTAAACTATCACTAGTCCCCCATCGGTTGCAATATTTCGAGGATAAAATTTGTAAAATTTGTACTTTATCGAGCTGTAGCAAACGAACGAACGAACACGGTGTCCTATCTTTTTTATTTCAGTAAGTCAATAATAATAATAATAATAATAATAATAATAATAATAATAATTTATAATTTTTATAGCGCTAATATCCCGTAAGTCCAAGAACGCGTTACATTTTATTTAAATAATGAATAGATTTACCATCATATATCTTAATTTAAACAAAATTCTATATTTCGTTTTCCAGATATTCTCGCAAACATACTGCACAAAACTGTTTCCAGATCGATAATAGGAGCGCATAGATGTTGAAAAATCTCTATCTTTTTTTCCAAAAACTGCATTTTCTTCAGGGTCCAACTGTTGTTTTGTTTTATGAAAAAAAGAATTGCGTTCATTTTATAATGTTTGCCATGACTTCCTGAAAGTGGTGGTACCTTCAATTTGGTTTTCACGATTCGAACATTTTTTATTTTTTATTTATTTTGAGATTTGCCCGCAGGCTGGTGCTGTACAATAGGACACGAGGTCCCCTTCGAGGTACATTGCACCAATTCCCAACCCCGTAAAACTCCCACAATCAACCCATTAAGAAATCATTAGTAAAGGCCAGACATTGAAGGTGGTCACTGCCAAGGTTTCTTTACGTCCTCAGTGGTTCTTTTACGTCCCTCCGATTCAGGGTTAGGTAGTGTGGACATTATTCTCGCAGGACCCCAAAAAAGCCATTAATTACTGTCATTTAGCGCCAAAACGAACACAGTGACCCCCTGTTTCATTTTTAGAATGAGTAGCATTAACTTAATAACTGTGTGAAGTTTTATTAAAATTCTATGTTCGGATCTATTACTACGGAATTACTTTAAGTTACTTGCATCGCACACTTAACAAGCTAAGCTATTATTTTTTTATCATAAACAAGTTTCACTTTCTGAACTTTGTGTTGTGTATCGATGCCCTGATAAGGGAGTCGTGCTTTTCCTTTAACCAAGACAAGTGTGTGCGTTACCACAAAGAAGACTTTCTGGACCGTGAAAATTAAAACCTGCAGACTAGATAGCAGACTAGATGAAATGATTGCCGACGCTTTAGCTATGATTGTCTACTTGTTTGACAACTGCACTGAAGTAGCTTTGTCAGAAACCTGTGAGAGGACTTCCGGTATAAATCCCTCTGATTCGATACTTCATACTATTAGCCAATAGACCATCAGGATGACTAAATTAAACCATATAAGACTTTCAAATTAGATAAATTAATTGTGAGCTCAAACCGAACGTTCAGTAATATTCAGCCGCCACATGGTGAATCGTAAAAATGATAACCGAAATTGTGGCTTTGGCTGCTTATCTCCTTGAAAACTGCACAGGAGTAGCTTTAATACAAACGGCTGAAAATAATTCAGGACAACCGGAGGATTTCCAAGATTCGTTAGTTGTTGGGCAACAATCAAACCCTCTAAATGAATTCACAGAATTTGATCCAGGAGATGCCATCTTTCAAGAATACGACCCACCACAGCATCTTCAAGAAGATCCCAAAGCATGGAAACAAAGTTTGCCAACATTCAGCAAGTCTTTGTGGGAGTGTTTCAAAACTGTTCTTCTTATCCAAACTTTAGCAGGAACTCTTATTGGTTTAGTAGCTGTTGGTATCATCTTTCTTGTTTTGAGTACAGCTACGTGGTGTTACGATGACCATTCCAACTGGTATGACATGCCAAAAAATGTCCAGCGCCTTCAGGTTACTGCAGAGAACGTAGAAGGCTTTTTTGTGCAGCTGTCGGATTTTTTCTTCCTTTGTACAGTTTTCCCCTTCTCACTGATCAGAAATCTGAACGTGTTGATTATAAGCTTATCGGCGGCTTTCCTTGATGTTATTTACAGATTCAACCGTGAAATATTTGGCATTTACGATATATCGTGGAAGTCGTTTCCCTTGAATGGCTTGTTCGCTCTCGTATGTATTAGCAATCATTTTCTCATTGCAAGGCATTTTTATCCACGATCTCTAAAAAAGACATTGAAACTACAATTTATCATAACTGTACAGTATTATCTTGGAACGCCAGCGATGTATTTTCTTATCTATAAACTATGTTATATTTATGTTAAGCAGGATGAAGAGCTTCAATTTATAACTGCGGCCATGTCTCCTCTGTTGATGGTCATACCTAAGGTAGTTTCTCGGGTAGCTGCGCAGAACTTACAAGGCATCATTCATCCTGGTAGTGCTTATGTGTTCGCTACATTGGTGTATGGAGTTTCAGCCGTGGTGTTTCGTGTGATGCAAGCAGAACTCACAAGCATCGATCTGTTCATAGCTCTGGGAATAGCCCATGCCATTAAAGATCTTCTGGAGAGGATTACTATTACAATGAGAGATCATCTCTGGGAGTATTTGTGTCGCTTGGTACGACGACAGAGAAGTAGACAACCAAAGTACCGCAGCCCAAGAAGCAGGCGTTTGATAGCTGACCTCAGTATTCAGATCATGATGCAAGAGACAAGTGCTTTGATCACTGCTTTAGGATTCGTGACTGTCTATCAATTGTTGTACATCCATTCCAGGCCTTTCACTGATTACCAAGCAATTATAACAGACTTTTTTATTCGTGCAAGCATTGGTTTATCGATAGACTTGTTCTTCAATACGTTGTCTCTCCTGATCCAAACTCGTGTCATGAATGTCGCAGTCAATAGAGTCTGGAAGAAAAAATGGCGTCACCACATTGTTGTGAACTGTATAGTTGTTTGGATCTCGGCTTTATATTTTACCGAACACATGTTTATTGTTGTGAGGAACAAATACGACTCTACGAAACATATCAGTGGACACCATGCATACAACTGTTCTTTTCCAAGCTTCTTATAGTAACCTGTCATTCATAACCATTTCTAAGACGGTTTTATATTCATTTTCAACAAATTTTAAGAGTCTCCAATCAAGTGCTGTCACTTTCTATAAAACTGTTCTTTACCCAACTTTTTATAATTACACTAATATTCAATTGGCAAAGAATTAGATTTTTTTTTGCAGAAAATAGTTTTCTTTTCTTAATATCGTGCAAATGTTCTCATTATGAGATAAGAAAATCTTTTTTTACGAAGATGCCTTCAATAGGCCTCTTTAGCTTAGACATGGATAATATTTTCCCATTTCAGACCACATTTCATTCCATTGAAAATAGTATCCTTTGATTGGGTTGCATCTGTATTGATGTGTCTTCTCATGCGCAACCGTTAAACAAAGAAATTATACTCTTATATTATGCCCATGCCAAAGAGGTAATGATAATAGACGTTTACAGTTTTAATCCAGACCACCTGCTATTCCCACTAGAATAGTTTTTTAGTTGTTTTAGCTTTATTCCCATGTTAATGAAATGTCATTAAAGGTATATTACGCACAAGCTAAAAGGGTCCATTTCTGACTGGTTAAAAAATATATTAGGTCACCTGGTGCATATTTTCTTGTGTTTATGTGGTTGCTTACGTACAATGTGATACGCAAACTGAAGAGCATTTGTTTTGTCGGTTTTCTAAGATTCTGCTTGCTCAAGAAAAAAGAAGCAAAGCGCTATGTGCAAAATTGAAACTTTTAACATAAACTGTAAATGATACAATCACTTGTTCTAATTGTCTATGCCGGACTATGTTACAATCAATGAGTGAAGTTTCGATAAAGCTGTGGTGGTTACGGAATCGCGCCATACAAGTTTCACTTACTGAACTTTGTGATGTGTATCGATGCCCTGATCAGAGAGTCGATCTCTTACTTTAAACAAGACAAGCATGTGCATTACTACAAAGAAGACGTTCTGGACAGTAAAAATTAAAACATACAGACTAGATAGCAGACTAGATGCAATGATTGCCGACGCTTTAGCTATGATTGTCTACTTGTCTGACAATTGTACTGAAGTAGCTTTGTCAGAAACCTGTGAGAGGACTTCCGGTATAAATCCCTCTGATTCGATACTTCTTAATTAGCCAATAGACCATCTGGATAACTTAATTAAACCATATAAGACTTTCAATTTAGATAAATTAATTGTGAGATCAAACCGAACGTTCAGTAGTATTCAGCCGCCACCTTAATGGTGAATCGTAAAAATGATAACTGAAATTGTGGCTTTGGTTGCTTATCTCCTGGAAAACTGCACAGGAGTAGCTTTAATAAAAACGGCTGAAAATAATTCAGGACAACCGGAGGATTTCCCAGATTCGTTAGTTGTTGGGCAACAATCAAACCCTCTAGACGAATTCACAGAATTTGATCCAGGAGATGCCATCTTTCAAGAATACGACCCACCACGGCATCTTCAAGAAGATCCCAAAGCATGGAAACAAAGCTTGCCAACATTCAGCAAGTCTTTGTCGGAGTGTTTAAAAAGTGTGCTTCTCATCCAGGCGGTTGCAGGAACTCTGATCGGTATGGTAGCTGTTGGTATCGTTTTCCTTGATTTTAGCACCGTAACGTGGTGTTTTGATGACACTCCAAACTGGTATAAAATGCCAAAGAGTGTGCAGCACCTTCGAGTTATTGCGCAATCTGTAGAAGGGTTTTTCATTCAATTCTGGTTCTTCTGCAATTGCTGCACAGTTTTTCCAATCTCACTGTTGCAGAAACTTAACTTGCTCACGATAACCTTGGTAGCTGCCTTTATGGACGTCATATACCGACTTAACCTTAATATGTTTGGTGCTTACCAAGTATCGTGGAAATCCTTCCCACTGAATGGCTTGTTTGTTAGCGTGATGATCATTTGTCATTTTCGTTTAGCTCGACATTTTAATCCAACTTCCTGGAGAAATACAATAAGATTTTTTCTTATCCTTTCAGCTCAGTACCTATTTGGAATTTTTGTAGCATACTTTCTTGTTTATAGATTATTCCTTTTGTATATCAAGCAAACAGAGGGTATGAAAGTCATTATTGCTGGAGTAAGTCCATTGCTGACCGCAATTCCTAAAGTAGTTTCTCGACTCGGTGCTCAGAGATTAAAAGGGGTATTTCATCCTGGTGGTGCTCATCTTCTTGTGGCATTTTTGTATGGGGCTTCAGCCATGGTGTTTCGTGTGATGCAATCAGATCTTACCAGCATTGGTCTATTTCTAGCTCTTGGTATCGTCCATGCCATCATAGATATTATGGAAAGAATTACTATAACAATGAGAGATCATATTTGGGAGTACATGTATCGTTGTGTGCGACGCAAGAGAAGTAGACAACCAAAGTACCGCAGCCCAAGAAGCAGAAGATTCATTGCTGATGCCAGCATTCAGATCATGATGCAAGAGACAAGTGCTTTGATCACTGCTTTAGGATTCATCAATGTTTACAAATCCTTGTACAGTGAAGCTAATCCTTTTATCAGCTATCAGATACTATTTGACTTTTTAATTCGGGCAAGCATTGGTTTATCTATTGATTTATTCTTTAATACCTTGTCGGTTTTGATTCAAACTCGTTTCATGAATATCGCAGTTAACAGAGTCTGGAAGAAGAAATGGCGACACCATGTTATTGTGAACTGTATAGTTGTTTGGATCTCGGTGATATATTTCAGTGAACACATGTTTGCTGTTGTGAGGAGTAAATACGACTCTACGAAACATCTTAATGGACATCACACTTACAACTGTTCCTTTCCTAGCTTTCTATAGCTTTATGCTATTCGCGTGTCTATAACCTGATTTTATTTTTCTGAATGGAAAGTAATTTGCTATAATTGAAGAACATTTAGGAATCTCTGTAATAGTATACTCTTACTTGCAATACAATTACTGTTCTTTTCCTAGCCATTTGTAACAGAACCATTATAGGGGTTTTTGTTTGAGTGCGGAACGAAACCGGAAAACCATAGACGTATTGTGGGCGAAGGATATCGTACCGTAACTGAAGCTATGCTTTAAATACGACTATTATTTTCTTGCTAATTTGTATTCATCTTAATAAGATTTAATAAAGCCTTTCAGCGGACTGTTTTCAGCTTCAAATTTTGAAACAATAGTTTATGGAATTATTCATAAGGAACAACTCACTAAGTTTCAATAGGAATATCATCTTGTATTATTTCCTCACTTATCTCTACAAAGAATTCTCAGCAATTAAAAGTCACTAAATTCGAATTCTGTCTGTGAGTTAAACATGCCCTGACTTTGGTCAGACAAAAGTAGTTGTTTCAGGGTTCGATTTGTGAGTTAGGCAAAACACGACTTGATATGCTCAGCCAAGAGGTTGTTTCAGGGTTCGATAAGAGATTTGAGGGTTTATAAAAATACCTCATTGGCTTTTTCAAATCTCTTAGAATATGGTCATTGGATCAGGGTTTTGTTTTCCAATGTGTTTCCTCGTAGAAAACAACAACAACAACAAAAAACAAACAAAACAAAAAACAAAAACAAAAACAACAACAAAAATGTCTTTAAACGATTCGTTCTTATACCTCAACACTCATTATTGCTTTAATTATCGAAACTATCGAAACCATTTGCTCTAGAATTCAGAGAACTTCATTGATCGAGGAGAGAGAGCGGAATTATTATCTTTGATCGATTCTACAGACCACATTAACCAAAACAAACAGTCCAACGTACATACAATCAGCAGAGAATAAAAGTAAAAGGACTGATTCTACCTTAAAATCTCATTTCAAAGAGACAAGTGCATTTTCTTTAATTAAAATGTCGTCATATGTTTGTCAACTAAACAATTTGCTTTACATTAGATGTCAATACGTAATAGGTCCATCTAAAAGCAAAACTTTCGAAATGATCCATTCATCAGGAATACCAATAAAACTTCCTCTCGCGTGGTATCCAGGATAACCATGATGAGATGACTAGCATTAGCGAATGGACCCTTCTCAAAATCATTTTGAATGCGAGCCTAACATGCAAATACGAAAGAAATGCTACAAATAGAAAATAGAAATAGAACATGAAAAGCGCTTTTTTTTGTGTGTGTTTTATATTAGCCTTGCATCCGGGATAATTTTGAGAAGGATAAATTGGCTTCTCAGCTCTGGTTTCTCGTGTTCGATTCCCAGACATGAGCGAGAGTAGAGATTTTAGGTTTCCGGTTTTCCTGTGAAGAAAGCCTAACACGACATATTCCAATTCAGTCTTATTCAGTAGCTCAATTCAGTAGCTTTATCAGAAACCTGTTAGAACACTTCCGGTATAAATCCCTCTGATTCGATACTTCATAATTAGCCAATAGACCATCAGGATGACTTAATTAAACCATATAAGACTTTATTTTTATATAAATTAATTGTGAGCTCAAACTGAACGTTCAGTAGTATTCAGCCGCCACCTTAATGGTGAATCGTAAAAATGATAACCGAAATTGTGGCTTTGGCTGCCTATCTTCTTGAAAACTGCACAGGAGTAGCTTTAATACAAACGGCTGAAAGTAATTCAGGACAATCGGCGGATTTCCAAGAGTCGTTAGTTGTTGGGCAACAATCAAACCCTCTAAACGAATTCACAGAATTTGATCCAGGAGATGCCATCTTTCAAGAATACAACCCACCACAATATCTTCAAGAGGATCCCAAAGCATGGAAACAAAGCTTGCCAACATTCAGCAAGTCTTTGTTGGAGTGTCTAAAAAGTGTGCTCCTCATCCAGGCGGTCGGAGGAACTCTCATCGGTATTGTAGCTGTTGGTATCGTTTTCCTTGATTTTAGCACCGTAACGTGGTGTTATGATGAAACCCCAAACTGGTATAAAATGCCAAAGAGCGTGCAGCATCTTCGAGTTATTTCGCAATGTGTAGAAGGGTTTTTCACTCAATTCTGGATCTTCTGCAGTTGCTGCATAGTTTTTCCAATCTCACTGTTGCAGAAACTTAATTTGATTGCAATAACCTTGGTAGCTGCCTTTACGGACGTCATATACCGACTTAACCTTAATATGTTTGGTGCTTACCAAGTATCGTGGAAGTCCTTCCCACTGAATGGCTTGTTTGTTAGCGTGATGATCATTTGTCATTTTCGTTTAGCTCGACATTTTAATCCAACTTCCTGGAGAAATACAATAAGATTTTTTCTTATCCTTTCAGCTCAGTACCTATTTGGAATTTTTGTAGCATACTTTTTTGTTTATAGAGTATTCCTTTTGTATATCGAGCAAACAGAAGGTATGAAAATCATTATTGCTGGAGTAAGTCCATTGCTGACTGCGATTCCTAAAGTAGTTTCTCGACTCGGTGCTCAGAGATTAAAAGGGGTATTTCATCCTGGTGGTGCTCATCTTCTTGTGGCATTTTTGTATGGGGCTTCAGCCATGGTGTTTCGTGTGATGCAATCAGATCTTACCAGCATTGGTCTATTTCTAGCTCTTGGTATCGTCCATGCCATCATAGATATTATGGAAAGAATTACTATAACAATGAGAGATCATATTTGGGAGTACATGTATCGTTGTGTGCGACGCAAGAGAAGTAGACAACCAAAGTACCGCAGCCCAAGAAGCAGAAGATTCATTGCTGATGCCAGCATTCAGATCATGATGCAAGAGACAAGTGCTTTGATCACTGCTTTAGGATTCATCAATGTTTACAAATCCTTGTACAGTGAAGCTAATCCTTTTATCAGCTATCAGATACTATTTGACTTTTTAATTCGGGCAAGCATTGGTTTATCTATTGATTTATTCTTTAATACCTTGTCGGTTTTGATTCAAACTCGTTTCATGAATATCGCAGTTAACAGAGTCTGGAAGAAGAAATGGCGACACCATGTTATTGTGAACTGTATAGTTGTTTGGATCTCGGTGATATATTTCAGTGAACACATGTTTGCTGTTGTGAGGAGTAAATACGACTCTACGAAACATCTTAATGGACATCACACTTACAACTGTTCCTTTCCTAGCTTTCTATAGCTTTATGCTATTCGCGTGTCTATAACCTGATTTTATTTTTCTGAATGGAAAGTAATTTGCTATAATTGAAGAACATTTAGGAATCTCTGTAATAGTATACTCTTACTTGCAATACAATTACTGTTCTTTTCCTAGCCATTTGTAACAGAACCATTATAGGGGTTTTTGTTTGAGTGCGGAACGAAACCGGAAAACCATAGACGTATTGTGGGCGAAGGATATCGTACCGTAACTGAAGCTATGCTTTAAATACGACTATTATTTTCTTGCTAATTTGTATTCATCTTAATAAGATTTAATAAAGCCTTTCAGCGGACTGTTTTCAGCTTCAAATTTTGAAACAATAGTTTATGGAATTATTCATAAGGAACAACTCACTAAGTTTCAATAGGAATATCATCTTGTATTATTTCCTCACTTATCTCTACAAAGAATTCTCAGCAATTAAAAGTCACTAAATTCGAATTCTGTCTGTGAGTTAAACATGCCCTGACTTTGGTCAGACAAAAGTAGTTGTTTCAGGGTTCGATTTGTGAGTTAGGCAAAACACGACTTGATATGCTCAGCCAAGAGGTTGTTTCAGGGTTCGATAAGAGATTTGAGGGTTTATAAAAATACCTCATTGGCTTTTTCAAATCTCTTAGAATATGGTCATTGGATCAGGGTTTTGTTTTCCAATGTGTTTCCTCGTAGAAAACAACAACAACAACAAAAAACAAACAAAACAAAAAACAAAAACAAAAACAACAACAAAAATGTCTTTAAACGATTCGTTCTTATACCTCAACACTCATTATTGCTTTAATTATCGAAACTATCGAAACCATTTGCTCTAGAATTCAGAGAACTTCATTGATCGAGGAGAGAGAGCGGAATTATTATCTTTGATCGATTCTACAGACCACATTAACCAAAACAAACAGTCCAACGTACATACAATCAGCAGAGAATAAAAGTAAAAGGACTGATTCTACCTTAAAATCTCATTTCAAAGAGACAAGTGCATTTTCTTTAATTAAAATGTCGTCATATGTTTGTCAACTAAACAATTTGCTTTACATTAGATGTCAATACGTAATAGGTCCATCTAAAAGCAAAACTTTCGAAATGATCCATTCATCAGGAATACCAATAAAACTTCCTCTCGCGTGGTATCCAGGATAACCATGATGAGATGACTAGCATTAGGGAATGGACCCTTCTCAAAATCATTTTAAATGCGAGCCTAACATGCAAATACGAAAGAAATGCTACAAATAGAAAATAGAAATAGAACATGAAAAGCGCTTTTTTTTGTGTGTGTTTTATATTAGCCTTGCATCCGGGATAATTTTGAGAAGGATAAATTGGCTTCTCAGCTCTGGTTTCTCGTGTTCGATTCCCAGACATGAGCGAGAGTAGAGATTTTAGGTCTCCGGTTTTCCTGTGAAGAAAGCCTAACACGACATATTCCAATTCAGTCTTATTCAGTAGCTCAATTCAGTAGCTTTATCAGAAACCTGTTAGAACACTTCCGGTATAAATCCCTCTGATTCGATACTTCATAATTAGCCAATAGACCATCTGGATGACTTCATTAAACCATATAAGACTTTCAATTTTAGGTAAATTAATTGTGAGATCAAACCGAACGTTCAGTAGTATTCAGCCGCCACCTTAATGGTGAATCGTAAAAATGATAACCGAAATTGTGGCTTTGGCTGCTTATCTCCTTGAAAACTGCACAGGAGTAGCTTTAATACGAACGGCTGAAAGTAATTCAGGACAACCGGAGGATTTCCAAGATTCGTTAGTTGTTGGGCAACAATCAAACCCTCTAAACGAATTCACAGAATTTGATCCAGGAGATGCCATCTTTCAAGAATACAACCCACCACAATATCTTCAAGAAGATCCCAAAGCATGGAAACAAAGCTTGCCAACATTCAGCAAGTCTTTGTTGGAGTGTCTAAAAAGTGTGCTCCTCATCCAGGCGGTTGGAGGAACTCTCATCGGTATGGTAGCTGTTGGTCTCGTTTTCCTTGATTTTAGCACCGTAACGTGGTGTTATGATGAAACCCCAAACTGGTATAAAATGCCAAAGAGCGTGCAGCATCTTCGAGTTATTTCGCAATGTGTAGAAGGGTTTTTCACTCAATTCTGGATCTTCTGCAGTTGCTGCATAGTTTTTCCAATCTCACTGTTGCAGAAACTTAACTTGATTGCAATAACCTTGGTAGCTGCCTTTACGGACGTCATATACCGACTTAACCTTAATATGTTTGGTGCTTACCAAGTATCGTGGAAATCCTTCCCACTGAATGGCTTGTCTGTTAGCGTGATGATCATTTGTCATTTTCGTTTAGCTCGACATTTTAATCCAACTTCCTGGAGAAATACAATAAGATTTTTTCTTATCCTTTCAGCTCAGTACCTATTTGGAATTTTTGTAGCATACTTTTTTGTTTATAGAGTATTCCTTTTGTATATCGAGCAAACAGAAGGTATGAAAATCATTATTGCTGGAGTAAGTCCATTGCTGACTGCGATTCCTAAAGTAGTTTCTCGACTCGGTGCTCAGAGATTAAAAGGGGTATTTCATCCTGGTGGTGCTCATCTTCTTGTGGCATTTTTGTATGGGGCTTCAGCCATGGTGTTTCGTGTGATGCAATCAGATCTTACCAGCATTGGTCTATTTCTAGCTCTTGGTATCGTCCATGCCATCATAGATATTATGGAAAGAATTACTATAACAATGAGAGATCATATTTGGGAGTACATGTATCGTTGTGTGCGACGCAAGAGAAGTAGACAACCAAAGTACCGCAGCCCAAGAAGCAGAAGATTCATTGCTGATGCCAGCATTCAGATCATGATGCAAGAGACAAGTGCTTTGATCACTGCTTTAGGATTTATCAATGTTTACAAATCCTTGTACAGTGAAGCTAATCCTTTTATCAGCTATCAGATACTATTTGACTTTTTAATTCGGGCAAGCATTGGTTTATCTATAGATTTATTCTTTAATACCTTGTCGGTTTTGATTCAAACTCGTTTCATGAATATCGCAGTTAACAGAGTCTGGAAGAAGAAATGGCGACACCATGTTATTGTGAACTGTATAGTTGTTTGGATCTCGGTGATATATTTCAGTGAACACATGTTTGCTGTTGTGAGGAACAAATACGACTCTACGAAACATCTTAGTGGACATCACACTTACAACTGTTCCTTTCCTAGCTTTCTATAGCTTTATGCTATTCGCGACCATAATCTGATTTTATTTTTCTGAATGGAAAGTAATTTGCTATTGAAGAACATTTAGGAATCTCTGTAATAGTATACTCTTACTTGGAATACAATTACTGTTCTTTTCTTAGCCATTTGTAGCAAAACCATTATAGGGGTTTTTGTATGAGTGCGAAACGAAACCGCAAAACCATAGACGTATTGTGGGCGAAGCATATCGTACCGTAACTGAAGCTATGCTTTAAATACGACTATTATTTTCTTGCTAATTTGTATTCATCTTAATAAGATTTAATAAAGCCTTTCAGCGGACTGTTTTCAGCTTCAAATTTTGAAACAATAGTTTATGGAATTATTCATAAGGAATAACTCACTAAGTTTCAATACGAATATCATCTTGTCTTATTTCCTCACTTATCTCTACAAAGAATTTTCAGCTATTAAAAGTCACTGAATCCGAATTCTGTCTGTGAGTTAACCATGCCCTGACTTTGGTCAGACAAAAGTAGTTGTTTCAGGGTTCGATTTGTGAGTTAGGCAAGCCATGACTTGATATGCTCAGCCAAGAGGTGACTATGATATGATCAGCCAAGAGGTTGTTTCAGGGTTCGATAAAAGGTTTGAGGTTTCTAAAAATACCTCATTTTCTTTTTCAAATCTCTTAGAATATGTTCATGGGATGAGGGTTTTGTTTTCCAATGTGTTTCCTTGTAAAAAAAAAAAAAAAAAAATCCCAAAAATAAGTATCTTAAGAGGGGTAGTCCATAGATACCACCTGAGGGGTGCAGAATGAAAAAAATCGAAATCGCTCAAATTTTGTCAGAATGTAGGCCTTAGTGCAAACAATTTAATTTCATGATTAAGAGATCCTATCCCTCATTTGGATGGATTTATCAAGCATTTTGCTTAAAATGGGAATATTTTATCGATTTTTACATTATTTTAATTATTTTGAGCAATATCTTATACCCTAGGTCGGAAGGCTAATATCTCCAATGGTACATCGATTCACATATAAATTAACTACTACAGGGAGAAAGAGCAATGTTTTATCTTTACTTTTGTCAAATAAAATTTTGGGGCACTCGAAAATTCGAATTTTGGCAAGACGAAATACAACCCCTATTGACCCCCAAAATAATGACAACTTGAGTCGTAAGCGGTTACCTTTATGCGAAAGATAAATTATTTGGTCCATTAAACTGCTTCTAATAGACAAGAAACTCGATGGTGTAGAAGATAAAACGTTTATTGACATTCTCAGAAAATATTAAAAGAATCCAAGTGAAATTGTTATTGTTTTAGGACAACCAAGTTGAGTCTTCTTGTTGTGTCACTCGATACTAACGATTTGCCCCTTCGATTTTCGATAATATTTGGTATAGATTGTCTTCAAAAAACCTCAACCACAAAATAACAACCTTACTAATACAGTATGAACAAATTGTACCTTATTACACTTGGATTTGTAGAAAATAAACTCGTTGAAGCTAGCCAGGCGCCATGCGAATAACTCAATAGTCCAACTGACTTTGCAGGATTACGTGACAAATATTACAACAGGTAGCTATCGAAACCGTTTGCTCTAGAATTCAGAACACCTCATTGGTCGAGGAGAGAGAGCGGAATTATTATCTTGTAATGATTCTACAGACCACATAAACCAAAACAAACAGTTCAACGTACATGCAATCAGCAGAGAATGAAAGTAAAATGACTGATTCTACCTTAAAATCTCATTTCAAATAGACAAGTGCATTTTCTTAAATTAAAATGTCGTCATATGTTTGTCAACTAAACAATTTGCTTTACATTAGATGTCAATAGGTAATAGCTCCATCTGAAAGCAAAACTTTCGAAATGATCCATTCATCAGGAATACCAATAAAATTTCCTCTCGCGTGGTATCCAGGATAACCATGATGAGATGACTAGCATTAGCGAATGGACCCTTCTCAAAATTATTTTGAATGCGAGCCTAACATGCAAATACGAAAGAAATGCTACAAATAGAAAATAGAAATAGAACATGAAAAGTTTTTTTTTGTTTGTGTTTTATATTAGCCTTGCATCCGGGATAATTTTGAGTAGGATAAATTGGCTTCTCAGCTCTGGTTTCTCGTGTTCGATTCCCAGACATGAGCGAGAGCAGACATTTAAGGTCTCCAGTTTTCCGGTAAAGGAAACCTAACCCGACATATTCGAATTCAGTCTTATTCAGTAGCTCAATTCAGTAGCTTTATCAGAAACCTGTGAGAACACTTCTGGTATAAATCCCTCTGATTCGATACTTCATACTATTAGCCAATAGACCATCTGGATGATTTAATTAAACCATATAAGACTTTCAATTTAGATAAATTAATTGTGAGCTTAAACGGAACGTTCAGTAGTATTCAGCCGCCACCTTAATGGTGAATCGTCAAAATGATAACCGAAATTGTGGCTTTGGCTGCTTATCTCCTTGAAAACTGTACAGGAGTAGCTTTAATACAAACGGCTGTAAATAACTCAGGACAACCGGAGGATTTCCAAGAGTCGTTAGTTGTTGGGCAACAATCAAACCCTCTAGACGAATTCACAGAATTTGATCCAGGAGATGCCATCTTTCAAGAATACGACCCACCGCAAAATTTTCAAGACGATCCCAAAGCGTGGAAACAAAGCTTGCCAACATTCAGCAAGACTTTCTGGGAGTGTCTAAAAAGTGTGCTTCTCATCCAGGTAGTTGCAGGAACTGTCATCGGTATAGTAGCTGTTGTTATTGTTTTCCTTGATTTTAGCACCGTAACGTGGTGTTTTGATGACACTCCAAACTGGTATAAAATGCCAAAGAAGGTGCAGCATCTTCGAGTTATTGCGCAATCCGTAGAAAGCTTTTTCACTCAATTCTGGATCTTCTGCAGTTGCTGCATAGTTTTTCCAATCTCACTGTTGCAGAAACTTAACTTGCTCACGATAACCTTGGTAGCTGCCTTTATGGGCGTCATATACCGACTTAACCTTAATATGTTTGGTGCTTACCAAGTATCGTGGAAATCCTTCCCACTGAATGGCTTGTTTGTTAGCGTGATGATCATTTGTCATTTTCGTTTGGCTCGACATTTTAATCCAACTTCCTGGAGAAATACAATAAGATTTTTTCTTATCCTTTCAGCTCAGTACCTATTTGGAATTTTTGTAGCATACTTTCTTGTTTATAGATTATTCCTTTTGTATATCGAGCAAACAGAAGGTATGAAAGTCATTATTGCTGGAGTAAGTCCATTGCTGACCGCAATTCCTAAAGTAGTTTCTCGACTCGGTGCTCAGAGATTAAAAGGGGTATTTCATCCTGGTGGAGCTCATCTTCTTGTGGCATTTTTGTATGGGGCTTCAGCCATGGTGTTTCGTGTGATGCAATCAGATCTTACCAGCATTGGTCTATTTCTAGCTCTTGGTATAGCCCATGCCATCATAGATATTATGGAAAGAATTACTATTACAATGAGAGATCATATCTGGGAGTATTTTTATCGACTGGTGCAACGACAAAGAAGTAGGCAACCACAGTACCGCAGCCCAAGAAGCAGAAGATTCATTGCTGATGCCAGCATTCAGATCATGATGCAAGAGACAAGTGCTTTGATCACTGCTTTAGGATTCATCAATGTTTACAAATCCTTGTACAGTGAAGCTAAACCTTTTATCAGCTATGAGATAATTATTGACTTTTTAATTCGGGCAAGCATTGGTTTATCTATAGATTTATTCTTTAATACCTTGTCGGTTTTGATTCAAACTCGTTTCATGAATATCGCAGTTAACAGAGTCTGGAAGAAGAAATGGCGACACCATGTTATTGTGAACTGTATAGTTGTTTGGATCTCGGTGATATATTTCAGTGAACACATGTTTGCTGTTGTGAGGAGTAAATACGACTCTACGAAACATCTTAATGGACATCACACTTACAACTGTTCCTTTCCTAGCTTTCTATAGCTTTATGCCATTCGTGATCATAACCTGATTTTATTTTTCTGAATGGAAAGTAATTTGCTATTGAATAACATTTAGGAATCTCTGTTATATTATACTCTTACTGCAATACTGTTCTTTTCCTAGCCGTTAGTAACAGAAACATTATAGGGGTTTTTGTATGAGTGCGAAACGAAACCGCAAAACCATAGACGTATTGTGGTCGAAGAATATCGTGCTGTAACCGAAGCTATGCTTTATTAGGCGATGAATTATAATGAGAAAACTAATACAATGTAATTACGGTATGTGGCACCTGCAAGTCTGTACCGTACGCTTACCACTCGATCATTGGAAAACCGCTATATTCCTTGGGCAATTACAAAGAAAGCAGATAACATGCTTTGTAAAAAATATTTTTTCATTTTTCTAAATATCGAGCTAAGTTCTTCATGGACAGTGAAAAACTTATTAGAGATTCCTCCAAAAGACTGACCTTTTCAGTTTCATTTTGTAAAACCTGCTATTTGCAAGAGGACCCTTCTGTAAACCACATATGGGATGTAGGCATCCTCAATAAAGATGTTTATGTTTTTTATTATTAAGATAATTTGGAATACGGTTTGTTTTTTCGTTTGTGCTGTATCTTTATGCTAGTGTGTCCACAACGCGTCGTGACTTCCTACGTTTCTCTCATCTTTTCAAGATGGAAAACGTTTTATAAATTCCTCAAATAAAGTTTTACGTTATATATTTTCATATAATTTTGTTTTTTATCTTTTATTCTTTTCATTTAAGCTATATTTATATTTATATTTATATTTAGATTCCTCCCAAAGACTGACCTTTTCAGTTTCATTTTGTAAAACCTGCTATTTGCAAGAGGACCCTTCTGTAAACCACATATGGGATGTTGGCATCCTCAATAAAGATGTTTATGCTTTTTATTATTAAGATAATTTGGAATACGGTTTGTTTTTGCATTTGTGCTGTATCTTTATGCTAGTGTGTCCACTACGCGTCGTGACTTTCTACGTTTCTCTCATCTTTTCTCAACATCCAGCGTGTTTAGATCAGAGTATCTAAGATGGAAAACGTTTTATAGATTCCTCAAGTAAAGTTTTACGTTATATATTTTCATATAATTTTGTTTTTTATCCTTTATTCTTTTCATTTAAGGTATATTTATATTATTTACGTATTATTTATTATCATTTATTCATAGTTCGTGAGTTGGCTATTGCCATTGATAATGATGATAAACGAGAATACTAGGAGTATATTGAACGTCCACGAAACACCAGGCCCTCTATAAATTCAATCTCTCAATCAGTGTACCTTTCTAATTCGATTGAAAGAACATGGACGGGCTACAGTAAAAGCCAATCAAGTATTTGAATTCGAATTATTAACCGCTAAGCCATATTCCTCATGAATTAATCAATGCCATAATAATTTGTTATAATTCTCGATGACGAATTTGAATTTAAATTAGAACCGTGCAGTTTCGAGAAATCTGCGGTTACGGATTCTTGCCCCAAAAATTTTACTTTCTTAACTTTGTAATGTTTAAATCAGTACCCTGATAAGGGAGCCATTCTGTTCCTTTAACAAAGGCATGCGTGTGGGTTGTGACAAAAAGACTTTTTTTAACAGCGAGAACCCTCGAGACTTGATATTAGACTACATGCAATAATGGTCGAACCTCTAGCTATGATTATCTACTTGTTTGAGAACTGCACTGGGGTAGCTTCTTCAGAAACCTGTGGGAACACTTCCGGTATAAGTGCATCTGATTCGAAGCTTGTTATTCAACCATTAGGTCATCTTGTTGACTTAATTAAACCAAATGAGGCTTTCAATTTAGGGACATAAATTGTGAACTCAAACCGAACGTTCAGTAGTATTCAGCTGCCACCTTAATGGTGAATCGGCATAAAAATGATAACCGAAATTGTGGCACTGTTTTCTTATCTCCTTGAAAACTGCACAGGAGTAGCTTTAATAGAAACGGCTGAAGCTAATTCAGGACAGTCGGCTGATTTCCAAGAGTCGTTAGTTGTTGGGCAACAATCAAACCCTCTAAACGAATTCACAGAATTTGATCCAGGAGATGCCATCTTTCAAGAATACAACCCACCACAACATCTTCAAGAAGATCCCAAAGCATGGAAACAAAGCTTGCCAACATTCAGCAAGTCTTTGTGGGAGTGTCTGAAAAGTGTGCTCCTCATCCAGGCGGTTGCAGGAACTCTCATCGGTATGGTAGCTGTTGGTATCGTTTTTCTTGACTTTAGCACCGTAACGTGGTGTTATGAAGAAACCCCAAACTGGTATAAAATACCAAAGAGTGTGCAGCACCTTCGAGTTATTGGGCAATCGGTAGAAGGCTTTTTTATTCAATTGTGGGATTTCTTTTGTATTTGCACGGTTCTTCCTTTCTCTATGGTCAAGGAACTTAACCTGTTGCCTCTTAATCTAACAGCTGCATTCACAGACATCATGTATCGACTTATTCTTCAAATGTTCGGTGTCTACCAAGAATCATGGAAGTCGTTTCCATTGAACGGGTTATTTATCCTGACTGTGTTCATCAATCATTTCTTAGTAGCTCGATACTTTTGTCGAAGATCTCTAGGAAATATTTCAAATATTTTCTTTATATTTACCTCAGAATATATTTTGGGTCTCCCTGTGGCGTTTGCTATAATATATGAGATATTTCCTCTGTATACCAGTCAAGAAGAACACATTAGAATCATCATTGCAGCATTTTGTCCACTTGTGTTTTCTATTCCAAAAGTTGTTTCTCGACTCGGTGCACAACGGTTACAAGGGATTATTCATCCTGGTAGTGCCCACGTTCTTGTTGCGGCAATGTATGGTGTTACAGCTGTGGTGTTTCGTGTGATGCAAGCAGAACTAACAAGTCTCGGCCTCTTCATAGCTCTTGGAATAGTCCATGCCATCATAGATCTTCTTGAGAGGATTACTATTACAATGAGAGATCATATCTGGGAGTATTTGTATTTATTGATACGACGACAGAGACATACTACCCAACCAAGGTATTGTAGCCCAAGAAGAAGACGTTTCATGGCGGATGTCAGCATCCAAATAATTCTACAGGAGCCAAGTGCATTGATTACTGCATTGGGGTTTACAACTATTTACCAAGCTATGTACAGTAAACCAAGACCGTTTGTCAACCGTGAACTCATAACAGACTTTTTTATTCGTTTAAGCATTGGTTTATCGATAGACTTGCTCTTCAATACCTTGTCTCTCCTGATCCAAACTCGTGTCATGAATATCGCAGTGAACAGAGTTTGGAAGAAGAAATGGCGACACCACATGATCGTGAGCTGTCTTATTGTTTGGTTTTCAGTGCTTTATTTTAGTGAACACTTATTTGAGATTGTAAGAAATGAATACAATTATGTTAAAGACCCAAACATGCATCAAAATAACTGTTCTTTTCCAAGCTTTTTGTAAATACAATATTATTTCCTTGCTAATTTGTATTCATCTTAATAAGATTTAATAAAGCCTTTCAGCGGACTGTTTTCAGCTTCAAATTTTGAAACAGTAGTTTATGGAATTATTCATAAGAAATAGCTCACTAAGTTACAATGGGAATATCATCTTGTATTATTTCCTCACTTATCTCTACAAAGAATTGTCAGCAATTAAAAGTCACTGAATCCGAATTCTGTCTGTGAGTTAACCATGCCCTGACTTTGGTCAGACAAAAGTAGTTGTTTCAGGGTTCGATTTGTGAGTTAGGCAAGCCATGACTTGATATGCTCAGCCAAGAGGTTGTTTCAGGGTTCGATAAAAGGTTTGAGGGTTTCTAAATATACCTCATTGGCTTTTTCAAATCTCTTAGAATATGGTCATTGGATCAGGGTTTTGTTTTCCAATGTGTTTCTTTGTAAAAAAAAAAAATAATAAAAAAAAAAAATCCCCAAAATAAGTATATTAATGTCTTTAAACGTTTAGTTCTTATACTTCAATACTCACTATTGCTTTAATTATCAAAACTATCGAAACTGTTTGCTCTAGAATTCAGAACACCTCATTGGTTGAGGAGAGAGAGCGGAATCATTATCTTGGAACGATTCTACAGACCACACAAACCAAAACAAACAGTCCAACGTACATACAATCAGCAGAGAATGAAAGTAAAAGGACTGATTCTACCTTAAAATCTCATTTCAAAGAGACAAGTGCATTTTCTTAAATTAAAATGTCGTCATATGTTTGTCAACTAAACAATTTGCTTTACATTAGATGTCAATACGTAATAGCTCCATCTGAAAGCAAAACTTTCGAAATGATCCATTCATCAGGAATACCAATAAAACTTCCTCTCGCGTGGTATCCAGGATAACCATCATGAGATGACTAGCATTAGCGAATGGACCCTTCTCAAAATCATTTTGAATGCGAGCCTAACATGCAAATACGAAAGAAATGCTACAAATTGAAAATGAAAATAGGAAAAGTGTGATTTATTTTGTGTTTTATGCTAGCCTTGTATCCGAGACAATTTTGAGAAGGATAAATTAGCTTCTCAGCTCTGGTTTCTGGTGTTCGATTCCCAGACATGAGCGAGAGTAGAGATTTTAGGTCTCTTCCAAGATCGAATGGATTTTCTCTGAGTTCTCCTGTAAAAAGAACCTAACACGACAAATTCCAATTCATTCTTTGAGTTAGCCATGCCCTGATTTTGATCAGCTCAGAGGCTGCTTCATGGTTTGATCTGTGAATTAGCCAAATTCTGACTGAGATTGACCCAGAGGTTGTTTCGGGGTTCCATATGTGAGAACGTTAGACATGTCCTGACTAAGATCAGCCCAGAGGTAGTTTTCAGAGTATTGACAAAATATGAAAAATTGACGGTTTTGCAAGTAGACGAAAAGGGCAGGGAAAAGAAAGGAGGGTAGTGATTTTATTTCATTTTTTAATGCTTTATTCTGTGCTTCGGCATTTACAATAGATTGATAACATCCAGTTATTCTTGTCTTAGATCTGTAAATCTATCACCGATGGCATCAATGAAAGAGGAAAGAAGCTGCCTAAATTGTACCAAGGTAGGAATAGTAAATCATCAAAACAGACCTTTACAGCTACTTCAAAAAAGGTTCAGTGGTAAAGAGTTTGTTGCTTGTTGTATACCAGGCTCGATTTGCAGTATGTGTCATGTGAATCATTGAGAAAAAAGTCACAACGATATGGGATTTTAAGCATATTTTCTTTATAGTGTTTCCCCATTTGAGACCACTTCTTATTTTCTTGATAATAATCAGTAAGTTTCGATGTAGTTTAGTACAATGCTTACCCGATCAACAAAAATAAAAAACTAACATCGCGGTCGTCATGTATACGGTCTTCCATTCTCCACATCAAGGCATGTGGTCTTTAGAATAAATTTCAGGGTGACTACTAAACCCACAGTTATCGATCGCTGCTGATAAGATATTTCTTTATTTTAGACAAGTTTCCTATTCCACAAGTCCCTTCTGCCAAGATTCATTTCCCAATACTAGAAAGCCCTAGTATCCAAAGAGGCTCCGTGGAATTTGTCATCGAGGTACGTAATATAAATAATGACGAAAACATTTATCATGTGAATGAAATGAAAGTCTGTGATTTTTTTGATGTCCTCTTCTCACTGCGTTGGTCGCCAGTTAAACGCACTAATAAGTTACTGAAAGTTATACCTTTGAAGTCATATCGGTGTTTATCAAATATACAAATTTTAACTTCTTCAAACAGAAAGTCCTTAAAAAGCATCATTATCATAGGTTTCCACGATGTTTATTTGGTGTCTCAAAATGGCCAGTGTGTAGTTTTACAAGTAAAACAAATACACTCAAATACCCAGTATGGTGTCACACTATCAAGCATCAGGTGCACTTTTACTCATTCGTGATATTCTAAAGCTTTTCTGATTTTCTATTGTCAGGGAGGTATCTATTCAAGAACTTACACCCTGGACAGCTCATCCCGCGGTCAAGGAATCAGCCATATCAGGTATTACCCGAGCCACAGCAAGATGCTAAGCATCGTCCTCTCTGATCGTATGTTCAATTCATTGGCTGAACTGTACTTCAAGGCAGGAGTTGTGCAGATCAATGAGATGCAGGTAAATTATTGTAGTAATGTGTTCTTAGAAAACTATTTTCCTAGTTTCCTAGTTCTTAGGAAACCCTTACAGCATGTCGGAATGCACCTCAATTCGAAAACTCCCCAGTGTAAATGTTATATTATACTGCTTAGTATAGTCCTTAGGTTTGTATAAAAGCTGTAATAATTCTGTATATGATTTGTACAGGAAATCATATGGTTTCGAGTGTAATTTGGAATAAATTTGAACGAGTGAGTTCAAATTTATTCCAAAATTGCACGAGAAAAGCATATGATTTCCAATTAATAATAAACATGAAAAACTTTTGATTTCCTTTTTTCTGCACTTGATTTCCTTTTTTTCTGCACTTGGTTTCCTTTTTTTCTGCACTTGGTTTCCTTTTTTCTGCACTGCTCTCAGCCAATCAGAATCGAGAAATTTTTGCATGTGTATTATTATGTTAAGTCATTCGGCATGTTGCTCGTTGGAAAATCAGAGATTTTTGTGAAATTACCTTCATTTTTTTCTTTCAGATGGATAGGGTTAATCCTCCCATGTCAATCAAAGTTGATTTGGCGCGCCCGCCGTTCACCAATACTAATACCAGCGGTTCCTTTTTCACGCTTTACCTTAATGGGACGATCAAAGATAGATCATCAATCTATGAAGTGGGTTTGGTAAGTTTGTTCACACGTTTAATGTATGTCCGTTTACACTAGTCCGGGATTCCTTAAATCATGACGATCTCGTGGTAAGCGTAGGTCCAATTTGGACGTCGAACTTTTTCTGCGTCGAACCCAATTGCCATTGAGGCCAGCGGTTAATAAAACGCCGAGAACTACCATATAAGACATCCACTCGTTTGCTTAGCGCCATGAGACTCTATGTGTTAAGTTTGGTTATTTGCATAATTCTACAAGTTTAAGGAAAAATAGCGCTCGACTTCAAAGGCAATTAGACGGCAAAAGTTCGACGTCTAAACTAGACCTACCTTTCGTTATGACACAGGGAGCTGTGAAGGGGATCAACAGCCCGACATGATAAATCCAATGCTTGCATTGTCCACAGAAAAGTGAATGTTGAGATGACACATTTATTATGTTATAACTTAATTATTTCAATTTTCAATATTATGCATTATGTATTAGGTTTTATAACTATGAAATTCTGTGAATTCTTGTAGCATGTAACAGGCGAGTTTAAAATCCAAGAAAAAAAGAGAATCCTGTCGGGTAGTGTTAGCAACCTAAGGTTTGTGTGAATTACGTTTTTTCGTTTTTTTGGAATTGCTTGGCTGTTCCAGAAGGGAGTGAGTTAGGGAGGGTGGGACGAAGGAAAGAAGGAAGGAAAGAGGGAGGGACGGAAAGAATATAATGAATGAGAGAGGGAAGAAAGGAAGGAAGCATGGAAGGATGGATACAAGGGAGCAAGGAATCAAGGAAGGGAGGAAGGGAAGAAGGAAGGAAGGACCGAAGGAAAAAAGTAAGGAAAGTAAGGAAGGAGAGAGAAAGGGAGGAAAAGAAGGAAGGAATGGAAATCGAAAGGAAGAAAGAAAGGAAAGGAGAAAATATTGAAAGGAAGGAAGACGAGGCAAGCACAGATAAAGGAAAGAAAGAAGGGAGGAATAATTAGTTTATAAGACCTGCAGGAACAAATATCCTTATCACTTCCTGAAAACGCGAGAACACTAGTTGAAAATCGACGATACATACTCTTTAGTATCCGCATCAACGACTGTTTTCTACGCATGTGAGAGCCTTTCCCACAACTGACTTATTTCTATCCTGGTTCTTTTAGAGCGCGGACTCCAGTGAAAAGTTTTTCTCATTTCTCGTTTTCTTTCTTTCTTTTTGCCCAGATTTGAACTTACACATTGTGCAGAAAACACTCCAAAGGTAAACTAAGAACTCCCCATTATTATAACGTGTCCACATCTGATTGATGGCAAAGTCAAAACAATGGTCCAAGACAGGAACCCCACTTTATTAATTTGTATAAGGGGTACCCTCTCCTCCCTCAGAGTCAAAAATATTGTTAAGCTTTCGTGCAAACAGACATTACATTCATTCCCGCAATTTGACTTTGAGTGTTGGAGATATTTTAGGACAAAATACAAAATTTCGCTTCTAGAGGAGTTGATACGTGGAACCCTTACCCCTCTCCTCTAAATCGGTTACCCTGAGAATGATAATAGGCAATGTGCACAAGCTTGGATTTTAATTACCAAGTCACCCTTTTCTTTCTTGTCTGTTTAGGATCTGAAGGAAATCATTGTTCCTTCTTTATTCTCAGAAAGGGTTCAAGTTGCCAAGGAGGTCAGCGAAAGTAAGTCACCCTCAATTCCAATTTTTTATATTAGAAGCTTGTATTGGTTGTTAAGAAATGGGCCTCTTTACGTTTGTATGCCAATTGCAAATTTCAGACATGACATTCCCTTGAGAAATGTTTATTAAAATATTTACACATGCAAGAATTAACTCCTAAGAGTGGCATCACATGGTCTAAAATCGACACAACAAACAACGAAGCTAAAGAATTCTATAGTTAAATTGATAGCAGATTTCAGAGTTACGATCTATTGCCCTCAAACTAAAGTTTTTTTCTTTTCTTTTCGTTACAAATCGTGGCATTTTGTCAGCCTCATACATCACTGTATTGTTGACCAAAATGCTTCGACTTCAAACAGTTGTTTGAATGCAATAGTGTGTAACTGGGTTATGGAATGTCCAATGTCCAATGTCCAATGGCGTGAAATCTATTTTGAGAATAACCGGGTTGCGCTATTTGACCATTTGAACAAGCAATCCGGCTTATAAAGTTTAAATAACTATCAAAGTAATATTTTTTCTCAGGTTTCATGAATGACATGGCTCCTCTTCCACTCATTCCAACAGTCAAGATAATAAACGAGCGTGTTAAGTACGGACAGGTGAGTACTTCTGTAGGAAAAAATAGTACATTTCTGTGTATCTTTTGCTAGTTGTTCCCTGTCAGAGCTCTGAAATTTCTCTTGGAAGGAGTCAAACCAATATGGTCAGTGGTTGGAAATGCGCACTAAAAAAAAAAAAAAAAAAAATTATCGGTATCTACGGTTCTAGGCACTGCGCATGCACGAAATATCATTTTCACGCAGGAATTTGGAAATCAAATGATCATATAAATTTGATTGTCTCGACCGCGATTTCACAAGGCGCAACATAATAGTTGTACGTAATTTTTATAAACATTGCCATTGTGACATTAACGTGACAACCATTTTAATTTGTCACCTTGCTATTGTATTGTCCAATAGATTTTGTTGGCAATAGACCCCTTGCAGCACGTCAGAATGCAGCTCAATTTGGAGGGCAAAACAATAGGTTTTAATTCTCAAGAGATTAAAATTCTTTTGTTTGGCCCTCCAAATCGAGTTGCATTCCTACGTGCTGCAAGGGGTCTATTGAAATAACAATCGAGCGAAACAAATTATGTCATTGCACGCCCACCTATAAACTTCTTATCTTTTGTTTAAAAAAAAAGAGAGTGAGAACTTTTATGCACGTTGGGTTTCCTGTGTTTTTTTTAAAATTTAATTAAATTAATGTTTTTTTGGTGTGTTTTAGGGATACATTGTTTTTGAGTGTGACCTGTTGGAAAAAGAATAAAACCATTGCTAATGGCATTGGCTGTCTATCTCTGATAAACCTATCGTCGCTGACGCCATTGCTTCCACTGATTTTGCTTCATCATCATAAATCAAACTTTGAATAACAAACGAACACACAAAAAAACATGATGCACAAATAGAAAGAGAATTGATTGGGTTTCATTGATTCTGGAAATAACTTGGTTTGGTATTTTTTTATAACCATTTTCATTAAAGCCCATGACCCCCGAATTTTCACGGCCGTCAATCAAAGAACTCGCTAGCAAAAATTCATTTTCGAGAGAAGTTTTGAAAGGAGTCCATAGAAAAAGTTTGGGAATCACAGTTTGGGTATATTTTGATTTACAGTGCTTTTTTTTATGTTTCTAAGACTTCAACAATTTGGAGACGTCCGGATTTTTGGGTTATGTCAATCAATGATTACTAATTCAGGGCGTTGCAAATTTGCTGGTCGGAAAAAATCTCCACGAGATTCGGAGTGTGTGGATTTTTCTGGGTCGTAGAAACATAGAAAACTAAGTGGCACTTTGCATGCTTATTAATAAGTTGAAAGGAATACTTACTTGAAATGGTAATTCTAAATCTTATAAGAAACACATAAAAATGTTCAATTTTTCATAATCATTTTTTGTCTATCGCTCACGAAGCCAATAGAAAACATGAAAAACGCTTTAAGTTGCACTCAGCATGCTAACCCTTATTAATATGCTCAAAGAAATATTTCCTTGAAATTTTAATTTTAAATTTACAATAAACATATAAAGTTTTACTCGTATATAGTTGTTTTCTCTGACTTAAATGTATTTACAAAGACAGACTTTTCGGCTCAGACTCGAACCTTCTTCAGTCTTTCAAAAACGTTTCCATTATTCGATAATAGTTTTTCATCTATCCAGGCAATCTCGTTTCTCTCAGCCCGAACGAATCAGAAAATCAGCGAACATTTTGTTTGTAGCTCAATGCTTTTACTCGAAAATAATAATACTAATCTATGGAAATATTTACCAAACATATTTTAGAAATTGCATTTTTAGTCGTTTTTGGTAAAAAAAACAAAAAAAAAACAAAAAAACAAAAAAAAAAAAAACATTTCGTTTTGACCACACAAAAAAAAAATTGAAAATATCTTGGAAAATTCGGCTGTAACAAAGAATGCATTGCGCGCCTAGATTTCAAATCACCGGGTCATTATATATTCGCCTATATACTCCAAAAGCCACTAACCACTAATCATTAGCCACTAACCTGGGATCCCTGTGGTATTCAAAATGGCATTATATTCCGCATGTTCAAGAGATATAGCAAAAGAATCGCAAAGTTAGCACTAAGAGTGAATATACAGAAGGCTATGTCCTATTAAAAAAGAAAGAAAGAAAAAAAAAGTAAATAGGTGGATCGAATGATCGTTAACCTGCATTACATCAGTTTTTATTATCAAAGAGAATGACAAGTAGCTTGCGTCACATCCGGACAAATACCTCGGTATAGTCCAAGGTATTTGTCCGGATGTGAGGCAGGCTAATGAAAAATCGAAGATCCCGGAGAAAAACTCTCGAAGCAAAGGCGAGAGAATCAACAAATAACTCTACTACTCACATACAACACCGAGCCCGGCAGGACTTGAATCCGGGTTGCATTTATGTGAGGCGATCGCCCTCAACCCCTACACCATCCGTGCTTCCCATCGAACTTAGGTTTCTTTCGATGATTTATTCTTCCTACCTTGGTACAATTTAGGCAGCTTCCTCCCATTTTCATCAATGCTGAAAACAAATCGCTGAAATGCTTTATTAAAATTGTAATAATATGTATACAAATTACTAAGAAAATACTAGTGAATTGTCTTTACAAAAAGCTTGGAAAAGAGCAGTTATTTTGATGTATATTTGGGTGTTTATCAGAATTGTATTCATTTCTTACAATCTCAAATAAATGTTCACTAAAATACAACATTGAAAAACAAACAATCAGACAGCTCACAATCATGTGCTGTCGCCATTTCTTCTTCCAGACTCTGTTGACTGCAATATTCATGACACGAGTTTGGATAAAAACCGACAAGGTATTAAAGAACAAGTCTATCGATAAACCAATGCTTGCACGAATTAAAAAGTCTGTTATAAGTTTAAGGTTGATAAAAGGTCTAGTTTCACTGTACAAGGCTTTGTAAACATTGATGAATCCTAAAGCAGTTATCAAAACGCTCGTTTCTTGCATCATGATCTGAATACTGAGGTCAGCAATGAATCTTCTGCTTCTTGGGCTGCGATACTTTGGTTGTTTACTTCTCTGTCGTCGTACCAAACGATAAAAATACTCCCATATATGTTCTCTCATTGTAATAGTAATCCTCTCCAAAAGATCTATTATGGCATGGGCTATTCCCAAAACAATGAAGAGACCAATGTTTGACAGTTCTGCTTGCATAGCGCGAAACACAACGGCGAAGCCTCCATACACCCCAGAAACAAGAACATGGGCACTACCAGGATGGATGATCCCTTTTAAACTCTGAGCACCAAGACGACAAACAACTTTAGGAATGACGGTCAGCAATGGACTCAGTCCTGCAATTATGACTTTCATACCTCCTTCCGATTGCTCAATATACAAATGAAATAATTTAAAAGAAAGTAAGAATACTATCGAAAATCCTAAAACGTACTGAGCTGAAAGGATAAGGAAAAGTCGTAGTTCATTTCTCCAAGATCCTCGATAAAAATGTCGAGCTAAACGAAAATGAGTGATGATCATCACGCCAAACCACAAGCCATTCAGGGGGAAGGACCTCCACGATACTTGATAGGCACCAAACATTTGAAGGTTAAGCCGATATATGACGTCCACAAAGGCAGCTACTAAAGATACGGTGAACAAGTTAAGTTTCTGCAACAGTGAGATTGGAAAAACTATGCAGCAACTGCAGAAGACCGAGAACTGAATAAAGAAGCCTCTTACAGATTGTGCAATAACTCGAAGATGCTGCACACTCTTTGGCATTTTATACCAGTTTGGAGTGTCATCATAACACCACGTTATGGTGGTAAATTCAAAGAAAACGACCGCAACAGCTACCATACCGATGAGAGTTGCAGCAACCGCTTGGATGAGAATCACACTTTTCAGACACTCCCAAAAAGACTTGCTGAATGTTGGCAAGCTTTGTTTCCATGCTTTGGGATCTGCCTCAAGATGTTGTGGTGGGTCGTATTCTTGAAAGATGGCATCTTCCGGATCAAATTCTGTGAAGTCTTCTAAAGGGCTTGACACTTCACCAACAAGCGTTAGCTCCGCTTGGGAATTTACTGAATGTGTTGAATGAATTTCAACTGTTTGTGTTAGAACTACTCCTGTACAGTTTTCGACCAAATAAGAAATCATCTCCAAAGTTTCAGATATCATTTGTGTTACTACCCTTAAATAAATAGCTTACAAATCTTTATGTATGTACGCTTTACTTGACTCGATGTCTCTTCTCTTGTTTCCAATTTTAGTTTATTTTTACAGACGTTTTGAACCGTGACCATGGATCTTCTTCAATGTGCCCTTTAGTGTTAGGGCACGCATATTTTAGTTGTTTCTAACAGGTCGCGCATTAGCAAGAGTCCCGTATGAGTGGGGGATCTTTTTTCTGTTGAAACAGCTGCCAAAAGGAAAAAATGTAAAAAGATATGTCAGTCTGCAGGAACTCGGAAGATTCAAAACAACTATGTTTCACAACAACATCGGGGACATCCCACAATCTATACTCTTTTGGGTCCTTAGGGTTGTGATTTTATTAGCTGTTGTTTAGAATTTTCAAGTATCAAGGGTTTTGTATATTCATTGAAAGCAGAGCCCATGCATATTATGATGCTGCTGTAAGGTTTGTATCTACCTGTTTAATACTGAACCTGCTGATAATGTTTGTCTCAGTTTACCCACTTCTGCACATTTGACATATTGCTCCTTATTTTTCCTTATTGTAGAGGTTTCCTGTGCATTAAGGTCATCACTCGCATTCGTTGGGAAAGGTATAAAAAATGTCAACTTCTCAAGCAGCTGGCTTCTTTTCTTTACTGTACTTGGAGATGTAATAGAGTTTCCTCTGTGCTTTTGGAATAACCAATAGCTTTATTGACAGTTTCCGTTGTCATGGTTAGCATATGTACCTATTTCAAAAATCGTTGTCGCAGCCAAACCACAGTCCACACTCCTAAGACTGCAAAGAATCGTGGGATTTGTTGCATTAATTTAACATATTTTTGTTGCACGGGTTTGTGGACTGAAGACTCAAAATTTCCTCTATAATAAAACGTTCCTCATATGGGTGAAATTCAACGCAGCCATAAAGCCTTCCAACCTTCGAAGACAAAACGATTGCGAAATATCGCCTTATGTGACATACTGTATCGCTCTATGCTTCCTTTGGAAATGCTAAGATAAAAAGACGCTTCTCCTTTATCTATGCCAAAGAACGTCACAAGTCAAATTGCGCGGAAACGGAGAATTATAGTGTATGGAGCGGGCATGACTGCAACACGAACTTCAACTGACTTAATTTCATAGCTACTGCACGTTATCGTGCTAGCAGCACGATTACGTAGTTTTTGAAGCCTTTCAGCTAAGGTTAAAGACAAATTCCCCCATACAACATCACAATAATCAAACAATGATTGGATTAAAGACGTGTATATTGTCAATGTTGTTTTTTGGGGAATGAAAGGTCTTACTTGTCTTAAACCCCCAATAGCCGATAATATCTTATTGGATATATACTCTATATGCTCTGCCCATGATAAGCGTTCGTCAATCTTAATACCCAGAGCTTTAGCTCCTTTTATCCTTTTGATCGGAACATCGTCAATAAATATAAGGGGAAGCAGTTATTTTACTTAAATTAAAGTGCGAACAAATAAACATTTGTTCTGTTTTTGTAACGTTAAGGCTTAACTTGTTAGCTAAAATTAAAGCCATTTTCTCAAATTTGAAAGATCAATATTAACAGATTGAATCAGATGTCTGAACGTTGCGTGTTTTTCTTCTTCTTCTAATTCCGGGATGACATGAAGGAGATCTTACAGATTAATGAATGAATGACTTCGTGGCAGACTTCGATGTTATTACTTTCTGTCCCTGGGAATGGAAGGGTGGAGCACGTGGGCTTGTTTTGGATAGCAATGTGCCGCTGAGATCCCAAGTTTGACGATTTTCATAAGTTTTGAACTTCACTTTGCTGTTCTCAAGCTCCACAATTTCAAAAGAAGTTTCGTTGGGGACCTCAAACTTGGTTCCCGTGCAATATTGGAAAGAACATGGCACTTGTTTATCTGCTTTGAAGCAAATAAATAAATTATGACTTCGTAGCAGACTTCGATTTCAGTACTTTCTGACCCTGGGAATGGAAGGGTGGACCACGCGGGCTTGTTTTGGATAGCAATGTGCCGCTGAGATCCCAAGTTTGACGATTTTCATAAGTTTTGAACTTCACTTTGCTGTTCTCAAGCTCCACAATTTCAAAAGAAATTTCGTTGGGGACCTTCAAACTTGGTTCCCGTGCAATATTGGAAAGAACATGGCACTTGTTTATCCGCTTGGAAGCCAATGAATAAATTCTGACTTCGTGGCAGACTTCGATGTTATTACTTTCTGTCCCTGGGAAGGGAAGGGAAGGGCGGAGCAGGTGGACTTGTTTTGGATAGAAATATGCCGCTGAGATCCCCCGTTTGACGTTTTTCCTAAGTTACGAACTTCACTTTGCTGCTCTCAAGCTCCACAATTTCAAAAGAAATTTCGTTGGGGACCTTCAAACTTGGTTCCCGTGCAATATTGGAAAGAACATGGCACTTGTTTATCCGCTTTGAAGCCAATGAATAAATTATGACTTCGTGGCAGACTTCGATGTTATTACTTTCTGTCCCTGGGAAGGGAAGGGAAGGGCGGAGCAGGTGGACTTGTTTTGGATAGAAATATGCCGCTGAGATCCCCCGTTTGACGTTTTTCATAAGTTTCGAATTTCACGTTGCTGTTCTCAAGCTCCACAATTTCAAAAGAAACTTCGTTGGGGACCTTCAAACTTGGTTCCCGTGCAATATTGGAAAGAACATGGCACTTGTTTATCCGCTTGGAAGCTAATGAATAAATTCTGACTTCGTGGCAGACTTCGATGTTATTACTTTCTGTCCCTGGGAAGGGAAGGGAAGGGCGGAGCAGGTGGACTTGTTTTGGATAGAAATATGCCGCTGAGATCCCCCGTTTGACGTTTTTCATAAGTTACGAACTTCACTTTGCTGCTCTCAAGCTCCACAATTTCAAAAGAAATTTCGTTGGGGACCTTCAAACTTAGTTCCCGTGCAATATTGGAAAGAACATGGCACTTGTTTATCCGCTTTGAAGCCAATGAATAAATTATGACTTCGTGGCAGACTTCGATGTTATTACTTTCTGTCCCTGGGAAGGGAAGGGAAGGGCGGAGCAGGTGGACTTGTTTTGGATAGAAATATGCCGCTGAGATCCCCCGTTTGACGTTTTTCATAAGTTTCGAACTTCACGTTGCTGTTCTCAAGCTCCACAATTTCAAAAGAAAGTTCGTTGGGGACCTTCAAACTTGGTTCCCGCGCAATATTGGAAAGAATATGGCACTTGTTTATCCGCTTTGAAGCAAATGAATAAATTATGACTTCGTGGCAGACTTCGATGTCAGTACTTTCTGACCCTTGGAAGCTAGGGAACAGCTGAGCACAAGCATATGATTTGGTGATAGAAATATGCCACTTAGTTCCCCCGACCCTGAAATTAATAATAACGTAGTTACCAACGAAGATTCTATCAACGGTTTGAAATTGGAGAACTGGACGAACTTCGAAACCCGATTTTGAAAAATAATGTTAAAACGCACTGTGGTTTTTTTTTTTTTTTTTTTTCACCGCGGAGATATAATTAAGGTTTCTATTTTGTTAAATTAATTACACTATTATTGCATGGTGCGAAAGTAGTTTAAATTCTATTCATTCATTAATCTGTCAGATCTCCCTTAAGTCATCCCAGTCAGCTCATTGTCAATCAAAAGCCTACAGCCAATCGTATGAGGAGCTAGGAGTATGATCTTATTCAACCAATCAGATTGATCCGAGTCGGAAACGTATGGTACAAAATAGGTAATCTGTTAGGAGAGGACATCAGTTTCTCAGTCTTGTGAGCAGGAAGAAAATAACTCAAGAAACCTTAAAACCAGGTATTTGTACGTGTTTGTATACATTTGTTATATATTGACTAGCAAAAGATAAACGACAAACTCGAGATGGAAAGAGAAAAGAAAAGAGGGAAGGAAGAAGAAAAAGAATTTTATCTGCTTTGTCTGTTTGGTTTTGAAGGATTTTTTAATATTTCTTAAGCCGCACATGATCTGCTCTTTGATAATTTGTTTGTACGCAATATCAATGTTAGTTGTATCTTACAAAATCCTTCATTCGAGAGTAAACTGGTTGCATGTTTCTTCTTCTTTCTTTTCAAGATCAAATTCACTCGAAGTCATCATGTCTTATCAGCGATTTCTTTTTCTGGTTGTCGTTGCTTCATTGATCGCAACTTCACTAGCAGATCCAAAGGACCTTGAAGAACGTGGTGGGTAATGTTGCATTACTTTGATTTAAATCATGTTTACTATATGAATCCTACGCTGAGGCAAGGGAGTGGAGAGGAAGGGTTACCGTCGCATATCTCATGTCCAGGTATAACCTGCATGTATGTACGGATATGTGCTGCTGGATAGGGTATGGTTTGCGAGAGGTTGGTCTTTGATAGGGTCTACAGTTTTCATAATCAAGGTCTCGTGTGATAGAAATCAGCTGTGATAAGGTTCTAAGCTACTTGAACATAAGCATAATCATACTGGGAGTGGCTTATTGTCGTTTCACTTTACACACGATAGGTTCTGCATCATCAATATCATGTCTATCCTTCATTTCGTTATCGTATTGTTTACCTGTTTTCTTTTATTTATTTCTTTATTTATTATTTATTAATATCATTATTATTGATTTACTGTTATAGGAGCAGGTTGCAGTTGCGGTAGTACTAAAGGTATTTACTGGTTTGGTAAATACACATGCCCGTCTGGTTACGGATATACTAGCTCATGCTATCACCTTCTTGGCATTTGCTGTACTCCCGCCAGCGGTTAGAACATAATCAGTCAAGAATTCCAAAAGCATTTACTGCGCTTTAAGACAAGTAAAAAAGCAAAGTGACACCCTTAAATAGAGTTAATACCTGTAATACAAGAATGATAATATACCCCTATACGATGTAATAACGACTGATTGAATGCTATTAAAGCTTATACTGATCATCAAATCTATGGTATTATGAAATATTATTGTTATAGACCCTATGGACAATCAATACGCGTCTTTCTACTTGGTTACCGACTGAACTCATAACAGGCACCACTTGCTAAGAGTGATGACAAACTTTCATTTCTCTATTCACTGAATATGAAATAAAGGAGTGAATCCAGAATTTTGTTCAGGGAGAGGTGCAGCGTTGTAGGGGCACCTGCCCGCGAAAACGCCAACCCCTCCCCCCCCCCCCCCCCCCAAAAAAAAAAGATCGAACCTCGTGTAGGATATCTTGTAAGTTGTAAAGTTGAGGCGCAAAGTTGACCCAGGGAAGGGTGCAAATTAACTCTCAATATCAAAAAAGCATTTTGTATTGGTTATCTTCAAAATAGGGACACAAAGTCAATCGAGGGGGTGCGCACCCCCTTCCCCGGATCACCCCCTGAAACATTACAGGGATTTGTATAAAAAACATCGCCAAAGCCTGACGTAAGATACTTGTACCTCGAGCTCTATCTAAGTTTTTCACACAAAACAATAACCTTCAAAGTTATTACTCGGGCTACCTTTGGTAGGCCGAGTCTAAAATACATTCACACTGAAGAGTCGGATTTACGTAATGATTTCTTCAAGAAAATAATCAATGATGAACGATGGAGAATAGCAAAATTAGCAAGGAACAAAATGAATAACATTTGTTCTTTTACTCATGTCTAAAGAAACCCCCCAAAAAGAGAGTAATAAAAGTTAGGTTGAACTCACATTTTGACTTTGTTTTTCTTTCAACACTTTCTTTGATCCTCTTGTAGTGTCACAGGAGACGTTTCGTAGCAAACTAGAGTGTGAAGCTTATGTTCATGGCTTATATGAAATAATACAAGTTGAATAATGCATAAAATGAATACATCACTTCAGACTCACCGACCCAGAACTAAGAAACATCTGAACCGTTAATACCCGAATAGACACGTGATCTGCGCTTCAAAAATATTTCTAATCCAATCGTTCATAATTTGTAAAGTAAAATTCAACGATGTGATCCCAGTCTCTCTGAAAGCCCGTTTTTTTTGGAGGATTTACTAGTCATATTGCTTAACGATCGACCCTCTGTTGTTGGAATGATATTTTTACAGAATAAAAATATTTACCAAACTGAGGAGGTAGTGGCAGAACATTCGATTTCGTGTGTCTTGAAAGACGTTCAAATTCCCTGTTGAGATAGGGAGTGGGTGGAGGTGGGGGTGTTTTGGTGACACAAAATCAAACCTATCTCCCAAAACCTTATAGTCTGAAGTCTGTTGTACGTTTGAATGTAACTAAATGTAATATGAAGAGTGGGCAATCGCTTTTATGTTAAGGCCCTGTCACACGTTGAAACTTTTAGCGTTAACTTATGTGCAACGACGTTGCGAGACACGTTTCAGAACGAATTGCACCGTTTAACACTCCAGCTTTGTGAAGACTTTCGTCGCAAGAAAGTTTCACGAAAAGTAGAACTGCTTTCTACTCGTGCAACAGAAACTTGTGTCACGAACAAGTTTCAGGAGGAAATTGAGCCGTGTAACACCCCTGTGAAACTTGTCTCGCAATGCCGTTGCACAGGAGTTTCAGCTAAAGTATTCAACGTGTAACAGGGCCTTTATTGGAACAATATATCAAATATAGATACATAAGTCTTTCGTACCTTAACATCTGGGGCCGGTTGTACAAAGGGTGGATAGTGCTATAAAATGGATAAATCTCATTCAGTGCATGAATTTATTGGATAGCAGCATCGACTTAAATAAATTATCCACTGGATAAAGCCAAGCGCTATCCAATCTTCATACAATCGGGCCCTGCTTTTGATATAAGGACGTCCACTGGTAAAGATATATTAATATTTATAAGTTAATGTCACATTTTGTCAACTGATTTTTAAATAGCCAAGGGCGATTTCTTATTTAGATGGTTAGTGGTGACTTACAGATCGAACATGTAACTCAGTATATATATATATGGACAACTCTTACGAAGTTAACCAATTACGATGCAGGGTGAAAATTCAAGCCAATCAGGTGAGACCATATTCAATAGCATTTTGACCTCAGCCAATCATGTTCTATTCCTATGTACTGTTTGCAATATCTAATCTGTCTGTCACGTGATATCATTAAATTTGCTTGCAGCTCATACACCGATCCTGTATATCCATTGTTCTACCTCCCTAGTTACTGTTGCTACGTTGGAAAAGCTAAAATTTGTTTTTGATATACAGTATGGAACAGATACCGATATCTGAAAATTGTTAATGTCTGTCTTAGAATAAATGCATTCTAAAGATACATCAAGAAAGATATCGATAACTACTATACAACCTTCTGAATGTCTCAAGTAGCAACGCTGTGTTTTCATTGTGCGTCTTGGTTGATCATAATAATAATAATAATAATAATAATAATAATAATAATAATAATAATAATAATAATCACGACTTTATTTCAGCATATCCACTCGGTGGCTCTTCATCTGAAAATACTAATCTATACTATCTAAACAACTCTATAATAAGATGTATATATATTTTGTAACATAATATTGATAAAGTAGTACTGGGGATAGAAAACCGCGTCCTGCCGCCACCCCGACAACTCAGAGGGACAAACAAACTGAAATGCAGGTGAATAAATGCATTTCGATAAGTTCGTCCCCCAGAAAATACAAAAAGCAGGAAAGCCGTTGCATATTCGCCGGTATTTCACTCTTCCTTCTCATCATGCACTGCGCATTGTATTTTTTATGGGATGGGATATAATGGTTATACAATGGTTTCTCGTGGCAAACCGTGGATATCCCACTCGTCACTTTCTTTGTATACACACTCGCCTAAACAAAACCTCCTAAGGCTTGAGGGGACATTTAATCACTAATCACCCGAAATTGCATGCTATTACTTATTATAAACTTTTAATTAGTGGAATAATTTTTTTTAGAAACATTTTACATTTTATGTCCTCGTATTTACCACAACATGACGTCAAAAGTTGGTCAAAATGTTATGTACCCACAAGGTGTAGCCGACCAACTTTTGACGTTATATCGTGGTAACTAAGAGGACATACAACGCAAAACCATCGGAAATTTGTTTTTTGCCATAGCAAAGTCAAATAAAAGATTCAAAAACCATCAAAAAGTTTGACAAAAAAAATGCTAAAAATAATTTATGGTAAAAAATGCTATTTTTCATGTGAACACAAACAGATTTGAAAGATGTTCTATTTTCTCCAACTTGCCAAGTCGTGGCACTTCTTAGCTTAATGTACCAAAAACTCCAACAACAAATATCCGTTGCGGTGTAAGGCTTTACTTTTGAAGGGTTTTGAATAACGCGTATCGCGGGAGATAATTAATAATTAATTATAATTAATACATAATTTTCTCCTGTAATGTGCGATGCTTGACTTTAAAAAAAATATATCTCAGAAGTTTGGACAG
This sequence comes from Anthopleura sola, assembly GCA_023349425.1. Classification (NCBI taxonomy): domain Eukaryota; kingdom Metazoa; phylum Cnidaria; class Anthozoa; order Actiniaria; family Actiniidae; genus Anthopleura; species Anthopleura sola. The sequence continues at coordinate 212,302 of JALHLI010000067.1, read as the reverse complement.
GATAAGCTGTAGAAATTTCTCCACATTCTAGCTAGATATAGCTATGATCTATTGATGTAGGAAGTTTTAGGAAAAGACTTGGCGCCGTTAGAAGGAGTTCGGCGAAATTGTGATTTGTGGAAAAACTCTCAATTCGATATATCTAATGGCTTTTAGTAAATAAATATTTATTTAATGAGTGATTGAGATTTGACGCTGATTTTTCGTGAGTTATACAAGCGATACCTAAAAATAGATATATCAAAAATTCAAGGTAATTTATTCATTGGTAATCTTTCTACAGCCCAATATTTTGTATGCCTCAAATTTTCGGTTACATTTAAGATGGTCGACATAATTTTTTTCCTGCCCAAATTTGCCATTAAAATTTGTACACAAGCTGTATCTGTAATAGGTATCAAGATTCTGAAACTTTCAGAAAAATCGTACACGAGGATGTGGAGAAAAAAGCCCAGAACTAAAAAAAATATTTGCTTAAATTTCCGCCGTCATGGGTCATCCACTTTCAAAATATGAAAGATATCAAAATCATTGGGACATTTAACCTATATCGTGAAACTGAACTCGAATTCCGGATAGGGTCTCATATATCGGGCACGAAAATGAAGGTATTTTTGTCGCTTTTATAAGAAAAAACCTGCATATGATATATTCTTGCCATCAAAAATAAGTTAAGAAATATATAATCTACGACTGTTAAGAGTTTTAAGAGATTATTTTATGATTTCGGGATGGCAAATGGAATATTTCTCTCTGGCGTTGGGGGCGAATTTAGGAAGGCGTTACGAGCTATGTAATACCGAGGCCGAGAAAAATTGATTATATTTTAAATACGCGTGATCAAATGTATTTCTTACCGCCAAATTCAAAAGTTACGATCATTTTGACGCATTTTGATATATAATTCGTCTAGGTTACGTACATTTTTCTGGTGGCAAATGGCTTTCAAAGTTGTAGTGGTCACGATTTTACTCGTTTTGATATCTGGTCCAATTATATATGCAACAAGGGAGAGTTTTGAGAATCCAAATGGAAGTGAAAAGTGTAATTTTAGCGAGCAGCAATCTCCTTCGTACACTTTCCATATCAACAAGTAAGTAATAAATCTGAATAAGTTTATATTTTATGATTAGGAAAACGCTAATATTTCCTATTTCCGGTTACCAAAACTCATTAACATAATGTCCTGAGATTTTCGATAACTATTTTAGATCAGTCGCTGTTGCATATCAAATTTGAATTATAGAATTTTTGATGTACACGGTTCCAAACCAAGCGATATTTTGACAAAGAAAAAGAAAATCCAAATGTTCAGACACTGTTATGGAGTTTATTATCTCCAGAGTCCGCTAATGTGTTTTTGACCGACGTGGCGGAAATTCTGAAAGTCGGGGAATTTTTCGATTACAGCACGGTCGAATGTCGTTTAAAAGGGAAATATATTTTTAACATTTGAAGTCATTAACATTTTGAATATATTACCGATGTGATAATTATATATATTTAGTTGTCAGAAAAGACATACTTTTATGGTAAAATATATTCATGTCCTGCAAAAAGCGTTACATGCAATGCTGCGCCGTGTAATCGCAACTTTACGTGACTGTTTTCTCGGTGTCTAGATTTTTTTTCATTGGATTCTCGAGTTGTTCTCACTCTTCTAGAACTTGAATTCTAAATTCCATGAGGCATTTTGCAACAAACAGCCACGTGACTATTACTGGATGGCAGAAAAATTCGAACTTCTATTATTTTAAAAACTCTTGAGGGATTACTAATGTCGTATCCTATACCTTTTCAAAAATATTTTCTCTCTCTTATAAGATGCTTTAGATTTCAAGATACGAATCAATTTATTTTTTTTTGCTATCCAGCAGAGCCTTCCCCAAGTGATCTTGGGCTGCATTGATTCGTTATCAAAGTGATATATCAGTACGTGACTGATTGTTGCAACTGTCCTATTCGATCCGGAACGAGATGAACGCCAAAGGTTAATTAGACACTAACCTGGGGTCCCTGTGGTATTCAAAATGGCGTCTGCTATATATAACAGCCATCTCATAACAGCCCACGGAAAAAGCATGATTTTTTAAGTTATATTCCGCTTGTTCAAAAGATATAGCAAAAGAATCGCAAAGTTAGCACTAAGAGTGAATATACAGAAGGCTATGTGCTATTAAGAAAGAAAAAAAATGATGGTTCGAATGAGCGTTCAACTGCATTACATCAGTACTTATTATCAAAGAGAATGACAAGAAGCTTGCGTCACATCCCGAAAAATACCTCGGTATAGTCCAAGGTATTTGTCCGGATGTGAGGCAGGCTAATGACACTTGGCCTCAAATGGAAAAACAATAAGCACATAGGATTCCTGTATCAATATTTGGTTACCCATATCAACTTCACAATTCGTAGGGTTACTAGAGATGCACGAAGTAATTTTCATCTAGGCCCGTCGAATAAGAATTTGGAACTTGATTTTTGCGGAGGGCGCAAAAAATCGGAGATCCCGGAGAAAAACCCTCGAAGCACAGGAGAAAACCAACACACAACTCTACTCACATACGACACCGAGCCCGTTGCATTTGTGTGAGGCGAGCGATCTCAACGCTACGCCATCCGTGCTTCCCATCGAACTTAGGTTTCTTTCGATGATTTATTCTTCCTACCTTGATACAATTTAGGCAGCTTCCTCCCGCTTTTATTAATGTATCAATGCTGGAAACAAATCGCTGAAAGGCTTTATTAAAATTTTAATAAGATGTATACAAATTAGTAAGAAAATAATAGTGAAATGTGTTTACAAAAAACTTGGAAAAGAGCAGTTATTTTGGTGAATATTTGGGTGTTTAACAGAATTGTATTTATTTCTTACAATCTTAAATAAACGTGTACCAAAAAACAACACTGAAACCCAAACAATAAGACAGTTTACAATCATGTGGTGTCGCCATTTCTTCTTCCAAACTCTGTTGACTGCGATATTCATGACACGAGTTTGGATAAAAACCGACAAGGTATTAAAGAACAAATCTATAGATAAACCAATGCTTGCCCGAATTAAAAAGTCAATGATAATCTCATAGCTAATGAAAGGTCTAGCTTCACTGTACAAGGATTTGTAAACATTGATGAATCCTAAAGCAGTGATCAAAACACTTGTCTCTTGCATCATGATCTGAATGCTGGCATCAGCAATGAATCTTCTGCTTCTTGGGCTGCGATACTTTGGTTGTCTACTTCTCTGTCGTCGTACCAAACGATACAAATACTCCCAGATATGATCTCTCATTGTAATAGTAATCCTCTCCAAAAGATCTATAATGGCATGGGCTATTCCCAAAACAACGAAGAGATCAATGCTTGACAGTTCTGCTTGCATAGCGCGAAACACAACGGCGAAACCTCCATACACCACAGCAACAAGTACATGAGCACTGCCAGGATGGATGATCCCTTTTAAACTCTGAGCACCAAGACGACAAACTACTTTAGGTATGACGGTCAGCAATGGACTCAGTCCTGCAATTATGACTTTCATACCTCCTTCCGATTGCTCAATATACAAATGAAATAATTTAAAAGAAAGTAAGGATACTATCAAAAATCCTAAAAGGTACTGAGCTGAAAGGATAAGGAAAAGTCCTAGTTCATTTCTCCAGGATCTTGGATGAAAATGTCGAGCCAAACTTATATGATTTATGATCATCACGCTAATAAACAACGTATTCAGTGGGAAGGACTTCCACGATACTTGATAGGCACCAAACATTCGAAGGTTAAGCCGATATATGACGTCCACAAAGGCAGCTACTAAAGATACGGTGAACAAGTTAAGTTTTTGCAGCAGTGAGATTGGAAAGACCACACAGCAAATGCCGAAGACCCAGAACTGAATAAAGAAGCATCCTACAGATTCTGCAATAACTCGAAGATGCTGCACACTCTTTGGCATTTTATACCAGTTTGCGGTTTCATCATAACACCACGCAACGGTGCTAAAATCAAGGAAAACGAAACCAACAGCTACCATACCGATGAGAGTTCCTGCAACCGCCTGGATGAGCAGTACACTTTTCAGACACTCCCAGAAAGACTTGATGACTGTTGGCAAGCTTTGTTTCCATGCTTTGGGATCTGCTTCAAGATGTTGTGGTGGGTCGTATTCTTGGAATATTGTATCTTCCGGATCAAATTCTGTGAAGTCTTCTAAAGGGCTCGACAGTTCCCCAACCAGTTCCCACTCTTGGGAATCTACCGAATGTGTTGAATCAATCATTTCAGATATCATCCTTGTGATCACCCTTGAATAAGATGTATATAAACACCAAAAAAAAAGCGAATGTTTCATAGACTTGCTTTCAGATCAAATCAACGCCTTCGAATAAAATGCCAGCGGTATACTTTACTTTGATAATCCGCTATCAAACATATCCAGGCCACACTTGCTGAAACACGTGTAGCACCAATGGTACAAATTTCAAGTTTAGTTTCTTGTTTGATTTTGAGGATGCTTAAATTTGTTGTTTCCAATATATATATATATATATATTTTTGTTTGCTTGTTTGTTTGTCGTTGTTTCTTCTCTATATCTTTGAGTATTCACAAAATGTTTTTTATTGTTGCAGTAAATAGAGGAAAATCTACCCAGTCCCAGTGGTCACAGCTTAGTATCAGTCCATTTTCCTTACCTTTAATATTTGTGCATAGATTTTTGCCTACGAACTTGTCTCCAAATTCAATATAATCAGTCACATCGCCATGCTGTTTCATGACTTGAAGTTTAGTAGGTTTCCAGATTACCCATAATTACTAAAGGAACTAAGTTATAAAAATCTGATAATTCAATATTCACATAGATATTATCAACAACAACAACAACAATCTCAAGTAAAAGTTGAAGTACAAATTTATCTGGACTTCTGCGGGCAAGATGGCTCAAATCCTGTAACAAGTATTTGCGGTTGGAAAGATCTGGACAAATTTAAATTGGACAATATTATATACTAGTAACAGATAAGTAATTATTTAATTTTCCATGGTTTTTGATATAAATAGATTACCACAAATTGAATTGATTCGATCTCTAAACTGCCAAAATGTTCGGCTTTCTAATTTCGATCCTGACCTCAACATACCTAGTCAATCTAGCTTTCAATATTACATTACTGATGATTTTCGTAATAGCGATCTCATTATCAGTTGTACTACCAATGATTACTTTTCAGTTCTTCACTCGAACATCCGAAGTTTACACTCAAACTTCGATAAATTTTCACAAACGTTGTCAGGACTCAACCACAGCTTCTCTCTTATTGGTCTTATAGAACCTAGATTTAAAGTCTCTAAAGAAGTATTATCTTTTTTTTTTCCTTTTTGGCTATGAATTTATTTCTCAGCTTAGTCTATCAAATGCTGGTGATACTGGGTTCTTTATAAGCAAAATTATCATGACCCTGGTTATATTATCAATGGTTTGTAACATGGATTATCATGTATTTCCATTTTGAATAGAATACTTGGCTATTTGTGTTTAGATAAAAAGAAATTACTTGGAAACATCAACAAAATTTCTGTTAGAGTCCTTTAAAATTAATCCATAAATTCAATCTCAAGTTCATACTTAAACTCGATGATTTTTAGATAACTTCTGAGTTTTTGCTCTGGTCCAAAAATGCCAAAAACCTGCTGATAAAGTACAAAAAAGTCTCAGATTGGTGATGCACTAAGCTTGGGATGATTAAGAAGAGAAGACATTAAGGGTTTTGTGGGTTTAGGTTATCGGGTTTGAGCACCTGCATACACCCTATGCAAAAAAGCGTTGCCATAAAAATACCTTAGTTCATCAGTTATTGAAAACACCATTGCTTTCATTGTAAAGAGTATATAGATTTTAGTAATCTTCAAAAATTTCAGCTTACTAAAACATTAAATGAAAAAAAAAAATCTACAGCTGTTTGAAATTAGAAAGATTTGTATGGAAACAGCAACCAAGAAATAAAACAAATAGAAAGAGAATTGATTGGGTTTCATTAATTCTGGAAATAATTTGGTTTGGTATTTTTTCATAACCATTTTCATTAAAGCCCATGACTCCCGAATTTTCACGGCCGTCAATCAAAGAACTCGCTAACAAAAATTCATTTTCGAGAGAAGTTTTGAAAGGAGTCCATAGAAAAAGTTTGGGAATCACAGTTTGGGTATATTTTGATTTACAGTGCTTTTTTTTTATGTTTCTAAGACTTCAACAATTTGGAGACGTCCGGATTTTTGGGTTATGTCAATCAATGATTACTAATTCAGGGCGTTGTAAATTCGCTGGTCGGAAAAAAATCTCCACGAGATTCGGCGTGTGTGGATTTTTCTGGGTCGTAGAAACATAGAAAACGCTTTAAGTGGCACTTTGCATGCTTATTAATAAGTTGAAAGGAATACTCACTTGAAATGGTAATTCTAAAAATTATAAGAAACACATAAAAATGTTCAATTTTTCAAGATAATTTTTTGTCTATCGCTCACGAAGCCAATAGAAAACATGAAAAACGCTTTAAGTTGCACTCAGCATACTAACCCTTATTAATATGCTCAAAGAAATATTTCCTTGAAATTTTAATTTTAAATTTACAATAAACATATAAAGTTTTACTCGTATATAGTTGTTTTCTCTGACTTAAATGTATTTACAAAGACAGACTTTTCGGCTCAGACTCGAACCTTCTTCAGTCTTTCAAAAACGTTTCCATTATTCGATAATAGTTTTTCATCTATCCAGGCAATCTCGTTTCTCTCAGCCCGAACGAATCAGAAAATCAGCGAACATTTTGTTTATAGCTCAATGCTTTTACTCGAAAATAATAATACTAATCTATGGAAATATTTACCAAACATATTTTTGTTTTTCGTTTTTGGTAAAAAAACAAAAAAAAAAAACAAAAAAAAACAAAACATTTCGTTTTGACGACAAAAAAATAATTGAAAATATCTTGGAAAATTCGGCTGTAACAAAGAATGCATTGCGCGCCTAGATTTCAAATCACCGGGTCATTATATATTCGCCTATATACTCCAAAAGCCACTAACCACTAATCATTAGCCACTAACCTGGGATCCCTGTGGTATTCAAAATGGCATTATATTCCGCATGTTCAAGAGATATAGCAAAAGAATCGCAAAGTTAGCACTAAGAGTGAATATACAGAAGGCTATGTCCTATTAAAAAAGAAAGAAAGAAAAAAAAAGTAAATAGGTGGATCGAATGATCGTTAACCTGCATTACATCAGTTTTTATTATCAAAGAGAATGACAAGTAGCTTGCGTCACATCCGGACAAATACCTCGGTATAGGCCAAGGTATTTGTCCGGATGTGAGGCAGGCTAATGAAAAATCGAAGATCCCGGAGAAAAACTCTCGAAGCAAAGGCGAGAGAATCAACAAATAACTCTACTACTCACATACAACACCGAGCCCGGCAGGACTTGAATCCGGGTTGCATTTATGTGAGGCGATCGCCCTCAACCCCTACACCATCCGTGCCTCCCATCGAACTTAGGTTTCTTTCGATGATTTATTCTTCCTACCTTGGTACAATGCCCGATTCCAGCTATAGCGCATGCGCGCAAGGGATTATGGTAGTTAAGGTAACATCGTCCAAGATGGCGGCGTAAACAAAGCGGACGGCAGGTCGTCTTGTTGCCATTACAAATGCCTTAAACTCAAAAAAATCACAAAAAAAACTAAAAAATATTTAAGAAACAAACAAAAAAAATCAAAAACTACTTGAAAATCAACCAAAAAGATTCTGAAAACAAGATGTGGACCAGAAATTTGACTAATATGCCAGGGTTTACACACGAACACCTTGAAGATCACCTTGTGACATCTATGTCCATTGACAAGCAACCAAAAGGAGCTGGAAAACACAAGAAACTAGGTTATCAGTTGTTTAAATCTGGATATGTCAATGGAATCACTGTAAAGGATAACGTAAAAGCGGGAGAGGAAAACCTATTTTTAGTTCGCGGAAATCTGTGAGTGTGTTGGCTTAGTGGTAAATCCTAAATGGTCTTGGTTGGGGGCTAGTCCTGATGCATTGGCATTTACCTCACAAGAACCCTCACCATATGGCGGAGTTGAAATTAAATGTCCATCATCAAAAATCAACATGACCATTGCTGAAGCTTGTCAAGACAAGAATTTCTACCTTAGCTGTATCAATGGGCAAGTTGCTCTTAAACAGAAACACCAGTACTATTACCAACTTCAAGGTATAATGGCCATCTGCCAGTTGCAGTGGATTGACTTTGTTGTCTATACAGTTGTAGACATTCATGTTGAACGTGTCTATTTTGATTTTCAAAATTGGAAGGACAACATGCTGCCAAACCTCACCAAGTTTTTCTTTGATTACATATTGTAAAAACAAGGTAATAAAGAGACACTTGGTGAGTTTTGTCTGCATGTTGTCCTGAAGAAATAGAAAATGAAGTAGCATGATATGTATGCTCTATTAAATGTACATTATGTTAATCAGTGCTAATATCAGACTCCATGCTTAACTTCTCAGTCTTCTTGTAATTCCCAAGTTCTCTATGACTTAATAGAGCTTTCTTTATCAACCTTTATAAAATACAATCCCTCTTATAAGTCAGATTTTTTTCTGTTATCAAACATGCTCTGTTGCACAGAGAACTCTAGCCTCTCAGCCGAACTGACAGAGCTCAATACTAGTATTGAAAGTATTTTTATACTTCCAATTTTGAAAATCAAATTTGACATGTTCAACATAATATGGATGTCTAATTCACTTCTACTAACCCCTTAGAAAGCCTTTCTAGCTATAACGATATTTTGCATTCATGATGTAAGCCTTTGTTATTCATGTGCCAACCAGAAATCCATTGGTTGGTAAAACAAAAGAGATGTGAAAAGTCTTTGTGATCTTGGTTGGCAAATTATCATCACAATGCTTTTGTTTGTAAACATGAAGTATTGCTATAGCTATTATTAAATGCAACAAATCAACAAATATAAAAATTTTGAAATATATATAAATTTATTTAATACTTTAAGATTTACAAAAATGGATCATAATAGTAAAAGATTCAGATTAAAATTTAATTACTAATAATTGTAAATATTTTGAATAGAGTGCATTCGCTAGATCTGTGAAATAGTTTGCTAACAAAATAGTGCAAATTAGTACAAAACCCTTTATTTTCTATTGTTTAATTAATTAGCATTATTTTGTTCAAAATAGCATTTTGCATTTCATGGATATAATGAATGAATGAATTCACTCTAGCAACTCAAAAAACTGTGGCTGATGAAACATTTATGATGTTTATAGAATAACTATTATTCTTTGTCTTCTCTCACCATGCATACACAAATGCAAAAATGACATGAATGTTTCTGATTGTAAGCAAGATAACAATATTTATTAAAAACAGTATGGCCTTTGATATACTTCAAATTTAGTTTCATGGTAATTAAGTTATTAAAATTATTTACATATGGCAAATGAATGTAGTTTTGTCATGATTGATATTTGCACTCACAGGTTTTTAATGTAAAGAAAAACTATATAAAGTTCTGGTTTTATAATAATTATAATTATCAATCAACCCTTATTGCAATCTCTAGAAATGACAAGTGGTTTGCTAAACAAAGTTAGATAACAACAAATAGTCCAGATTTTATTAATATCAGCTGCCATACTTAAGGGGATCACCTGTTGTAAAATTCTAAAGTTTTTAATTTTTTCAATAGCCCTCTCAACATGTATTCTTTCTTTTGCTATTCTTCTGGTCCTTACCTCATCTGAATGACTGAGCTGTGCTCCATTTAAAAAGGGAGGGATGTTAGCCTTAACATCATCTGGTAGATCATCATCTATGTTAAATCCTCTGTCTGCCATAATCACATCACCCGGTTGAAGTAGTTCTATTAACCCACAGTCATTTGTTAGTTCACGGTCTGAGGTTCTTCCAGCATACAGCTCTGACACAAAACTCAATGTTCCTGCTGGGGAAATGCCAATCAGTCCCTTTGCAGTGTTGTGATGTTTGTAGGAAGAAAATGTTGCACTCTGAGTGGCTGGGGCTGTTGGCATCTCAATAAAGACCTCTGTACAGTCGACAATGACTCTTGTATTTGGATAAGTTTCTTTCAAGCTTGGTGGCATGGTTTGGTCAACTAAATCTCTTGAAGGCCAGATATTTATTGATCTCAAACGTTGATGAAGGAAGTCAAGCCATGTTATCCAGATGCTGCTAACTTGTGACACAGAAATGTCATATCTATTAGCTACATCCCTTTCCAAAAGCCCACATCGAAGTCTTGACAGAACCATAAATAGTTCCTCTTCAGGAGTAAGAGACCTTTTTCTCCCACGTTTCTGTTGTTCTTCTGATTGAAGGTTGCCATTCTTTGAGCCTATATATCTCAACTTTTCGCATGCAGGAGACAGGAAGTCAACGAAATTTTTGAAACTAGAATAATTAGGGAAGGTAGTATAAAATTCCATGTCACTGTCAGAGTCTTTAAATCGTTGTAAAGAAAATTTGGAGCGTAGTAATTGTTGTTTTAAGTCATTTACTTCGGCTTCGTGTTGTAGTTTCAGACGTTTAAGTTCACTTTGTAAATTGTGTATTTCTTGTCGAAGGTCATCTGAATTTTCAACTCCAGTGTCAACAACAACAGAGTTCATAAACGGATTTTCCGCTACTTGATTGTTTGCATCTGACAAGGGAACACGTTCTCTACATTTGAATGTTGTTCTTGGTTGACTTTGCTTCGGCTTTATCAGCTTTGGTGATATTGATGGGATGTTGTTCTCGTACGTCTTTTTTCCTCCTGGAAAATGTTCTGAGCAAACTCTGTGATACTCATTTGGATAAAACTCCTTCCTTCCAATCCAATGTACCCATGACTGGCGAAGTTTTTTCTCCTTTGGAAATTTATGAAATGATAATTGAGGATTTCTTTTTGTACTGTTAGTACATAAAGGAACACAGAAAGCCGTTCCTCATCCACGACTTTTGCTCTTTTCTTCTAAAGTTTTTTCCATCTTTGTATCTTTTTGGTTGATTTTCAAGTAGTTTTTGATTTTTTTTGTTTGTTTCTTAAATATTTTTTAGTTTTTTTTGTGATTTTTTTGAGTTTAAGGCATTTGTAATGGCAACAAGACGACCTGCCGTCCGCTTTGTTTACGCCGCCATCTTGGACGATGTTACCTTAACTACCATAATCCCTTGCGCGCATGCGTTATAGCTGGAATCGGGCATTCAGGCAGCTTCCTCCCATTTTCATCAATGCTGAAAACAAATCGCTGAATGGCTTTATTAAAATTGTAATAATATGTATACAAATTACTAAGAAAATAATAATGAATTGTCTTGGAAAAGAGCAGTTATTTTGATGTATATTTGGGTGTTTATCAGAATTGTATTCATTTCTTACAATCTCAAATAAATGTTCACTAAAATACAACATTGAAAAACAAACAATTATACAGCTCACAATCATGTGCTGTCGCCATTTCTTCTTCCAGACTCTGTTGACTGCAATATTCATGACACGAGTTTGGATAAAAACCGACAAGGTATTAAGAGTGGTTTTCTGTAACCATCGAGAAAATAAGAATTCGCTTGGCAGCGGTACCTCATGGATTTCCCTAATATTTTGTGTGGTAATAGGTATTGGGTCACTGATAACTAAAACCGATTTAGTTTTCTTATTTACTTTTTCTAAATTTTTTTAGCGACATTTTTAGTAAGGTGACTCGTCACACTGATTTGTGAGGGAATTTTGGGGGAACATTAAGGAAGCTAAAAATACTTTCGTTTGGTTATTAATCAAAATATTTTTCAAGAAATAGTAAAATACATCTTTAGTTGTCAACCAGGACTAATTATTAACTCATTTTATGTTGATCTTGGAATTTTACAGTCCTTCCCCTACGAGCTATTTTGTCCAATTTTCAAAAAGTCAAAATTAGAGGTTTTCAAAAAATTGTAACTTCACTGCCATACATCCAAATCAATCGATCCTTTGGGTACAATGCATTCATTTACCATACTTTCAAATAAAGTATTAAAAAGTTTTGGCAAAATTATTCTAATGCTGGATATATTGCAATTACCAAAGCAATGTTACGACAAACCAGAAATATTGCCTTGAAATCGTTTCAAAAAAACTCCCTTTAATCTGCACAATTTCGAACAATAAATCATAGCTAGAGTATTATAAGTATATTAGTGAAGTATATTTTCAATTTTCATCGTCAGAAGTTTGCGAATGACGAGATATAAGTACGTTTTTGAAGTCCAGTTATGGGTAAATTTTGCCAAGATTATCCATCGAGCTCAAATACGCAAACCTCGGACTTTTCATTTCCTTTCGTTTCATTTCCGGTCTAAATTGCATTTGAGCTGAAACAATGATGACTTTATCTACAGTTCTAGGTTATAAATGATCCAAAAAGAAATTTTGTTCAACAGTTAAACGAATTTTGACAGCTTTTACACTGCAACAGGTTTCGTGTACAAGACCTATAGCTATCGATAAATTACTCAACACAATACTTTTAATCGATCTTACTTGGCTTCTATCGATAAAGTTTTCCGACCAAGGTAGTACTGGACTATTTTCTAGCTTCTTTCAACCTCCAGGTACATGGAATATCTTCGGAAAGAAAGAGAATATCACAACTAGACTTTTGTTTACATCAGCCATGATCACCCTATAAATTGTAAACCAAGACCGCTGACCGGATGTGGCGAGGGATATTGCAGTTACCTGGTTTAAGTGTTCTATCTCAATGTTTTTTGATTTATAGCCATAAGAAATTGTGATGTTTCAAAACTGATTAAGAGAAAGGGTTGTTGCGATGAAAATAAATTTCTAACCTTAAATGTGATAGAGAAACGAAATGCCACCTGAAGAATAAAAAAGCTACGATGGAAGTAGACATCCCGGAATGGCAGTTGATATTAAGCAGAGCAGGTAGTCGTTACTATACAAGCTGAGAGGCATTGAATTTTCTAAACAATCACAGTCCGATGAAGGCCTATACGATGGTGAAGTGCGAACGCACCCCCCCCCCCCCTCCCTCACCCCCCACTTGGGGATTTTTTTGCGTATTTTTAAAGAATTATTTAATGATGTGATAGTGAAATGTTGATTTACTCATAACAAGAGCCAATTATTCACGAACGGACCCCCCCCCCCCCCCCCCGCGCTCTGAAATTGTCGCGAACTTGTAGATAATTATTTTGACCGGATAAAATTGGGACGAAGGAATGAGTAAAGGGGAGAGGAGGTAAAGGCTCCGACACGGTGCAACATTGCGTGCAACATCACAATAAAATATAAAACGTCTGTTTTATTTTGTTTATGTTATTTGCATTATCCTCGTAAATTAAGCGGAAAAATTGAGATTTCATTTTTCTGTTTATGCTGCTGAAATAGTACTGTAATCATAATGTTGCAAGGAATGTTGCAAGGAATGTTGCACCGCATATCTGAGCCTTATATTAAGGTAATGTTTTAGTCAAGAGCATGGGGCATGAATGGTAGTTACTGAACCCCCTCACCCCACCCAAAGGTAAAGGTATGGTAATAGGTATATACTTATTTCAATAAAGTTAGTGACCAAAAACCTACAAAGCTAAGATAGTTATCAAGCGGTTGTTATCAAGTTGAAACATGGAAAATTTATCTACCCATAATCCTTGCTGGTCTTAGCTATGTAGCTTTTCAGGTGACTAACTTTATTGAAATAGATATATACGAGGCATTTAGTTCATACAAGCTGAGCGAACGACTAGGGGGGGGGGGGGGGGGGGGTCCGTTCGTGAATAATTGGCTCTTGTTATGAGTAAATCAACATTTCACTATCACATCATTAAATAATTCTTTAAAAATACGCAAAAAAATCCCCAAGTGGGGGGTGAGGGAGGGGGGGGGGGGGGGGTGCGTTCGCACTTCACCATCGTATAGGCCTTCATCGGACTGTGATTGTTTAGAAAATTCAATGCCTCTCAGCTTGTATAGTAACGATTACCTGCTCTGCTAAATATCAACTGCTATTCCGGGATGTCTACTTCCAGCGTAACTTTTTTATTCTTCAGGTGGCATTCCGTTTCTCTATCACATTTAAGGTTAGAAATTTATTTTCATCGCAACAACCCTTTCTCTTAATCAGTTTTGAAACATCACAATTTTTTATGGCTATAAATCAAAAAAAATTGAGATAGAACACTTAAACCAGGTAACTGCAATATCCCTCGCCACATCCGGTCAGCGGTCTTGGTTTACAATTTATAGGGTGATCATGGCTGATGTAAACAAAAGTCTAGTTGTGATATTCTCTTTCTTTCCGAAGATATTCCATGTACCTGGAGGTTGAAAGAAGCTAGAAAATAGTCCAGTACTACCTTGGTCGGAAAACTTTATCGATAGAAGCCAAGTAAGATCGATTAAAAGTATTGTGTTGAGTAATTTATCGATAGCTATAGGTCTTGTACACGAAACCTGTTGCAGTGTAAAAGCTGTCAAAATTCGTTTAACTGTTGAACAAAATTTCTTTTTGGATCATTTATAACCTAGAACTGTAGATAAAGTCATCATTGTTTCAGCTCAAATGCAATTTAGACCGGAAATGAAACGAAAGGAAATGAAAAGTCCGAGGTTTGCGTATTTGAGCTCGATGGATAATCTTGGCAAAATTTACCCATAACTGGACTTCAAAAACGTACTTATATCTCGTCATTCGCAAACTTCTGACGATGAAAATTGAAAATATCCTTCACTAATATACTTATAATACTCTAGCTATGATTATTTGTTCGAAATTGTGCAGATTAAAGGGAGTTTTTTGAAACGATTTCAAGGCAATATTTCTGGTTTGTCGTAACATTGCTTTGGTAATTGCAATATATCCAGCATTAGAATAATTTTGCCAAAACTTTTTAATACTTTATTTGAAAGTATGGTAAATGAATGCATTGTACCCAAAGGATCGATTGATTTGGATGTATGGCAGTGAAGTTACAATTTTTTGAAAACCTCTAATTTTGACTTTTTGAAAATTGGACAAAATAGCTCGTAGGGGAAGGACTGTAAAATTCCAAGATCAACATAAAATGAGTTAATAATTAGTCCTGGTTGACAACTAAAGATGTATTTTACTATTTCTTGAAAAATATTTTGATTAATAACCAAACGAAAGTATTTTTAGCTTCCTTAATGTTCCCCCAAAACTCCCTCTCAAATCAGTGTGACAAATCACCTTATTAAAAATGTCGCTAAAAAAAAAAAAAAAAGTAAATAAGAAAACTAAATCGGTTTTAGTTATCAGTGACCCAATACCTATTACCACACAAAATATTAGGGAAATCCATTAGGTTCCGCTGCCAAGCGATTCTCGATGGTTACAGAAAACCACTCTTAAAGAACAAGTCTATCGATAAACCAATGCTTGCACGAATTAAAAAGTCTGTTATAAGTTTAAGGTTGATAAAAGGTCTAGTTTCACTGTACAAGGCTTTGTAAACATTGATGAATCCTAAAGCAGTGATCAAAACGCTCGTCTCTTGCATCATGATCTGAATACTGAGGTCAGCAATGAATCTTCTGCTTCTTGGGCTGCGATACTTTGGTTGTTTACTTCTCTGTCGTCGTACCAAACGATACAAATACTCCCAGATATGATCTCTCATTGTAATAGTAATCCTCTCCAAAAGATCTATAATGGCATGGGCTATTCCCAAAACAACGAAGAGATCAATGCTTGACAGTTCTGCTTGCATAGCGCGAAACACAACGGCGAAACCTCCATACACCACAGCAACAAGTACATGAGCACTGCCAGGATGGATGATCCCTTTTAAACTCTGAGCACCAAGACGACAAACTACTTTAGGTATGACGGTCAGCAATGGACTCAGTCCTGCAATTATGACTTTCATACCTCCTTCCGATTGCTCAATATACAAATGAAATAATTTAAAAGAAAGTAAGGATACTATCAAAAATCCTAAAAGGTACTGAGCTGAAAGGATAAGGAAAAGTCGTAGTTCATTTCTCCAAGATCCTCGGTAAAAATGTCGAGCTAAACGAAAATGAGTGATGATCATCACGCCAAACCACAAGCCATTCAGGGGGAAGGACCTCCACGATACTTGATAGGCACCAAACATTTGAAGGTTAAGCCGATATATGACGTCCACAAAGGCAGCTACTAAAGATACGGTGAACAAGTTAAGTTTTTGCAGCAGTGAGATTGGAAAGACCACACAGCAAATGCCGAAGACCCAGAACTGAATAAAGAAGCCTTCTACCGATTGTGCAATAACTCGAAGATGCTGCACACTCTTTGGCATTTTATACCAGTTTGCGGTTTCATCATAACACCACGTTACGGTGCTAAAATCAAGGAAAACGAAACCAACAGCTACCATACCGATGAGAGTTCCTGCAATCGCCTGGATGAGCAGTACACTTTTCAGACACTCCCAAAAAGACTTGCTGAATGTTGGCAAGCTTTGTTTCCATGCTTTGGGATCTGCCTCAAGATGTTGTGGTGGGTCGTATTCTTGAAAGATGGCATCTTCCGGATCAAATTCTGTGAAGTCTTCTAAAGGGCTTGACACTTCACCAACAAGCGTTAGCTCCGCTTGGGAATTTACTGAATGTGTTGAATGAATTTCAACTGTTTGTGTTAGAACTACTCCTGTACAGTTTTCGACCAAATAAGAAATCATCTCCAAAGTTTCAGATATCATTTGTGTTACTACCCTTGAAAGGGGTGTGAGCATCAATAAATAGCTTACAAATCTTTATGTATGTACGCGTTACTTGACTCGATGTCTCTTCTCTTGTTTCCAATTTTAGTTTATTTTTACTGAGGTTTTGAACCGTGACCATGGATCTTCTTCAATGTGCCCTTTGGTGTTAGGGCACGCAGATTTAGCAGGTTGCGCATTAGCAAGAGTCCCGTATGAGTGGGGGATCTTTTTTTCTGTTGAAACAGCTGCCAAAAGGAAAAATGTAAAAAGATATGTCAGTCTGCAGGAACTCGGAAGATTCAAAACAACAATGTTTCACAACAACATCCGGGAGAACCCACAATCTATACTCTTTTTGGTCCTTAGGGTTGTGATTTTATTAGCTGTTGTTTAGAATTTTCAAGTATCAAGAGTTTTTTATATTTATTGAAAGCAGAGCCCATGCATATTATGATGCTGCTGTAAGGTTTGTATCTACCTGTTTAATACTGAACCTGCTGATAATGTTTGTCCCTGTTTACCCGCTTCTGCACATTTGACATATTGCTCCTTATTTTTCCTTATTGTAGCTGCTTCCTGCTTCCTGCATTAAGGTCATCACTCGCATTCGTTGTGGAACGTATAAAAGATGTCAACTTATCAAGCAGCTGTTTTTTTTTCTTTACTGTACTTGGAGATGTAATAGAGATTCCTCTCGGTGCTTCTGGAACAGCCATTAGCTTTATTGACAGTTTCCATTGTTATGGTTGGCATATATACCTATTTAAAAAATCGTTGTCGCAGCCAAACCACAGTCCACACTCCTAAGACTGCAAAGAATCGAGGAATTGTTTGCATTAATTTATGCACAACATATTTTTTGTTGCATGAGTTTTTTTGGACTGACGACTCAAAATTTCCTCCATAACAAAAAGTTCCTCATATGGGTGAAATTCAACGCAGCCATAAAGCCTTCCAGCCTTCGAAGACAAAACGATTGCGAAATATCGCCTAATGTGATATACTGTATCGCTCTATGCTTCGCTTGGAAATGCTAAGATAAAAAGACGCTTCTCCTTTATCTATGCCAAAAAATGTCACAAGTCAAATTACGCGCAAACGCAGAATTATACTATATGGAGCCGGCATGACTGCAACACGAAACGTCTTATAACGGAAACTGAATAAATTAAATACGCGAAACATTCCCGAAATACTTTGCAGTCTTAATGGTGTGGACTGTACTTCGTTTGCGACAAAGATTTTAAAAATAGGTGAATAAAGCCTGTGTGACTTTGACCTTATTTTTTTAAGGTGTTTATTAATACCTAAAGTAAAATGTTATTTTTTAAAACGAATAAAATTATGGTGTCCAGAGTTCTTGTCATTATTTTTCCTCATGCTGATGTTATAGAGTGAATATAACCTGCTTTGCATATCCAGATGACTGTATGAAGATGCAATATCTCAAGAATATCAACTTAAGTAGAAATTTTTCTCATTGAATACCACGCCAGATCCGTTTCCCCAATCTCTTTGAAACGGCGCGAAGTTTAAATTTCTACATCAATAGAGCTGTTAAGTTATGACGTGTTTCCGTGTCTAACTGCTCAAAAATACCCTTAAGATAAAGCGAAAAACGAATTCAATTAATTCATCTCCAACTGAAACAATTAGAACTTTGGACAACAAATCTTTTAATAAAGAAAAAGTAAGAAAAATACACTGACCACCATGTGCTGTCAACAAGAATGAATTCTATTGAAAACGTGTGACTCATGAAACGTCTTCTTCTTGGGCTACAATACCCTGGTTGTGTAATTTAATTTAATTTAATTTAATTTAATTAACAATTCTTGCGCATTTCGCAAGCCTCAATGCGCTTACATTATAAAATATATCTATTTACAAATGAAGTTTAAAAATATACGATATAATAGAAGTGAAATAAAACGAAATTAAATACTAAATATGGAGCTAATAAAACTAATATATTATACTAAAAAATAAAATAATAATAAGTCGATAATAAAGCGTCGATAATATTCTTGATAAACGAAGTAACAGTAAGATCTCATAATATCAACTAACAATTAAAAGCTTCTTTGAATAAATGTGTTTTAAGTTTTGATTTAAACTTGTTAATTGATTCCGCGTTTCTTATAATTTGTCGTAATTTATTCCACAATTTTGGAGCTGCATTTGCGAAAGCTCGGTCTCCATATGTAGAGGTCGCTGATCTAGGAACCACTAGGAGACTTTTAGTGGCTGAACGTAACGTACGTTTAGGTAAATAATGTTCTAGTAAACTAGTTAGATACAAAGGCGCATTACAATTAATGATCTTATAAGTAAGCAGTAATACCTTGAAAGTGATACGAGATTGTATAGGTAGCCATTTAAGTTATATAGTATTGGAGTTATGTGTTCCCTCTTTTTGGTTTTTGGTTCTCGTCACTAATCTAGCTGCGGAATTTTGAATGCGCTGTAGTTTGCATAACTGTTTGGCAGGTATGCCATATAAAACACTATTACAATAGTCTAGCTTTGAGGATACAAAGGCATGGACTAAGCGCTCAGCAGAAGTAGTTCAAATTCTATTCATTCATTAATCTGTCAGATCTCCCTCAAGTAATCCCGAAATTAGAAGAAGAAAAAAAACATTGATTAGGCTCATTGTCAATCAAAAGCCTACAGCCAATCGTATGAGGAGCTACGAGTATGATCTTATTCAACCAATCAGATTGATCCGAGTCGGAAACGTATGATACAAAACAGGTAGTCTGTTAGAAGTTATTTTACTTAAATTAAAGTGCGAGCCATTAAACATTTGTTCTGTTTTTGTAACGTTAAGGCTTAACTTGTTAGCTAAAATTAAAACCATTTTCTCAAATTTGAAAGATCAATATTAACAGATTGAATCAGATGTCTGAACGTTGCGTGTTTTTTCTTCTTCTTCTAATTCCGGGATGACATGAAGGAGATCTTACAGATTAATGAATGAATGACTTCGTGGAAGACTTCGATGTTATTACTTTCTGTACCTGGGAAGGGAAGGGCGGAGCACGTGGACTTGTTTTGGATAGAAATGTATCGCTAAGATCCCCAGTTTGACGTTTTTCATAAGTTTTGAACTTCACTGTGCTGTTCTCAAGCTCCACAACTTCAAAAGAAACTTCGTTGGGGACCTTCAAATTTGGTTCCTGCGCAATATTGGAAAGAACATGGCACTTGTTTATCCGCTTTGAAGCAAATGAATTAATTATAAAATTTGGAAGACTTCGATGTTATTACTTTCTGTACCTAAGAAGGGAAGGGCGGAGCACGTGGACTTGTTTTGGATAGAAATGTGCCGCTAAGATCCCCAGTTTGACGTTTTTCATAAGTTTCGAACTTCACTGTGCTGTTCTCAAGCTCCACAACTTCAAAAGAAACTTCGTTGTGGACCTTCAAACTTGGTTCCTGCGCAATATTGAAAAGAACATGGCATTTGTTTATCCGCTTTGAAGCCAATGAATAAATTATGACTTCGTGGCAGACTTCGATGTTATTACTTTCTGTCCCATGGAAGGGAAGGGCGGAGCACGTGGACTTGTTTTGGATAGAAAGGTGCCGCTCAGATCCCCAGTTTGACGTTTTTCATAAGTTTCGAACTTCACTGTGCTGTTCTCAAGCTCCACAACTTCAAAAGAAACTTCGTTGTGGACCTTCAAACTTGGTTCCTGCGCAATATTGAAAAGAACATGGCATTTGTTTATCCGCTTTGAAGCCAATGAATAAATTATGACTTCGTGGCAGACTTCGATGTCAGTACTTTCTGAACCTTGAAGCTAGGGAACAGCAGAGCACAAGCACTTGATTTGGTGATAGAAATATGCCGTTGAGATCCCCGACCCTGAAATTAGTAATTACGTAGTTATCAACGAAGTTTCTATCAACGGTTTGAAATTTGAGAACTGGACGAACTTTGAAACCCGATTTAAAAAAAATAATGTTAAAACGCACTGTAGAATTGCTTTTTTCACCGCTGAGATATAATCAAGGTTTCTATTTTGTTAGTTTAATTACACTATCATTGCATGGTGCGAAAGTAGTTCAAATTCTATTCATTCATTAATCTGTCAGATCTCCCTCAAGTCATCCCGAAATTAGAAGAAGAAAAAACATTGATTGAGCACATTGTCAATCAAAAGCCTACAGCCAATCGTATGAGGAGCTAGGAGTATGATCTTATTCAACCAATCAGATTGATCCGAGTCGGAAACGTATGATACAAAACAGGTAGTCTGTTAGAAGTTATTTTACTTAAATTAAAGTGCGAGCCATTAAACATTTGTTCTGTTTTTGTAACGTTAAGGTTTAACTTGTTAGCTAAAAGCCATTTTATCAAATTTGAAACATCAATATTAAAAGATTGAATCAGATGTCTGAACGTTGCGTGTTCTTTTTTTTCTTCTTCTAATTCCGGGATGAGGTGAAGGAGATCTTACAGATTAATGAATGAATGACTTCGTGGCAGACTTCGATGTTATTGCTTTCTGTCCCATGGAAGGGAAGGGCGGAGCACGTGGACTTGTTTTGGATAGAAATGTGCCGCTCAGATCCCCAGTTTGACGTTTTTCATAAGTTTCGAACTTCACTGTGCTGTTCTCAAGCTCCACAACTTCAAAAGAAACTTCGTTGTGGACCTTCAAACTTGGTTTCTGCGCAATATTGAAAAGAACATGGCACTTGTTTATCCGCTTTGAAGCCAATGAATAAATTATGACTTCGTGGCAGACTTCGATGTCAGTACTTTCTGAACCTTGAAGCTAGGGAACAGCAGAGCACAAGCACTTGATTTGGTGATAGAAATATGCCGCTGAGATCCCCTGACCCTGAAATTAGTAATTACGTAGTTATCAACGAAGTTTCTATCAACGGTTTGAAATTTGAGAACTGGACGAACTTTGAAACCCGATTTTGAAAAATAATGTTAAAACGCACTGTAGAATTGCTTTTTTCACCGCTGAGATATAATCAAGGTTTCTATTTTGTTAGTTTAATTACACTATCATTGCATGGTGCGAAAGTAGTTCAAATTCTATTCATTCATTAATCTGTCAGATCTCCCTCAAGGCATCTCGAAATTAGAAGAAGAAAAAAACATTGATTGAGCTCATTGTCAATCAAAAGCCTACAGCCAATCGTATGAGGAGCTAGGAGTATGATCTTATTCAACCAATCAGATTGATCCGAGTCGGAAACGTATGATACAAAACAGGTAGTCTGTTAGGAGAGGACATCAGATTCTCAGTCTTGTGAGCAGGAAGAAAATAACTCAAGAAACTTTAAAACCAGGTATATGCATATGTTTGTATACATTTGTTATATTGAATAGCGAAAGATAAACGACAAACTCGAGATGGAAAGAGAAAAGAAAAGAGGGAAGGAAGAAGAAAAATAATTTTATCTGCTTTGTCTGTTTGGTTTTGAAGGCTTTTTTATATTTCTTAAGCCGCACATGATCTGCTCTTTGATAGTTTGTTTGTATGCAATATCATTTTTAGTTGTATCTTACAAAATCCTTCATTCGAGAGTAAACTGGCTGCATGTTTTTTCTTCTTTCTTTTCAAGAGCAAATTTACTCGAAGTCATCATGTCTTATCAGCGATTCCTTTTTCTGGTTGTCGTTGCTTCATTGATTGCAACTTCACTAGCAGTTCCAAAGGACCTTGAAAAACGTGGTGGGTAATGTTGCATTACTTTGATTTAAAGCATGTTTACTATATGAATCCTACGCTGAGGCAAGGGAGTGGAGAGGAAGGGTTACCGTCGCATATGTCATGTCCAGGTATAACCTGCATTTATGTACGGATATGTGCTGCTGGATAGGGTATGGTTTGCGAGAGGTTGGTCTTTGATAGGGTCTACAATTTTCATAATCAAGGTTTCGTGTGATAGAAATCAGCTGTTATAAGGTTCTAAGCTACTTGAACATACGCATAATCATACTGGGAGTGGCTTATTCTCGTATCACTTTACACACGATTGGTTCTGCATCATCAATATCATGTCTATCCTTCATTTCGTTATCGTATTGTTTACCTGTTCACTTTAATTTATATCTATATCTATTATTTATTAATATCATTATTATTGATTTACTGTTATAGGAACAACTTGCTATTGCGGTAATATTATAGGTATCTACTGGTTGGGTTCAGTTTATTGCCCGTCTAATCGCGGATATACTGGTTATTGCTATAAATTTTTTGGCAGTTGCTGTACTCCCGCCGATTAGAACATAATCAGTCAAGAATTCCAAAAGCATTTACTGCCCTTTGAGACAAGTAAAAAAGCAAAGTGACACCCTTAAATAGAGTTAATACCTGTAATACAAGAATGATAATATACCCCTATACGATGTAATAACGACTGATTGAATGCTATTAAAGCTTATATCATCAAATCTATGGTATTATGAAATATTATTGTTATAGACCCTATGGACAATCAATACGCGTCTTTCTACTTGGTTACCGACTGAACTCATAACAGGCACCACATGCTAAGAGTAATGACAAACTTTCAGTTCTCTATTCACTGAATACGAAATAAAGGAGTGAATCCAGAATTTTGTTCAGGGAGAGGTGCAGCGTTGTAGGGGCACCTGCCCGCGAAAACGCCAAACTCCCCCCCCCCCCCCCCCCCAAAAAAAAAAAGATCAAACCTCGTGTATGATATCTTGCAAGTTGTAAAGTTGAGGCGCAAAGTTGACCCAGGGAAGGGTGCAAATTAACTCTCAAAATCAAAAAGCATTTTGTATTGGTTATCTTCAAAATAAGGGCACAAAGTCAATCGAGGGGGTGCGCACCCCTTCCCCGGATCTGCCCTTGAAACATTACAGGGATTTGTATAAAAAACATCGACAAAGCCTGACGTAAGATACTTGTACCTCGAGCTCTATCTAAGTTTTTCACACAAAACAATAACCTTCAAAGTTATTACTCGGGCTACCTTTGGTAGGCCGAGTCTAAAATACATTCACACTGAAGAGTCGGATTTACGTAATGATTTCTTCAAGAAAATAATCAATGATGGACGATGGAGAATAGCACAATTAGCAAGCAACAAAATAAATAACATTTGTTCTTTTACTCATGTCTAAAGAAACCCCCACAAAAGAGAGTAATAAGAGTGAGGTTGAACTCACATTTTGACTTTGTTTTTTTTTCAACAATTTCTTTAATCCTCTTGTAGTGTCACAGGAGACGTTTTGTAGCAAACTAGAGTGTGAAGCTTATGTTCATGGCTTATATGAAATAATACAAGTTGAATAATGCATAAAATGAATACATCACTTCAGACTCACCGACCCAGAACTAAGAAACATCTGAACCGTTAATACCCGAATAGACACGTGATCTGCGCTTCAAAAATATTTCTAATCCAATCGTTCATAATTTGTAAAGTAAAATTCAACGAAGTGATCCCAGTCTCTCTGAAAGCCCGATTTTTTGGAGGATTTACTAGTCATATTGCTTAATGATCGACCCCCTGTTGTAGGAATGATTTTTTAACAGAAGAGAAATAATTACCAAACTGAGGAGGGAGAGGCAGAACATTCGATTTCGTGTGTCTTGAAAGACGTTCAAATTCCCTGTTGAGATAGGGAGTGGGTGGAGGTGGGGGTGTTTTGGTGACACGAAATCAAACCCTTCTCCCAAAACCTTATAGTCTGAAGTCAGTAATACTGCACATAACAGTTGTGCGTTTGAATGTAATATGAACAGTGGGCAATCGCTTTTATGTTAAGGCCCTATCACACGTTGAAACTTTTAGCGGAAACTTATGTGCAACGAAGTTGCGAGATAAGTTTTAGAACGAATTGCACCGTTTAACACCCCAGCTTTGTGAAGACTTTCGTCGCAAGAAAGTTTCACGAAAAGTAGAACTACTTTCTACTCGTGCAACCGAAACTTGTGTCACGATCAAGTTTCAGGAGGAAATTGCGCCGTGTAACACCCCTGTGAAACTTGTCTCGCAATGCCGTTGCACAGAAGTTTCAGCTAAAATATTCAACGTGTAACAGGGCCTTTATTGGAACAATATATCAAATATAGATACATAAGTCTTTCGTACCTCAACATCTGGGCCCGGTTGTACAAAGGGTGGATAGTGCTATAAAATGGATAAATCTTATTCAGTGCATGAATTTATTGGATAGCAGCATCGACTTAAATAAATCATCCACTGGATAAAGCCAAGCGCTATCCAACCTTCATACAATCGGGCCCTGCTTTTGATATAAGGACGTCCACTGGTAAAGATATATTAATATTTATAAGTTAATGTCACATTTTGTCAACTGATATTTTTAACTAGCCAAGGGCGATTTCCTATTTAGATGGTTAGTGGTGACTTACAGATCGAACATGTAACTCAGTATATATATGGACAACTCTTACGAAGTTAACCAATTACGATGCAGGGTGAAAATTTGAGCCAATCAGGTGAGAGCATATTCAATAGCATTTTGACCTCAGCCAATCATGTTCTATTCCTATGTATTGTTTGCAATATCTAATCTGTCTGTCACGTGATATCATTAAATTTGCTTGCAGTTCATACACCGATCCTGTATATCCATTGTTCTACCTCCCTAGTTACTGTTGCTACGATGGAAAAGCTAAAATTTGTTTTTGATATACAGTATGGAACAGATACCGATGCATTGATTCGTTATCAAAGTGATATATCAGCACGTGACTGATTGTTGCAAATGTCCTATTCGATCCGGAACGAGATGAACGCCAAAGGTGAATTAGCCACTAACCTGGGGTCCCTGTGGTATTCAAAATGGCGTCTGCTATATATAACAGCCATCTCATAACAGCCCACGGAATTTTTTAAAAGCATGGTTTTTTAAGTTATATTCCGCTTGTTCAAAAGATATAGCAAAAGAATCGCAAAGTTAGCACTAAGAGGGATATACGGAAGGCTATGTGCTATTAAGAAACAAAAAAAAAAATGATGGATCGAATGAGCGTTCAACTGCATTGCATTGCATCAGCACTTATTATCAAAGAGAGTGACAAGTAGCTTGCGTCACATCCGGAAAAATACCTCGGTACAGTCCAAGATATTTGTCCGGATGTGACGCAGGCTAATGATACGTGGCCTCAAACGGAAAAACAATAAGCACATAGGATTCCTGTATCATTTTTTGCTTACTCTTATAATCTTCACAATTCGTACGGTTACTAGAGTTGCACGAAGTAGTTTTCATCTAGGCCCGTCGAATAAGAATTTAAAAGTTGATTTTTGAGGAGGGCGCAAAAACTCGGAGACTAATTCCGGAGAAAAACCCTCGAAGCACAGGAGAGAACCAACAAACAACTCTACTCACATACGACACCGAGCCCGTTGCATTTGTGTGAGGCGAGCGATCTCACCGCTACGCCAACCGTGCTTCCCATCGAACTTTTCGAAGGTTTCTTTCGATGATTTATTCTTCCTACCTTGGTACAATTTAGGCAGCTTCCTCCAGCTTTTATCAATGCATCAATGCTGAAAACAAATCGCTGAAAAGCTTTATTAAAATCTTAATAAGATGTATACAAATTAGTAAGAAAATAATAATGAAATGTGTTTACAAAAAGTTTCGAAAAGAGCAGTTATTTTGGTGAATATTTGGGTGTTTAACAGAATTGTATTTATTTCTTACAATCTTATATGAATGTTCACCAAAAAACAACACTGAAAACCAAACAATAAGACAGCTCACAATTATGTGGTGTTGCCATTTCTTCTTCCAAACTCTGTTGACTGCGATATTCATGACACGAGTTTGGATCAAAACCGACAAGGTATTAAAGAACAAATCTATAGATAAACCAACGCTTGCACGAATTAGAAAGTCAGTAATTATCTCATAGCTAATGAAAGGTATAGCTTCACTGTACAAGAATTTGTAAACATTGATGAATCCTAAAGCAGTGATGAAAACGCTCGTCTCTTGCATCATGATCTGAATACTGAGGTCAGCAATGAATCTTCTGCTTCTTGAGCTGCGATACTTTGGTTGTCTACTTCTCTGTCGTCGTACCAAACGATACAAATACTCCCATATATGATCTCTCATTGTAATAGTAATCCTCTCCAAAAGATTTATAATGGCATGGGCTATTCCCAAAACAATGAAGAGACCAATGTTTGACAGTTCTGCTTGCATAGAGCGAAACACAGCGGCGAAGCCTCCATACACCACAGCAACAAGTACATGGGCACTGCCAGGATGGATGATCCCTTTTAAACTCTGAGCACCAAGACGACAAACTACTTTAGGTATGACGGTAAGCAATGGACTCAGTCCTGCAATTATGACTTTCGTACCTTGATCTGATTGCTTAATATACAAATGGAACAATTTAAGAGCAAGTAAGGACACTATCGAAAATCCTAAAAGGTACTGAGCTGAAAGGATAAGGAAAAGTACTAGTTCATTTCTCCAGGATCTTGGATGAAAATGTCGAGCCAAACGAATATGATTGATGATCATCACGCTAATAAACAACGTATTCAGTGGAAAGGACTTCCACGATACTTGGTAGGCACCAAACATTTGAAGGTTAAGTCGATATATGACGTCCACAAAGGCAGCTACTAAAGATACGGTGAACAAGTTAAGTTTTTGCAGCAGTGACATTGGAAAGACCACACAGCAAATGCCGAAGACCCAGAACTGAAAGAAGAAGGCTATTACAGATTGTGCAATAACTCGAAGATGCTGCACACTCTTTGGCATTTCATACCAGTTTGGGGTTTTTTCATAACACCACGTTACGATGCTAAAATTAAGAAAAACGATACCAACAGCTACCATACCGATGAGAGTTCCTGAAACCGCCTGGATGAGCAGTACACTTTTCAGACACTCCCAGAAAGACTTGCAGAATGTTGGCAAGCTTTGTTTCCATGCTTTGGGATCTGCTTCAAGATGTTGTGGTGGATCGTATTCTTGGAAGATGGTATCTTCCGGATCAAATTCTGTGAAGTCTTCTAAAGGGCTCGACACTTCACCAACAAGCATTAGCTCCCCGCTTGGGAATTTACCTAATGTGTTGAATGAATTTCAACTGTTTCTGTTAGAGCTACTCCTATACAGTTTGCGACCAAATAAGGAATCAGCTTCAAAGTTTCAGATATCATTTGTCTTATTACCCTTGAAATGGGTGTGAGCATCAATAAATAGCTTACAAATATTTATGTATGTACGCGTTACTTGACTCGATGTCTCTTCTCTGGTTTCCAATTTTAGTTTCTTTTTACAGACGTTTTGAACCGTGACCATGGATCTTCTTCAATGTGCCCTTTGGTGTTAGGGCACGCAGATTTTAGTTGTTTCTAACAGGTCGCGCATTAGCAAGAGTCCCGTATGAGTGGGGGGATCGTTTTTCTGTTGAAACAGCAGCCCAAATGAAAAAAATATGAAAGATATGTCAGTCTCCACGATCTTGGAAGAATCAAAATAGCGATGTTTCACAACAACATCGGGGACATCCCACTATTTATACTCTTTTGGGTCCTTAGGGTTGTGATTTTATTAGCTGTTGTTTAGAATTTCCAAGTATCAAGGGTTTTGTATATTTATTGAAAGCAGAGCCCATGCATATTATGATGCTGCTGTAAGGTTTGTATCTACCTGTTTAATACTGAACCTGCTGATAATGTTTGTCCCTGTTTACCCACTTCTGCACATTTGACATATTGCTCCTTATTTTTCCTTATTGTCGAAGGTTCCTTTGCATTAAGGTCATCACTCGCATTCGCTGGGAAACTTATAGAAAATGTCAACTTCTCAAGCAACTGGCTTCTCTTCAATACTGTACTTGGAAATGTAATAGAGTTTCCTCTCTGTGCTTGTGGGATAACCAGTAGCTTTATTGACAGTTTCCCTTGTCATGGTTGGCAGATATACCTATTTAAAAAATCGTTTTCGCAGCCAGTTTAGTTTCTTGTTTGATTTTGAGGATGCTTACATTTTTTGTTTCCAATTTTTTTTTTTTTTTTTTTTTCACATAATTTTTTTATTATTGCAGTAAATAGAGGAAAATCTACCCAGTCCCAGTGGCCACAGCTTAGTATCTGTCCATTTTCCTTACCTTTAATATTTGGCATAGATTTTTGCGTACGAGCTTGTCTCCGAATTCAATATAATCAGTCACATCGCCATGCTGTTTCATGAGTTGAAGTTTAGTAGGTTTCCAGATTACCCATAATTACTAAAGGAACTAAGTTATAAAAATCTGATAATTCAATATTCACATAGATATTATCAACAACAACAACAACAATCTCAAGAAAAAGTTGAAGTACAAATTTATCTGGACTTCTGCGGGCAAGATGGCTCAAACCCTGTAACAAGTATTTGCGGTTGGAAAGATCTGGACAAATTTAAATTGGACAATATTATATAATAGTAACAGATAAGTAATTATTTAATTGTCCATGGTTTTTGATATAAATAGCTTACCACAAATTGAATTGATTCGATCTCTAAACTGCCAAAATGTTCGGCTTTCTAATTTCGATCCTGACCTCAACATACCTAGTCAATCTAGCTTTCAATATTACATTACTGATGATTTTCGTAATAGCGATCTCATTATCAGTTGTACTACCAATGATTACTTTTCAGTTCTTCACTCGAACATCCGAAGTTTAAACTCAGACTTCGATAAATTTTCGATAAACGTTGTCAGGACTCAACCACAGCTTCTCTCTTATTGGTCTTATAGAAACTAGATTTAAAGTCTCTGAAGAAGTATTACCTTTTTTTTTTTTATCCTTTTTGGCTATGAATTTATTTCTCAGCGTAGTCTATCAAATGCTGGTGATACTGGGTTCTTTATAAGCAAAATTATCATGACCCTGGTTATATTATCAATGGTTTGTAACATGGATTATCATGTATTTCCATTTTGAATAGAATACTTGGCTATTTGTGTTTAGATATAAAGAAATTACTTGGAAACAGCAACAAAATTTCTTTAAAATTAATCCATAAATTCAATCTCAAGTTCATACTTAAACTCCATGATTTTTAGATAACTTCTGATTTTTTGCTCTGGTCAAAAAATGCCAAAAACCTGCAGATAAAGTACAAAAAGTCTCAGATTGGTAATGCACTAATCTTGGGATGATTAAGAAGAGAAGACATTAAGGGTTTTGTGGGTTTAGCTAGATTATCGGGTTTGAGCACCTGCATAGTGATGAGACCTTGAAAAGCAAGTCCCTTGTCCTCGAACTATTGTAAGATACATGTAACTACGAGGAAGGTTTTATTAGAGTTTAACCTTTGCTATCCAGTTCTTTACTTTATCATTGCTTACAAGAGAGGTTAATAGGTCTCAAGGATCCCTAGGGCTGTGATTTTATTAGCTGTTGTCTAGAATTTCCAAGTATCAAGAGTTTTGTATATTTATTGAAAGCAGAGCCCATGCATGTTATGATGCTGCTGTAAGGGTTGTATCTACCTGTTTAATACTGAACCTGCTGATAATGTTTGTCTCTTTTTACCCACTTCTGCACATTTGACATATAGCTCCTTATTTTTCATTGTTGTAGAGGCTTCCTGTGCATTAAGGTCATCACTCGCATTCATTGTGGAACGCATAGAAAATGTCAACTTCTCAAGCAGCTGGCTTCTCTTCTTTACTGTACTTTGAGATGTAATATAGTTTCCTCTCTGTGCTTCTTGAATAACCAGTAGCTTTATTGACAGTTTCCTTTGTCATGGTTGGCATCTGTACCTATTTCAAAAATCGTTGTCGCAGCCAAGCCACAGTCCACACTCCTAAGACTGCAAAGAATCGCGGAATGTTTTTGCATTTATTTATGCACAACATATTTTAGTTACAGGCATTTGTGGACTGACGACGCAAAATTTCCTCCATAAGAAAAAGTTTCTCATATGGGTGAAATTCAACGCAGCCATAAGGCCTTCCAACCTTCGAAGACAAAACGATTACGACATATCGCCTTATATGATATATCGCTCTATGCTTTGCTTGGAAATGCTAAGATAAAAAGACGCTGATCTTTTATCTATGCCAAGAAACGTCACAATTTAAATTGCGCGCAAAAGCACAATTATACTATATGGAGCGGGCCTGACTGCAACACGAAACTTCTTATAACGGAAACTGAATAAATTAAATACGGGAAAGATTCCTAAAATACTTTGCAGACTTTGAACTTGTTTCTTTTTAATATATTCATTAATACCTAAAGTAAAATGTTATTATTTTTTTAAAACGAAATATTACAGAATGAAATTATGGTGTCCAGAGTTCTTGTCATTCTTGACTGTTTCTGTCAGAGCTACTCCTGTACAGTTTGCGACCAAATAAGCAATCACCTCCAAAGTTTCAGATATCATTTGTGTTATTACCCTTGAATAGGGTGTGAGCATATGTAAATAGCTTGAGCGAGTAAAATTGGTTTCTGGTTTTCTGAAAAAGAAGGATTAACTTAGACATACGGTATAATACACAAACAAGTCTGCTTTACCCTGTATTTACAAATCTTTCAGTATCCAACATATATTTTTGAGCGAATAGAATTAGTTTCTGATTTTCTGGTTTTGTTAGAAAGGATGAGCCATTCAAAACAGAATTTACTTTATCAGTATTAGAAAGAGAAGGCCAAGTAGACGGGAATAGCTGCGCAGAAAGTGTAAAAAGGTGTTTACGTTGAGCGGCAATTGGATAGTTTCTCTCAGCCAATCAAAACTCGAGTAAAACAATAGGTATTAACTTTCAACGAATCAGCGCGCAGACCATGCTTGAAGGCTTTGTTTCCTTTTTTTTTGATTCAAGATGGCGGTTTGTGGAAGAAAAAAAAAATTCTTTTTTTTTTAACGATGTTTTAATCAAAAATTATGAAATTTCCTTAACATGGAACTGCAAGTACCTTTTACAAGACTCCCAGAAGTATCTTCAGAAAATTTAAGTCCCATGCGAGAAGTAAATATGTACGAAAATACACAAAGAAGTCACCTGACATGGATGAAAATATTTGATTGCTCGAGTGTTCAACTGCTTGTGGAAAGCATAAAATCTTGCAAAACACTGCACCTTCAACACAGAAAAGTCTCGAAAGTAATAGTGTGGCCGACTGTTGGCATAAAGCCAGTCAAGAAACAAGGCAATATTGTTATAGTTGAACTATTTTCTAACTATTCATCCGTGTGCTTTTATGGTCATGAGTTTGTCATGATATAATTAATCTGCAATAGGACTACATACTTGTCAGATTTCGAAATAATTGAATTCAAAAAATCCTTCTGACTCAGTGACAAATTGAAATCCACTCACAATGAAGTTGGAGCCCTTAACACTCGTCAATGACATTTTCTTTTGATGGTTTCTTAAGGTGATTCTTTCATGATCGTTTATCCTTCTTAAAAGTGAAGATGAGTTCAGTTAATTATCTTGTTTCCATATTTTTCGAATCACCTTTTTAGCAGCATTACGCATCGCTTCGATCCTCCAGCAGTATATGATGGGATTCATGACACTATTTAATATCATAAGTGCAATGCTCGAAGACAGCGCAAAAGTAGTCCATTCCTTGCTTTTTGTAAACGGGAAAATAAATATCACTAATAACATTCCTAGAAATGGCAAATAGCAAATAATAAACCCACACATGATATAGTGCATGGTGTTGACAGATTTCTTGTACCTGGGTATGTCTATGGATTGTACTGATTGCTGTTGGGCTTGAATCTGAGCCGTGTGTCTGTGAATGATTCGAGAGATCTTGAAAAGGAAAAAAATATTAGCGAATACAAAGCCACAGATTATAGAGAGAAAAACTGTGCGATATTCTACTGTTTGTAGCTTAACGCTTAAGTAACACAACAAGATACTAGTTATCCAGATGGATGCAGCAGTGATGCCATATCGTTTGGTGGTGATGATCTCTTGGTAGCGAAGGTGAAGATAAACAGCCAGGAATCGATCTGCAGTGATGGCAGAGACTGAGAAGAATGAAATAATAAACAATAGAATAGATACGCCGATAAAAGCATTCCCTATTGCTCTATGATCTAGGTCACTATCAATTAAAATAGCTGTTTGATAAACGCAGGCTAGAGGTGCTGATAAAATACCAACTCCGAAATCAGAAATAGCAAGACTGAGGACAAGAACATTCGAAGGAGTTTCTCGAACAGCCGGAGTCTTCGCAAAAGTCAAAATAATAAACAAGTTGAGAAACGTCGCCACAAATACAACCAAAATGTTGATAACGAGAATTGTAGCTGTGAAATAACTGTTATGGTTGTCGAACAAGTCCAGCTCATCTTCAGTCTTCAGTGTCGGGAGACTAGAGGCCATTAACATCTGCTCTGAAGAAGTGTTATTCATGTCTTGAAAACAAAACCTTGACAGAAAATGTTTCCTGAAGAAAAAATATTCCTTGGTTCTTAAATTCAAACTTTTTTTGAAGAAGACGGAAGTGTTAATTGTTGATACTGCGAGCAAAAAAAGAGAAAAAATGAGATGTTTCTTCTACTTTCAGGAACTGTCTGAACCAAATATTGCATCAGACCCGTTTTCATTTGCTTATGATACAAATCTATATGTATGTGCGCGTTACTTGACTCGATGTCTCTTCTCTGGTTTCCAATTTTAGTTTATATTTACAGACGTTTTGAACAGTGACCATGGATCTTCTTGAATGTGCCCTTTGGTGTTAGGGCACGCAGATTTTAGTTGTTTCTAGCAGGTTGCGCATTAGCAAGAGTCCTGTATGAGTGGGGGATCTTTTTTCTGTTGAAACAGCTGCCAAAAGGAAAAATGTAAACAGATATGTCAGTCTGCAGGAACTCGGAAGATTCAAAACAACGATGTTTCACAACAACAACATCCGGGAGAACCCACAATCTATACTCTTTTGGGTCCTTAGGGTTGTGATTTTATTAGCTGTTGTCTAGAATTTTCAAGTATCAAGGGTTTTGTATATTTATTGAAAGCAGAGCCCATGCATATTATGATGCTGCTGTAAGGTTTGTATCTACCTGTTTAATACTGAACATGCTGATAATGTTTGTCTCTTTTTACCCACTTCTGCACATTTGACATATAGCTCCTTATTTTTCATTGTTGTAGAGGCTTCCTGTGCATTAAGGTCATCACTCGCATTCATTGTGGAACGCATAGAAAATGTCAACTTCTCAAGCAGCTGGCTTCTCTTCTTTACTGTACTTTGAGATGTAATATAGTTTCCTCTCTGTGCTTCTTGAATAACCAGTAGCTTTATTGACAGTTTCCTTTGTCATGGTTGGCATCTGTACCTATTTCAAAAATCGTTGTCGCAGCCAAACCACAGTCCACACTCCTAAGACTACAAAGAATCGCGGAATGTTTTTGCATTTATTTATGCACAGCATATTTTAGTTGCATGCGTTTGTGGACTGACGACTTAAAATTTCCTCCATAATAAAACGTTCCTCATATGAGTTAAATTCCACGCAGCCATAAGGCCTTCCAACCTTCGAAGACAAAACGATTGCGACATATCACCATATGTGATATATTGTTGTATGCTTTGCTTGGACATGCTCAGATAAAAAGACCCTTCTCCTTTATCTATACCAATAAACGTCACAAGTCAAATTGCACGCAAATATTTGCATGGCTGCAACGCGAAACGTCTGATAATAGAAACTGAATGAATTAAATACGCAAAAGATTCCCGAAATACTTTGTAGCCTTAGGAGTGTGGACTGTGCTTCGGCTGCGACAAAGATTTTTCAAATAGGTGTATAAAACCTGTGTGACTTTGACCTTATTTTTTTTTTTAAGGTGTTCATGGGCTAGAATACCGGTCATCGTAACTGAGCATGCGCGAATATTTGTCAAACCAAGATTGCGGCGGTACTGAAAAAAACCTTTGAGAGAAAAAATGATATAGCAATAAATAGCGTACTTGAGCATTTGTAGCATTTGTCCACGTCGATTCTCCCCCAGTGTTATATGACAATTCTTATGGAGTACATTTCATGCTGCCACGATATGAAATTCAACGTCCAAACTTACCGGTGAGTTAGTAAACAAATTTTTGGACAGAAATGAGATAATATATCCTTTTTGACCTTTATCCCATACAAAGTCTATAAATTGATCGATCATTTTGTTTTGAAAACTCAGGGGAAACTATAGTCCGAGGTATTTGTCCGGATGTACCGCAAGCTGATGACACGTGCCCTCAAACGGAAAAAAACACCAAGCACATAGGATCACTGTATCGTTTTTTGACTACTCATACACTAAAGTTTGCTTCGATGATTAACTATTCCTATCTTGATGTGATTTAGACAGCTCGTTACCTCTTTTTTTATCGATGTCATTAGTGATAGATTTACAATTTAGATTTTCGGTCTCGGAACAAATAGGAGATATTTTTTTATGACTTGAATCGTATTGAAACTGAATAAGTTATTCTTTATGAATAAGTACCTAAATTATGTTTAACAATTTGAAGCTCGAAACAAATTGCTGAAAGGCTTTATTAAATTTTATTAAGATGAATACAAATTAGTAAGCAAATAATATCACAACTGGTTCATTAGGAACACCGACGCAGCCCACACTAGCTTACCGCTAGTTATCATCTCCAAGCAAATAATAGTCAATTGTATTTACGAAAAGATTGGAAAAGAACAGTTATTTTGATGCATGTTTGGGTGTTTTACAGAATTGTATTTATTTCTTACAATCTCAAATAAATGTTCACTAAAATAAAACACTGAAAACCAAACAATAAGACAGCTCACAATCATGTGGTGTCGCCATTTCTTTTTCCAAACTCTGTTCACTGCGATATTCATGACACGAGTTTGGATCAAGAGAGACAAAGTATTGAAGAACAAGTCTATCGATAAACCAATGCTTGCACGAATAAAAAACCCTGATATGAGTTCAAGGTTGACAAAAGGTCTTGGTTTACTGTACAAAGCTTGGTAAATAGTTGTAAAACCCAATGCAGTAATCAATGCACTTGGCTCCTGTAAAAGTATTTGGATGCTGATATCCGCCATGAAACGTCTTCTTCTTGGGCTACAATACCTTGGTTGTGTAGTATGTCTCTGCCGTCGTACCAATCCATACAAATACTCCCAGATAAGATCTCTCATTGTAATAGTAATCCTCTCAAGGAGATCTATGATGGCATGGACTATTCCAAGAGCTATGAAGAGGCCGAGACTTGTTAATTCTGCTTGCATCACACGAACCACCACAGCTGTAGCACCATACAAGGCAGCAACAAGAACGTAGGCACTACCAGGATGAATAATCCCCTGTAACCGTTGTGCACCGAGTCGAGAAACAACTTTTGGAATAGAAATCATAAGTGGACAAAATGTTGCAATGATGATTCTAATGTGTTCTTCTTGACTAGTATACAGAGGAAATATCTCATATATTACAATAAACGCTACAGGAACCCCCAAAATAAATTCTGAGGTAAAAATAAAGAAAATATTCGATATATTTCCAAGAGATCTTCGACAAAAGTATCGAGCTACTAAGAAATGAGTGATGAACAAAGTCAGAATAAATAATCCATTCAATGGAAATGAACTCCATGATTCTTGGTAGACACCGAACATTTGAAGAATAAGTCGATATATAATTACTGTGAATGCAGCTGTTAGATTAAGAGGCAACAAGGTAAGTTTCAAAACCAAAGAGAAAGGAAGAACCGTGCAAATACAAAGGAAATCCCATAATTGAATTAAAAAGCCTTCTACAGATTCTGTAATAACTCGAAGATGCTGCACACTCTTTGGCATTTCATACCAGTTTGGGGTTTCATCATAACACCAAATTACGGTGGTAAGTTCAAGAAAAACGATTCCAACGGCTACCATACCGATGAGAGTTCCGGCAACCGCCTGGATGAGCAGTACACTTTTCAGACACTCCCAGAAAGACTTGCAGAATGTTGGCAAGCTTTGTTTCCATGCTTTGGGATCTTCTTGAAGATGTTGTGGTGGGTCGTATTCTTGGAATATTGTATCTTCCGGATCAAATTCTGTGAAGTCTTCTAAAGGGCTCGACAATTCTCCAACAAGCATTAGCTCCGCTTGGGAATCTATCGAATGCGTTGAATAAGTTTCAACTGTTTCTGTTAGAGCTACTCCTGTACAGTTTGCGATCAAATAAGCAATCAGCTCCAAAGTTTCAGATATCATTTGTGTTATTACCCTTGAATAGGGTGTGACCATCAATAAATAGCTTACAAATCTTTAGGTATGTGCGCGTTACTTGACTCGATGTCTCTTCTCTGGTTTCCAATTTTACTTTATTTTCACAGACGTTTTGAACCGTGACCATGGATCTTATTCAATGTCCCCTTTGGTGTTAGGGCACGCAGATTTAGCAGGTTGCGCATTAGCAAGAGTCCAGTATGAGTGGGGGATCTTTTTTCTGTTGAAACAGCTGCCAAAAGGAAAAATGTAAACAGATATGTCAGTCTGCAGGAACTCGGAAGATTCAAAACAACGATGTTTCACAACAACATCCGGGAGAACCCATAATCTATACTCTTTTGGGTCCTTAGGGTTGTGATTTTATTAGCTGTTATTTAGAATTTTCAAGTATCAAGAGTTTTGTATATTTATTGAAAGCAAAGCCCATGCATATTATGATGCTGCTGTAATGTTTGTATCTACCTGTTTATTACTGAACCTGCTGATAATGTTTGTCCCTGTTTACCCACTTCTGCACATTTGGCATATTACTCCTTATTTTTCATTGTTGTAGAGGCTGTCTGTGCATTAAGGTCATCACTAGCATTCATTGTGAACGTATAGAAAATGTCAACTTCTCAAGCAGCTGGCTTCTCTTCTTTACTGTACTTTGAGATGTAATGGAGATTCCTCTCTGTGCTTCTTGAACAGCCAGTAGCTTTATTGACAGTTTTCATTGTCATGGTTGGCATCTGTACCTATTTCAAAAATTGTTGTCGCAGCCAAACCACAGTTCACACTCCTACGACTGCAAAGAATCGCGCATTTTTCTGCATTTATTTATGCACAGCATATTTTAGTTGCATGAGTTTGTGGACTGACGATGCAACATTTCCTCCATAATAAAACGTTCCTCATATGGGTGAAATTCAACGCAGCCATAAGGCCTTCCAACCTTCGAAGACAAAACGATTGCGACATATCACCATATGTGATATATTGTTGTATTCGTTGCTTGGACATGCTCAGATAAAAAGACCCTTCTCCTTTATCTATACCAATAAACGTCACAAGTCAAATTGCACGCAAATATTTGCATGCCTGCATCGCGAAACGTCTGATAACGGAAACTGAATAAATTAAATACGCGAAAGATTCCCGAAATACTTTGCAGCCTTAGGAGTGTGGACTGTACTAAGGCTGCGACAAAGATTTTAAAAATAAGTGAATAAAACCTTTGTGACTTTGACCTTATTTTTTTGAAGGTGTTTATTAATACCTAAAGTAAAATGTTATTTTTTAAAACGAATAAAATTATGGTATCCAGAGTTCGTGTCATTCTTTTCCTCATGCTGATGTTATAAAGTGAATATAAGCTGCTTCGCACATCCAGATGTGCGAAGTGCAATATCTCAAGAATATCAAGTTAAGTAGAAATTTATCTCATTGAATACCACGCCAGATCCATTTCGCCGATCTCTTTGAAACGATGTCAAGTTTAAACTTCCTACATCAATAGAGCTGTTCAGTTATGACTATTTACGTGTCCAACTGCTCAAAAATGCCACTAAAATAAAGCGAAATCATTCTCAATGATTTGGACAGCAAATCTTCTCATAAACAAAAAGTGAGACAAATCTACATAGAACCGCTTTTCGTTTTGGACCCGGAAATCGTTTTCCATTCGATTGACGTCACACTTCAAAGCTCTATGGAGCTGTCAAGTTATGACGTGTTTCCAAGTCCTACCGCTCAAAAATACCCCTAAGGTAAAGTGAAAAGCGTACTCAATTATTTAACCTCCAACTGAAACAATTAGAACTTTGGACAACAAATCTTTTAATAAAGAAAAAGTCAGAATTGTTTTTGTTTTTAGAGCTGCTTTTCGTTTTGGCCCCATCAAGGAGAACTGTTTGGAAATTTTTGGACAGAAATGAGATAATATATCCTTTTTGACCTTTATCCCATACAAAGTCTATAAATTGATCGATCATTTTGTTTTGCAAACTCAGGGGAAACTATAGTCCAAGGTATTTGTCCGGATTTGACACAGGCTAATGACACGTGCCCTCAAACGGAAAAAACACGAATCACATAGGATCATCGTATCGTTTTTTGCCCA
Source organism: Anthopleura sola (assembly GCA_023349425.1). Taxonomy (NCBI): domain Eukaryota; kingdom Metazoa; phylum Cnidaria; class Anthozoa; order Actiniaria; family Actiniidae; genus Anthopleura; species Anthopleura sola. The sequence goes on along the minus strand of JALHLI010000067.1, from coordinate 173,161 downwards.
CTCATATGCCAAAGTTTGCTTCGATGATTTATTATTCCTATCTTGATGTGATTTAGACAGCTCGTTACCTCTTTCATCGATGCCATTAGTGATAGATTTACATTTTAGATTTTCGATGTCGGGATAAATGGGAGATATTTTTATGACTTTCGTATTGAAACTGAATAAGTTATTCTTTATGAATAAATACCTAAATTATGTTTAACAATTTGAAGCTGGAAACAAATTGCTGAAAGGCTTTATTAAATTTTATTAAGATGAATACAAATTAGTAAGCAAATAATATCACAACTGTTTCATTAGGAACACCGACGCAGCCCACACTAGCTTACCGCTAGTTATCATCTCTAAGCAAATAATAGTCAATTGTATTTACGAAAAGATTGGAAAAGAACAGTTATTTTGATGCATGTTTGGGTGTTTTACAGAATTGTATTTATTTCTTACAATCTCAAATAAATGTTCACTAAAATAAAACACTGAAAACCAAACAATAAGACAACTCACCATCATGTGGTGTCGCCATTTCTTCTTCCAAACTCTGATCACTGCGATATTCATGACACGAGTTTGGATCAAGAGAGACAAAGTATTGAAGAACAAATCTATAGATAAACCAACGCTTGCACGAATAAAAAAGTCTGTTATGAGTTCAAGGTTGACAAAAGGTCTTGGTTTACTGTACAGAGCTTGGTAAATAGTTGTAAAACCCAATGCAGTAATCAATGCACTTGGCTCCTGTAGAATTATTTGAATGCTGATATCCGCCATGAAACGTTTTCTTCTTGGGCTACAATACCTTGGTTGTGTAGTATGTCTCTGTCGTCGTACCAATCCATACAAATACTCCCAGAGATGATCTCTCATTGTAATAGTAATCCTCTCAAGAAGATCTATGATGGCATGGACTATTCCAAGAGCTATGAAGAGGCCGAGACTTGTTAATTCTGCTTGCATCACACGAAACACCACAGCTGTAGCACCATACAAGGCAGCAACAAGAACGTGGGCTCTACCAGGATGAATAATCCCTTGTAACCGTTGTGCACCGAGTCGAGAAACAACTTTTGGAATAGAAAACATAAGTGGACAAAATGTTGCAATGATGATTCTAATGTGTTCTTCTTGACTAGTATACAGAGGAAATATCTTGTATATTAAAGTAAACGCCACAGGGAGCCCCAAAATAAATTCTGAGGTAAAAATAAAGAAAATATTCGATATATTTCCAAGAGATCTTCGACAAAAGTATCGAGCTACTAAGAAATGATTGATAAACAATGTCAGAATAAATAATCCATTCAATGGAAACGACTTCCATGATTCTTGGTAGACACCGAACATTTGAAGAATAAGTCGATACATGATGTCTGTGAATGCAGCTGTTAGATTAAGAGGCAACAGGGTAAGTTCCTTGACCAAAGAGAAAGGAAGAACCGTGCAAATACAAAAGAAATCCCACAGCTGAATTAAAAAGCCTTCTACAGATTGTGCAATAACTCGAAGGTGCTGCACACTCTTTGGCATTTTATACCAGTTTGGGGTTTCATCATAACACCACGTTATGGTGGTAAAATCAAGGAAAACGAAACCAACAGCAACCATACCGATGAGAGTTCCTGCAACCGCCTGGATGAGAAGTACACATTTGAGACACTCCCAGAAAGACTTGCTGAATGTTGGCAAGCTTTGTTTCCATGCTTTGGGATCTTCTTGAAGATGTTGTGGTGGGTCGTATTCTTCAAAGATGATATCTTCCGAATTAAATTCTGCGAAGTCTTCTAAAGGGCTTGACACTTCTCCAACCAGCATTTGCTCTTGGGACTCTACCGAATGCGTTGAATGAATTTCAACTGTTTCTGTTAGAGCTACTCCTGTACAGTATGCGACCAAAGAAGCAATCAGCTCCAAAGTTTCAGATATCATATTTATGATTACCCTTAAGAGGAGTGTGAGCATCAATAAATAGCTTACAAATCTGTATGTATGTATGCGTTACTTGACTCGATGTCTCTTGTTTTTACAGACGTTTTGAACCGTGACCATGGATCTTCTTCAATGTGCCCTTTGGTGTTAGGGCACGCAGATTTTATATGTTTCTAACCGGTCGCGGATTAGCAAGGGTCCCGTATGAGTGGGGGATCGTTTTTCTGTTGAAACAGCCACCCACATGAAAAAATATATATATATATGAAAAAAAATGTCGGTCTCCACGAACTCGGAAGAATCAAAACAACGATGTTTCACTAACAACATCCGGGAATCCCACATTCTTTACTCGTTTGACGTCACCAGTGCTAAATGTGTCTATTCAATGGAACGGTGGCCAACGAAAGGTTGTCGGCTAACCCTAACCCTAACCCTCAAGAAATGTCAAAACTAAACAATTATGCGATAACAATTATTTTGCTATTTAGGAATTAAACTCTCAGTTCTAGCGAAACAGGCCATTCTGCAGCATTCTTACAAGGTTGGTGATGTCCATTGGCTTTTTCTCACATGAGTTATATAACAACTCTAATGAGAATGATAGATGTTCCAAAGCGCGTAATCGTGGATTAATCTAGACTTAAAGTAAACATCAGAAACCTATACAATACTTTCGGTATTGATTCTACGTGAGGTCCCGGGGGGGGGGGGGGGGGGGGGTTCTCCCTATAATTGACTATACGGGGATGCTCCGTTCGAAAGGGGTACGTTTTTCAGGCCGCTGGTATAGAAAAGGGGTTGGAATTTGCGAATTTTGATTACAAAAGGGGTAGAGTTTTCCTCAAAAGTATATGAAAGAGGTACCTTTTCAGGCAAAAAAGTGTATAAAAGGGGTATTCTTTTGCTGAAATTTCGTATATTAAAAGGTAAGGGTTCGAGAATCCGGGCGGAGCATCCCCGTATGAAACGACTCGAAGTACACCCCCCCCCCCCCCCCCGGGCGTGAAGTGAATAGTTGAATGATAAAATATTTCTTCATTTGAGTGTTGCGTCTTTACGTTATGAAGGTTTATACTTATACATATACCAATATGTTAATGCTGTGATGTCATCGCAGGGTTTTGAGTATATATATATTCGATCTACTCGTAACACTTGCCATTCTGAGACACCACAGTTACAGTAAACGTTGTGGAAACCACGAGCATAATGATGATGCTTTAATTTTGAAATACTGTTAACCTTTTAAGGCTTGTATGTTTAATAAGCCTTGGATGACGTCAAGGTCATTAACACATTGGAAGTATAAACCTTTATAACTTAAAGACGCAACACTCAAATGAAGAAATATTTCACCATTTAACTATTCACTTCATGTAGAATCAATAGTGAGAGTTTTGTGTAAGTGATTAGGTGCACTTTAACAACTTAACCAAAACATTTAGAAATATGCTAACTACAAAGTCATGGGAACTGAACTAACAATATGTGTTTGAATCGATCCAACCAAATGTAATGTGTATGAACTTCTTGAACTATAACAGTTACACGTGCCCGTACATTGCCGCTGGTGGCTCCTTTATTGAATGTGTCAAGTCTTTTAAATTGTGTGACGTGTACGTCTCGCATGACTAGACCTGGTGCGTGCACTATGATATTATATAATCAAGAAGGCTAATCGCAGCCTATACGTCCTTAGAGTGCTTAAACCGTGTAAACCCTGTAAGCCGTGTTAGCCGTGTAAACCCTGTAAGCCCTGTTAGCCATATTAGCCCTGTTAGCCCTGTAAGCCGTGTGGACATTATGAGGCGTGCGAGCCGTTGAGGGCCATTTGGGGTTGTCTTACTCCGACAGCATTCATGGTTGGACTAGTTATCTTTCTTAGCTTACTTAGTTCTTAGTGTATCTCGAACCGGTAATGCGTTGCGATATGTCAAACCCTGAATAGGGAAATTGGGGGTGAGCAACAGAAGGGTACTTTCATTGCAAGCTTACACCTGGGGCTTACAACGATATGCCGTCTTAGATCGTGAACTATTTGAGATATCGTTAAAGTATACTGATATTTGGTTAGGCCCATACAAGAATATATATACCTCTGTTACGTTTGCTAGTCTACCTAATTACTTGACACAAGCTATAACAAGAGTGCAGAAGCATGCTCTTGCTATAGTTTATCTAACTATCTGAATTAGGGGATTTCCCTGTTACAATTAATCTGTCTAAAAATACATGTAAACCTGCCTCGACAAGAGATGGCTAATTTGAAACGATCAAAAAATTAATATCATAAGACCTCGAGACATCCTTATGCCTGAGTCGCAGTATGAACTTCGGACGGACCTGAAGGCAATCAAGGCCGCTCTGCCCTTAATTTACAGATTACGCAGATAATGTTCATGAAATGAAGGCCAATGTTTTTTCTTTTTTCAGCTGGGATTTGTACTGTTTGTTTGGTATTTGTTTGTTTGGCGTGTTGGGTTGATTTTAAGTTTTATATTCATCAGGGCATGCATGATCGGTCGTACAGAACAAGAGTTTGTGCAAGACTAGACACAATAGAAGGATCTTTGCTGACGTCAGTCAATGTTTAAATTTTGCTTCATTAGCATAGGAATTTCACTTTTTAGCAAAATTTACACCAAATCTGTTCTGCATATGGAAAGAGCATGATAAAATTAACTTATTCTCAAAATATTAGCTTGACAAATCAAACAGATTGTGCGCGAAGTAATTTTAATAATCTCTAAATTTTACCGAGAATGTATGGGCTCATTAGTGTTTTTGCCACCCAGTAACTCTGGAAGCTGATATCTCGGAAAGTATTGCATGTAAAGAGCTAAAAAATTCGTATATTACTTATATCAGTGAGGCTAGATCTTTTAAATTTGGCATTCAGTTTGTAATTTTCTCGAATTTAAACCTTATGCTAATGAGCAAAATATTGTAAACAAAGATTCGCGTGTAGCTGACGGGTTACATCCGAATCCAGGGTTATTAGTTATTGGCCTTTCGACCTTGGTTTAGCTTAGCATTTAAATCAACGAACTGATGAGCGTTTTAGGATTTTATAAATACGAAAATCTAAAGCGAAGCCGTGGAAGGAAAACAATTATGTATCGACTTTTAAAAGCGCATTTAAATGGAATAACTTTTCTAATCTTTAATTTCACATTTGTTCATTTTAAACATTCTAATTTGTTTTTATGTTCTTTTATTTTTGTTTTTCTATCTTTTTTTTCTAATTTGTTTCCTTTACGTTTTGGTTTGACTATCATTTTTTTTATGCTTTCAATATTTTCAGACTTTAAAGAATAGAAAAGTGCTTCTCTAAGCATTTTTTTCCGTAACAAAAATATATTTACTATCTGTGCAAAGGAATTTTTAAATTTGTCCAACTCTCAGGGGACGTGCATTTTTGTCTGGGCAGGTTTGTTTGATTTGGCCTATTTTTCCGTTTGCGTCAAGGCAAGATCTGTATTTTCTTCCTACTTCTGCCCTATAGTCTTTTCGCATGACATTTTTTATTCCTAAAATGCCCTGATTTGACTATCGATTACTATAAACCCTTTATTAATAAATCCTACAACGCTTTATTTACCGCATCCGACATCAAATTTAACTTTTGAAATTTGTTCTTTTGAATGAAAATGAAGAAAAAAAAAAGAAAAAAAAATGACGTTAGACGCGGAAAATAAAGCATTGTAGAATTTATCAAAAGGGTTTGTACTTGTTGGTTTGTTTTCTGTGACTCTTAAAGCTAGCAAGCAAGCAGGAACATTACTAGCAGACCAACTCGGAGGTCCTGTAGCTCGATCTCCATTGCGTTTGCACGTTTTTTGACGTGTGTCCAATACGCGTCAGTGCATAAATGATTCGCATACCCCGAAAAATGAATTTTTGCCAATTTTTACCCTGCTTCATATTTACTCCAAGACGATATTATCTTTTCTGCATTAAATAGTGCTTTTATTCTGGACAATTTTCTTTTGAGTGGAAAAGAGGCAACTGGTATTTTCACCAATCATCCTTGCAGTGCTCTTTGAATTGTGCGCTGGTCAAGCTTGATGACCAATATAGTGTCGATAGCCAGATATAGCGTTGGCTTCCATTGATAGCAGTTGAACAAACTTCCTCATTTGCTTCACCCATTTATCAGGTTTCAAATAAGCTATACATAAGTATATATCGGTGTTTAACAGCATTCCAATTTGTTAATCTCTCAAGCTATTTAACCAAATGACCCTTGCGTTCACACCAATCTATGATCGAAGTAGATTTAATTAATTTTATTGCCAGAAAAGTGACGTTAGTACGCTCTAGAATATTTCTGTCGAAGCAGGTTTGATGAGCCTTACCACCTTCTTCTTTATCTGTTGAAACAAGTGGTCATTTGAATTAATTTTAAAATCTTTTCATATTAGCTTGTGTAGAATCTCGCCATCATCTGTGAGACGAATTGTTTGATTTCTTCTTGCATTTTTCCCCAGGATTCTTCTTTTTTTTTTTTGTTACAAAATTCCCTGCAAAGTTAGCTTGGACAAGTGAGCAATCAAGACCCTGTTTCACCATGACACGATGTTCGATGGAAATATGGAAATGTGTGAATGTTTCTTCAGTAACAAATGTTGTCTTTGTTACTAATGACCTAGCACCTTTTTTTGTAAATCTCGATCTATTTCGATCGTAATTTTGTTGTAAGGGCTTTGATCAACTCATCGCTGTTATCTTGGATGTTATACATTTATCATTAACGTCATGTCATGCAAGCCTAGTTTCTTTTATTGTGAAATTAGATGGACCTTTAATGTTTGCATGCATTAAATATCAGGATTGAATTTTAGTGACTGATTTGGGCCCTAAATGAAAGAAAGAATAAGAAAGAAAGAAAGAAAGAAAGAATGAATGAATGAATGATAAAAAAAGAAAGAAAGAAAGAAAGAAAGAAAGAAAGAAAGAAAGAAAGAAAGAAAGAAAGAAAGAAAGAAAGAAAGAAAGAAAGAAAGGAAGGAAGGAAGGAAGGAAGGAAGCAAACAAGCAAGAAAGAAAGAAAGAAAGTGGTAAATGAAAGGAATCAAGGAAGGATGGAAAGAAGGGATTTGAGGGAAGAAAAAAAGGAAGACAGGAAGGAAGGAAGGAAGGGAACAAGAAAATGGGAAAAAAATACTGAAATTATTCCTAAGAAGTTTTGAAAACGATTAAATTTCAATTCGGTCTTTTAACTATCCATGTTGTGATCGATGTTTGTTCGTTTGATTAAAGGTACAATGAAATCGATATGACTATATTGTTTCACGAAACGGCGCCTGACGACGACCAACTGACAAATGAGTGTTAATTACAGGACCAAACACGCTCGGTAATTACAAAAATATCCCACGTCTTCGATATTTTCTTCCGCTCTTCTGCCTCCGCAAATCATTCATCTCGCATTCCTGTAATTGGAAACGTGCCTAAAACGTGACGAGCAAGAAGCCCATAAATATCGCGAAAAATTGCCATCCTATTCAATTCACATTTGCAGGGATAACAGCCTCGTTGGATCCTTCAAAGATTTGCTTATTTCTAAAACGTTGGCTCAAGTATGGTCAGGATGTGGCTGATTTTTTGTTTAGTCTTCATAGGAGTTTGTTTTGACGGAGGTCGTTCGTCGTCGCCTCCACCATCTAAGGCCAATGTAGGGCTCTACCTCACCAAGAAAGGAGCAGATTATGGTAAGAAATAACATCTTAACTTATTTTTAATTGCTTTTTTAAATGCAATTAATTGTATGGATTTCGAATGTGGCATTTATTAAAAACAGATTCCCTTTTGTTTGCCGCAGACGTGACCATGTTTTCATCGTTTCCCTTCATATCACTTAACCATTTGTGAACTTTCCTACAAAATACAATTATTATTTTATTAATAGCTACTATTGATTTTGAAGAATTTTCCAGTGCTCAACTGCATGAAATTCATTTTACAGAGCTTGAAAGTATCTATTTATGAATCTTACGGAAACCACTCAGGATCTGAAATCGTTGCGGAATGATTCAACAACGGTCGTGATATCATAAATGTCTGAAAGGGCTCTTTGTCAAGTGACCTTTCTGAAGTTAGAAGTTACTGATACGTTATATAATGAAAGGTTTTCAATAACAATTTTTTGCTTTTTGTCGAGCAAATTTTGTGTGAAATTTCACTTTTTGGCCTTAGATTTCTTCATATTTGTAATAATTTCTATTTCTTATAACTATTATTATATTTTTTGGGTTGTTCCGATTCAATCAAATAAGTCTGTTTTATTTCAATTCTTGTCTTTCAGCGAACGTCGTTATGGTCAACAAGACTAAATCCACAATGGAAGGTCAGAAGGTCCCTCCTGTAAGCATAAGCAAGTCTATATGGTGGAATACTATCCGTTTGTCCCTTGCTAAGTAAGTAACCTTTTTATAAATGCCATATCATGTCTCCAGATTAACACTTTCTTTTATAAAAAAAACTTGGTATTTATTGTATGACATCTGTTCGTGTTCGTCTTCTTTTTTCGTTTAATTTTTTTTTGTTTTGTTTTGACTGTCGTCGAAACGTCGATCGTAACTTTAAATCACTAGTTTTCCTTACGAACCGTCTTGTTACTCGGGCTACCTGCAAGGTAGGCCGAGTCTAGGTTTGGGTTTTCTATCTATCTATCTATCAGTCTATCGACGATGTTAGAAGTAAGTAAGCCTGCGCTGCTCGGCGGTCAGCGGTGTTCCTCTGCATGAGCAGTAGTCACGTAACTGATTAAGTGACTTGCTTTGCTCTTCGAAGGTCTCGCTGTCTCGTGGTGTAAATATTTACTGAAAATCATGGAGTCCTTCTGGGACGCTCAATACACATGCAAATGCACACGCCGTTCGCGGTAGACCCACACTAAATGATGTCGAGCGTGAGTTTCGAAACGAACCAAAGAAATGTAAAAACAATGCAAAATATACTCAAAGCAATGCCAAAGACAGTCAAATGAACTCAAACAAACGTACTCAAATGAGCTTAAATGAACTCAGAGGCACTCAGACGCACACGCCGTACGTGGTAGACACACATTAAAAGTTGTTATTGAGCGATTTTGGATCTATGAGAATCTATGAGCAAACTACGGTATGAGAATCGTAGAACTAGACAAACTAGTCAAAATAGATTAAGAGAATCTATAAACTACCTAGCTATTACCAGATCTCAGATACAAAAAAAAAAAAATAATAATAATTAGACAAACTACAAAACGAGTGACAAACAAAGCTTTGATGAAAGCTGACTTCAAGAACTTGTAGAAGTCAGACGAGCTGATAGTGATCTACAAGAAAGCGAACTGCCAAGACTCCTTGTTGAATATTTTCATTTATGAAAATACAGAAAACAAAAACCAGAAAAATGACCAGTTAAACACATTTTGGCTAAGAGTATTTACATTGATAAAACGTTTGTTTTGCAGCGAACAGTTTCGATACTGAAATAGATATGTTTATTTCATCAGCTAGTATTGAAAGGTACTCTAGTAGGTCAAGTAGAAATATAATATGAGTTGACAAGTCAGTAATACTAATGCCTTACTAGAATTGAAAATGTTTTTTAATGTTTATGGTCACATATTTTTCTCTTACAATCTCCCACCCCACCCAGCTGTTATACATCACGACGACTTGCCCTTGGTTATAATACATAATCTACTTGCGCTCAAAATACACCTGCATTCAATATATATTATTTTTGACTGCCAAATCAATTCCTATCCATTCCATGGTCGCAAATATATATATATTTTCATATTTAAAAGCGAGGCTTGCATGTGCGTCACTCGCTTATGTAACATCGTTTTAGCACTAATGAGATACTTTTTTGTCTCGACGCAGGTCAAAGATCAGATCAGTGTCCTTGGGAGACACTTCTATCAAGTTTCAAAATGGCTTTGTAAAGGTGTTAATAAACATAAAATCAGCTGAGGTTGCTGGTGAATATAATTATAATGGTGGCATGTAAGTATTTAGATAATAATATATAATGGTAATTAATTAATTATTATTATTATTATTATATAATAATAATTATTAATATATGATAATTATTATTATTATATAATTAGTATTATTATATTAATATAGAGCGGTTAAAGTGTAATAGTCATTACCATATTTGAAGTATAAATTTCAATAACTACAATACGCAACACTCAAAGCAAGAAATAATTATATAGAAAGGATACGCGAAGTCATATCTTCAAGCCAGCCTTGAGACATCCACAGACAAAACAAAATTAACTGGTCTTGGCATGTGCAAGCTGCAACGAGCATTAAAGTGAGCGGTAAAACATCGAAAGTGACGCCATCGATATCTTCACGTGTGAGGATATTGAAAACATGTCACTGAAGTCGCGATTGTAGTTCGTCTTAGAAATAAGAGTGGCGTATTTCCCAGTAAAACACTAGTGCGCATATACGATATACATGTATTTTGTTTGCTGTTTAAGCCTCATGTCGACGAATTCGAATTCGAACTGATCAAAATTATTATGGTGATTCAATCTTTTTGTTTTGTTTCAAGACTTGGCAGTGGAAGAGGAACATACATCGTAAAGTTGACGAATGTTTGGATTACGAAAGAACTCTCCTTAGGTATGGAAAATATAAACAGCTTATCACTGTTTTTGTGCTGATTCAAATACTAGTGTTGTTTCATTAGTAATATTATTTTTAGACTTCACTAATTTCACAATATTCCACTCATACTCGATTTTAGATATTTCCAAAATTCTGGTCGGTTGAAAAAATACCTGTAATAAACAGTTCGAGCACGCGCAGTAAACAAACCTCACTTTTGAATAAATATAAGGGTTTGACCATGCACACGAGAACAATCTGCTTCACGTGAGAATTTTTGAAGGAAAAATTGATACAGAATTGAACTTAGATATCTGAGTAATTTTTCAGTGCTTTATTGACATTTTTTCTTTGTCAGGTGTCAATGCCAAGAGAAGGCCATTCTTGATCAATGGAAAATGCTCAAATTGGATACAAGACACATCACCAGAATTTACTGGTGGATCAAGGTATAGTATTAATTATATATATTTTTAATAAATCCTACAATGCTTTATTTTTTGCATTTGACGTCAAATTTATTATTTTGAAATTTGCTCTTTTGAATGAAAATAAAAAGAGTAAATTTGGCGTCAAACGTGGAAAATAAAGCAGAGAGAGAGAGAAAAAGAGAGAGAGAGAGACAGACAGAGACAGACAGACAGACAGACAGAGACAGAGACAGAGACAGAGACAGAGACAGAGACAGAGACAGAGACAGAGACAGAGACAGAGACAGAGACAGAGACAGAGACAGAGACAGAGACAGAGACAGAGACAGAGACAGAGACAGAGACAGAGACAGAGACAGAGACAGAGACAGAGACAGAGACAGAGACAGAGACAGAGACAGAGACAGAGACAGAGACAGAGACAGAGACAGAGACAGAGACAGAGACAGAGACAGAGACAGAGACAGAGACAGAGACAGAGACAGAGACAGAGACAGAGACAGAGACAGAGACAGAGACAGAGACAGAGACAGAGACAGAGACAGAGACAGAGACAGAGACAGAGACAGAGACAGAGACAGAGACAGAGACAGAGACAGAGACAGAGAGACTGGGCTGATTAATTTAAGTCAGGGAATACCGATGTGAGATGATTTTTTCTAATGATTCCATCTTCTTCTTCAATCAGTTTTATTATCAACCTGCTGGTTGCTCTGGTGAGAAGCTCCGTTAACAATGAAGTCAGGAAAAAGGTAAGCAATTGTATACTCAATACGTTCAATGGGCTTTATAATAACGACTTGGACGTTGAACTAGCCTCCTCCGCAAGCTACTCCATATTTATTCTCCAGAAAGTATATTAGGATCACTGTGGTAATTGGGATTCCTGTGCCAAGGGGAATGCATGTGGAGGAGACTATAGTCGATTATACATCTCCTACATGCAAGATTTTTACCACTTGTCGCCGATCTTGTGCGTAAATATATACACTAATACACCAATACGTTCACTCGGGCTTCATGTAATAAAATTTGACACAAGTATACTCTGGACGACATAGTTAGATTTTCCTATATGACACCTTTGAGGAAAGACAATGCAAGACACAAGTTACTATTAGTTCAAGGCGATTTGTGATGGAAGCACGAAATTTTTTTATCACCTTGGGCATCTACAGGAAGCCCGAGTAATCGTATTGCTATAAAATCAGCATAATTCCATTTCTTCAACTAATCGGATTGGTTAATTCTATAGATCTGTACCTCGATCAATGAGGCTGTTGACAAGCAAGGAAAAATGCTACCCACATACTATCCAGGTAGATGACATAGATGATATCCTACGTTAATACTTAGGAAGAACTCTATATCGGGAAAAAATCAAAAACTTTTCCGGGAATCGAAAAATGACAAGATCCTCTTCTTATATTATATAAGCTGAGATAGCAAATTAATGCATGGTGGTCTAGCTTCTGTACAAACATATTTTATTCCTCATGTATTATATGGTGCTGATTGTATCAAAGCTACACCACAATGCACCTGATAGAATTCAGAATGATGTTGTTTTATCATGACCACAGACTCATTGCTATAAATTATATTATAACTCGTTTATAGACTAGCCACTTTCATAGATATCATTCAGCATCAATGAGATCTAAATAAATTGGTTCGTTCAATTTGTACATTTTATACAGTATTCGTAGGGACCATTTAGAAGTGTCAAAATATATAAGCATAAGCTTCGCACCATCCGGTTCCAATTTCTGATTAGTGACTGTACTCTTAAAGCAGACTTTTTGTACGATTTTTTAATTACTATATAAACCTGCACAAATAGGATTGCTTACTCTGGTCTTCATTAGAGCATAAGCACAGGCACAAGCATAAGTATAAGCACAAGGAACAAAATGCTTCGTTCTTCTTATGCTTTTGCTTATGCTTATGTCGATGAATTTCCATTGAGGACTTACACTCATATGCTTATGATTATGCTGATCTCGCTAGCGAGGATCAGGCTTTACTAAACAATAACATTTTGTTTTTGTTTCTAGAAAACTACAACGTGAGTCGAGTTCAGTGCGCACAAATCAACATCCCAATACTACAGCAACCTTTGATTATGACGAGCTACATTGAGTTCTTGATGGAGGTAACATAAAAAAGCAATGCACCAGCATAAGCATTATAGTGTGGTGAAACCTACCTATCATTTGATTGATCAACCAATTCATTTTGATTATTCCCTTGAGGGTCAAAATTATATGGAATTTTCCCAAACTTTTTATCCAGATTTTTCCAGCATATTTTTTTTTTTCTGCTGACATTATTTACAAATGAATATAATACATTTTAAGCTTATTAAGCAATATGCAACAAGCAAAAAACCTTCACCAACCTTTTTTGTCATAGCTAAATTTGTATGAATGCTAATACCTTAAATTATTTTATTTTTTCTTCGGTTGTGATTGCCAGGGAGGAGTGAACTCAAGTTGTTACCAACTGAATAATTCTTCCCGATTAAGAGGAATTCGTCACATCAAATACATCCCAAATCTATCCAAGATGATAAGCGTTGTGCTGTCTGATCGCGTCATCAACTCCATGACTGATTTGTATTACAAGGCCGGGCTCATGAAGCTGATCGAAATCCAGGTAAAACTCCAAGTGTTTGAGTGAATAATGTTGTACTGAAAGGCTGCTTGTCAATAGATGTCAGTTGTCCAGTGTCCAGTGTCCAATTGAACAGGGCCCCTATGGATACCAGCCTATGGCTGAACGGGCTACCCTGTATAAATAAAGTTAACTTCAACTTCAGTGTCGTATTGAATTTTTATTAGCTGAGTGGCGTTAGGGCTGAACAACTTATGCGTATGCGCTAGATCCCCTATCTGAACCTTTTAAAATGCACAATTTTTACATAAATTGGTCGAAGTTTTCGGTAAAGAGCGCGTTGTTAAAAAACAAGAAAAAGTTTACATACGATAAAAACATTTCTTTGTCATCAATTGGTATTTTTATGATTATAATGTGTAATTATATTGTCCTTTTCGGCTATAGTCCACAGATCTGTTAGATCCATTATGGGCTGCTCTCCATTTGACCAGCTCACCACAGATCAACACAACGGTCAACAGTTCACTTGCTGTCTTCAAGATGAACGCAAATTTTACTCCAACGTGTTCAGTCAATGAAAAATCTGAGACATTTTCAGTGGATTTGGTGAGTATCATGACCAAAGAATTTAGATTTTGCAAACTCGACAAACGTTTGGCTTCCGCGAGTCAACTTCAAATTTGTTACATCCATTGCCTTCAAACAATTGCTTTAAATCGTGGGTCAATAATACAGTAAATGTATAGAAACTAACCCAAATGCCAACTTATAGCAATTGTTTGAAGGCAATGTAGTTTAACTCTGCCATCTGCTATTGATGACGATGGTGATTATGACAATGATAATGATGATGATAATATTGAATTCTTGGGGGTTATTACTTGAACAAAAGAAAATGTGCAAGGGATTCTGGTGTTGAATAACAAAAGAAAATGAAAATGCATGTAAATAATATTTTACCATCCGTACATCATTTATTTGTATAAAATAGGAAATTGTTGGTGATTTCTATCTGGAGGAAGAGAACTGGGAAGTCTCAGGGAAAGTGAAGAACCTCAGGTTTGTGACATTTCTCGACAAACGTTTCTTAATGAACATCTCTTTTCATTCCTGCTCACTTTCTGTCAAAAGCCGCTTGGTTAAATCCAATAAACTATATTTTATGTTTCAGAATCAAACCGTTTTTTACCGACGACATTCCAGAGGTATGTGAAATAAATTAGTTATTCAACGTTAGTCGTAAATTTCTTCCGATTCAATCATCTTTAGAACAATGAATAAAGAAATGTATGTTCTTACGGGGTTGACATGTCTTCCAAGACGCGACAACATTACGCCCAAAAAATATATATAATGCTCAAGAGAGTATAAAGAAAGAGAGCACATCTCCAATACATAGGCCTAGGTCTATCCCCATGAAAGTTATTTGAAAATCTGTTTTTAGCTCCGCGCGCCGCCATAACTGAATCAGGAATCCCATGATGAAATATTTTAGTCTGCGCGCGGAGCTAATTCTCATAGAACACGGAGATGTGTTCTCTTACTTCATACTCTCTTAATAATTGCCGCGAATAGGTCCACTTTTTTATAGTTGGATATGATATGCAATTGTATTGTGTGTTTTATTGTTATTTGTTTTCGTATGGTACATTATTACGATAATCAACGCTATCTCTATGTTGTCATTATTTTATAATAATAATCGATCAAATATTTATTTCAGAAAATAAAGTCCCTTGTTTTACCAGTCTTGAAAACCCACGACAGTCAAATTATCAACCAGCTTAACGGTGAGTCCAAATTGCAAGTTTAGCTTAGGTGTTTTGCTATTGGGTCACATGATGACTGGTTTTTACCTCACTCGGTTTCTCATGATCAAAGACCAATCATCGACTGGCTAGCGTTATCCAAATATGATCACTTACTACGTCATTCTTTTTCATATTTATTCAGAATTTTTGGACAAAATCATACCTCTTCCAAAGTATTCCTACGTACACTTCACCAACAACCAATTCTTACGTAAAGAGGTAAGTTTTATAATAATGGACAATGTGTACTAATTCTCTCATTGACCATTATTTTGTTCAATTTCACCAAGATGGCTGCTATGACCTCATGTGAAAACGAAGAATTGATGGCAATAAAATTACAAAATAATCAGCGCGTTTAATTTTTAAGCTTCAAAACATAATCAATTGACAATGAAATATTATCATTTCAGGGTTACACAGTGTTCGAATCAGACATAAAAGTGTAAAGAAGAGAGGACAGTACTTCGTAATTCCTTCATTTTTTTTTCCATTTTCCTCTGATTGGACCGTATGATTGGGTATTTAATAGAGTTGTAAATGTATATATTTTCCGGTTCGTAAAATACTACTGTATTTCTTGATTACAGACTCATTTACTCAGGGTTAGCCTCATTTCAGCGTCAGAATATTCACAAATACCAACGGTAAAGTAAAGAATGCAACACTTCAACAATACAAACACTTTGAAATTCCACGGACCTTCATTAGAACACATGAATATTCTACACAAAATTGAGGCTAACCCTGAGCAACAAAGAATTCGAAACTGGAGTTTTAAAGTAGATTCGTATGAGACGTATGACTGTGACACGGTATGGCACACAGCACGGATACAATAAGGAAGTGACGACTTATGAATCAATCAGAGCGCGCAGATCCCTGCCATCCAACTAAAATGTGTAAACGACGTCACAGTCACGACACACATCAATACCGTGGAACTTTCACAGTTGTAGGAAATCTTCATTATTTCTATTTTGGTGGTGTTTCAGGCAAAATACACTGCACTTGTCGTACAAGTGATTTGTGCCTTCTTGACTCCACATTCCCTATTTTCAATTATATTAAAATGTTACCAAATTTCTTATATTATTATATAATTCTTTGTATGGGATAGTGTTTTATAGACCCCTTGCAGCACGTTGGAATACAGCTCAATTGCAAGGACATAACAAGTTTACAATTATCAGAAGATTGAAATTATTTTGTTTTGTCCTCCAAATTGAGCTGCGCTGATGTCAAGTGAAAAGGGTGTGAAATAAAGTACAGAGACGGATCTAGTATTTTGAAAAGAATGCACGCTCAACCATCTCTATGATTTAATTCCCCTAGATCTGCAACTGCAGTATTTTAAAACAAGAAATTCCATACATTCAATCCATTATTGTATTATTATTTTTTTGATTATTTATTTCAACATGTTTATGGATATGATATACAATTTACTGTGGGTTTTGAAATTAATTGTAAAAATATATATTATCATAAATAAATAAATGAATAAATAAATGTGTGTTTTTTAAAAATCTAAAGTAACTTGGTATATTTTTTCCTTCGAGGTCAAAACAGTTTGATGATTTTTTTAATATCTATGGCTTGCTCCTAATAGTAAGAATTTCTTTTATATATTAGCTTTTTTAACTGGGGTTTAGTCTTGAGAAATTTGACTACTTTGTTGAAGATGGTGATAAAGTGTCAAAAACATACGAGAGATTTGACCATTTGGTAGAATATGCTACGCAAATTTTAACACATAACTGTTCTATAGACCACTTGCAGCACGTCGGAATGTAGCACAATTTAGTGGGCAAAACAATAGATTCCAATTCTCAGGAGATTCAAATTCGTTTGTTTTGCCCTCCAAATTTAGCTGCTCTGACTTCCCGTGCAAGGGGTCTATAGACGTTTTTGGCTTTGCCGTAATGTTTTCTCCTTTCAAACCACGTGTCACTCCCTAAATTATCATTTCCTTGTTTAACGGTTGCACATGAGAAGACACATGAATATGGATATTTCTCAAACAAAGAATTTTATTATCAAGAGAATGGCACGTGGTCTGAAATGGGAAAACATTACACCTATCCCAGAAAGGTTTAGGGTGCGGTGTTTTGGAAAGAGAGTTTTCAGTTACTCAAAATTAAGTTTGGAAAATAATATACTTATAAAGAATGAACAAAACACGTTTCCAAGACTTTGATGATATTTTATTTAGATTAATCCAGATTTTTGAACATTCAGATTTAATGAATAAGAAAAATTATGTTATCTCCACATCTCTGCTCGTTCTTCTGTATTTGTCTAGCTCCCTCCTTCCCTCCATCTTCTCTCTTCCTCACACAAACACGCACACACACACACACGCACACACACTCATCGAAAAATATTTAAAGTTTGGAGTTTGTCTTTTGGTGAAATTGCCTTTTTCTTAGCTTCCACAGTTTAAACGTCAACTAGTACACCATCTGAAATGTCAAAACATACCTCTATTATTATAGCTGTTTATAGCTATTCAACGACATCATTAAAAGTCCCGTGGGATTGGCATTATTCATCTTGCATATTCTTTACATTACAGCTGGCTGTTGCTAATTATTTGCTAAAGTCAACTGTAATGTAAAGAATGTGTAAATTGAACAATACCATTGTTTTGAAATCCCACTGAATTTTAATGAAGTCGTTGAATAGCTGACTTATGAAAGAGGCTAAGTCTAAGTATAGGATTCTGTGGTCTTCAAAAAAACAGCGGTTTGCATCAAATACGAAACTGGTGTATTCAGGCTATGTTTTTAGCAGACATAAGAGCTATAGCTACACTCTTTTACTTCCAAACAGTTGTTTCAATCGTGGCGTTTGGGTCAGTTTCTATACATTTACAATTGTTAATAATTTTGAGTGGGAGCTCTTGCAGCTCTAGCAACTGAATAGCGAAGGACGCAGTCGAAGGCATGCAAAGGCATCAAAATATGCAAACAAACAAAAATTGTAGTGTTCAAGTACCTCAAACAGCTGTCTCGATGTTACCATTCAGTACGTCCATCGCCATGGTAACATTATCTAACAAAGAGGTTCTACGATTGGCTGATCGGTATTTGATCAATTGACGTCGGTGGAAGGCATTTTCATTTTGTTCTTTATCATCATCGGACGGTAAGAAAACATTCTTGGCAAACTGGATCTGAAAGTACAGTTTAAAAGAATCACATGACTTGAAAAAAGCGTCCATAATGACATTCGTGCTGCGATAAAGAGTACATAAAAGTTCCTGACATTGCAAATGTTCAGCAAAAGTGACAAAAGCGGCCGTATATACACTGTTAGAACCTTTTTGTTCTGAATTTTTGTTTAGTAAGCTGTGAATTTTTCTTTTCAAATAAAGGCCCTATTCCCAGAGCAGATAAATTTGGAGGACAAAACAATGGATAAATTGCCATGATCATGAGAGTACGTAGCATTCTATTGTTTTGTCCCCCAAACTGGTCAACATTGCAAATATGCTGCGAAGGACTGTATTTATAGAGGTAAGTACAAGTTTTTGACTTCAAAGGAATCTTATGTGGTATCATATTTTTTGGCACTAATAGTCTTAATTTACCTCTTCCAGAAGCGATCCCCTTCTCTCGTTAGCAGTCGCTTCTTTGATAACTTTTCTTCTTTCGTGGTTCTTTAAAAAATGCAACATTAGCAAAGTGAAAAAAAAAACTCTTAATGTTATGGGAAGGAACACTGAATACTTTCACATGGTAAATCCATAAAAGCCGATTTATAAATACAATATAAAGAAAGTACCCACAAAATTCTATTTAATTTAAATCGGAGTTGTAAGATGGTACAATCAGACAAACTGCAAATATATGGAGCACTAAAAAGAGTCCATCACAGATGCTCCAACAAACAATAGCTATATTATTCTATGGATGCATGCAAATGAGATGGAAATGAGATAAGCATTGTATGGAACCGATAGTCTCATTTATATGATTCTCATTAGAATATCTCATTTGCATGCATCCATAATAACAGCTATTGTTTGAGGTCATTAAGGGACCAAACTGTGCAGCTCTTGCAGCCAATCCATCAGACTGAATTGCTGAAACATTTCCCAAAGTCATGCATTTTTCTGTCAAGATATATTTTATTTTAACAACATACCTTATTGTTATTTCCTCTGTTATCCATGATGACTTCTTGAGCAATTTCAATTTCATCGAGTAGTGATGGTCTGCGAATGGAAGACGAAAGCTTTCGGACAACTCTGATTTTCTCCGAAGCTCGTCGCTGTGATTTTTCCTTATCGCAATCCATGTCACTCTGGAATCTAACTTTCTTTTTGATTTTGGTTGTTGAATCCTTCTTGTCTTTTTTGTCTAACATGATTGAAGGCATTGGAGGAGGTAGGGGAGGAAGGCTTTCAAACCTTTGTTCTTCAGTAGTCTCCTTGATAATGGATTCGCACTCCTTTTCGACCAACTCTTTTTCCACTTCCATGACAACTGTCATTGGTTCAGGCAAAGAACAATGACTTGTCAAAACTTCTTCAATTTTCTCATTTACTATGGTCTCATTTTTGACCACTTCCTCTACTTCCATGACAACTGTCATTGGTTCAGGCAGAGAACAATGACTTGTCAAAACTTCTTCAATTTTCTCATTTTCTATGGTCTCATTTTTGACCACCTCCTCTACTTCCATGACAACTGTCATTGGTTCAGGCAGAGAACAATGACTTGTCAAAACTTCTTTTTCAATTTTCTCTTTTTCCATGGTTTTGTTATCAGATCCCTTCTCCACTTCGAAGTCCACTGTGATTGGCTCGGACGACACGTGAAGGCTCGATATATTCTCTTCATCAATCGTCTCGACTTTACAGTATCCAGTCGGCCTTCTATTATGTTTTTCGTACATCGACATTTCTTTCTCATTGTCGCTGGTTAGTTCTACTTGTCCTGATTCAATGTCCTCAGTATGACATTTGCATCGACAAGTCCAGTCATCTAATGTATCAGGGCCACATCTTTTACGGCAAATCCATCTAGATGTGACAAAGTAACAAATAAAAATACAATTTTTAGTAAGTTCATTTTCCATACATCGGTTCACTGGTTACAGACAAAGCATTCGATCGAGGCTGCAATGTAGTTTTAAAGGGTTATTCAAATTTGAACCTTACAGCCTCGACTGAATGTTTTTTTTGTAACATCAGTCAACTGATGTATGGAACTGATGTACATATTTTAATGATTCATAAGAAATATTAAAAACTATGTTCTGAAAAAAAGACCCATTTTTAACGTCAGCGCACGCAAGCGTGCACAATCACCCGCGCGCGTGCGCTTCATCGATTCATTCCCTTTTCATAGTTATCCAGTCAATCAGAACGAGTGGTATATCGTAGCTACCCTGAATTATTTTCTTAAGAATGATTGCAAACGTCACTGTAAAAGTATTGATTTATGAACATCTTACCCTGACTTGATGCACAATACAAATATGGTTAAACCAGCAAAAAGCCATCCAGTTACGGCCACGATTACGTAACTTGCCCTTGATAATTCATCATAACAGTTATTCTGGGTAAATGAAAAAATACATTTATTACACATTTAGGATCGATATCCGTAAAATAAAGCCGTGAATAAAAACCATATCAGTGAAGTGATACGATATCACTTCACGGTAAACTGTCCAATAAAATCGCGCGATATATAATAATATATAATCGACCCTAAATGTGTAATAAAAAAATTATTACATGTTAAGAACTGATATCATTTTTATTCACTCGTTTTCCGTATCATATCGCTCACTCGCGCGCGGACTCGCTTGTTCGTGATATGACGGGAAACTCATGAATAAGAACGATATCAGGCTCTTAACATGTGATAATCTCTATATATATCAAGTTTGCTTCAAATCACTGTCTGAAAAAGTGACGTCCCTGCAAAACTGAGATATCATGTAGTCAGCGAAAATTGACTTATGAAAGTTTATATCTGAGATTTTTATATCTAAATTTTCAGGAGAAGTTTTTGATAGTTTATATAGATTTACTATGATATTCATCACTGAGTTGGAGAATAAAATAAAGAAATAACCGTTTCCCAAGTCGCTGGGCTACTAAGGGTGGCACCTCAGTATTGCAAATTTTCTCGTTCCTGATTGGCTAACGATTCTTTTTTTTAGATGAGTTGGAAAACGATAAAAATATTAACATCAAAAAAACTTTAAATTCCTCAAAGAGAAGTGAGTGTGGATGTCTTTGTTTTGATCTTGTTTGTGAATAAGTGCAAGGACCACTGAGCATATTTTTAATTTGGGGGGGCTAATTTGTTGGGGGGGGGGGGGGGGGGAGTGGTAAGGGGTGATCCCCCGAAGATTTTGAATTTGAGGCTCTCAAAAATGTGATTTCCAGTCCTGCGCTTTTGATTGGCAGGCTGATCATATTTATCGCATTAAATTCATGTCAAAGCTTTAGGCAGCTCATAAAACAAAATCGCTTTTATACCTTTATTTATGCTGCATTTCCTAGACATAGCCGTATTTGCATTCAATCTTCCGCAATTGTAGCAGACGAGGAAATTATGCAATTCACTAAATATATAATTTAAATGTCTGCAGTTAACTTTCCTATCTAGCTAGTCGATCATATGAAACCACCTTACCTTCCTATTGAAATTTACCAGACGAAACTTCGACGATCTTCTCACTTCTTCATTTTCTTCCTAAAACAAACAATAAGGTTACTTTTACATTACTTTACTTTACTTTACTTTACATCGCCCGTGATGATTCATTATGGGGTGTAGTATTACGCTTATCATTTGGTTAAAAGTACATTGCGTGGTCAATTCACTATATTTACATCCGGGCCATATGTAGTCGTCCAAGCCATTTAAACGTTTAAGCATGGCAGCCAATGACCGATGGCCAAAGCTAGACATGTTGGATGACAGAAAAAAATTTAGCCCGTTTCAGTCGTATGCTTGCGGAAAATTTCAATTCATAGCTGCTATCAAGTGATTGCAAAAAAATTTTATTAAACACTAATGAAATGAAATACGTTTGGTGTGAATAATAGAATAAAGAATTAAGAGAAAAATAGCATATGCCCTTGGCAGGACTCGAACCCACGGTTTCGGTACACTAGTCCGACGTGTTAACCACTACACTACAAGGACCAACCACGCCAGGAAATGTTGTATATGTGGCAACTGTGGGGATCCAGGGCGATATTAATCTCATGGGTAAGCTGAACACCGTAAATATTTACGCACAATTGAGTATAATACTAGTGAAATGAAATGCGTTCGGTGTGAATAATATTTTTCTCTTAATCCTCTATTAAACATTAATGCTTGAATAAACAATTGACTTACAGATCTAGATCTTCTTTTACGTCTCACTCTATATCGACCTCGTTGTGCAAATCTGACAGAAGTTGTCGTTGGAGGAATCAAGACATCTAATTTACGAAAAATTCATAAAATGATGAAATAATACTTATACGTTTGTCTCACGGTTGATGGTCATTTGTAAAGGACCGCGACGTTTCGACTGCAAGCTGCTAGTCTTCATCAGGCGATGGTGTAGAGTGACTGACTGACCAGCGCAAAACTTGCAGCTTGCAGTCGAAACGTCGCGGTACTTTACAAATGACCCTCAATCGTTAGACAGACGATCATAAGTATCATTTCTTTACTACATTTCCACGATGAATAATATTTTGAATTCTATTAATACAAACCATTAAACACCAATTCTTGTAACTGATTTTAAATTGATGTTGTTGGAACTTTAAGAAAAAGTCAGTTTGTTACGCTGGTGTATAAATTGGCAAAAATATGATTTTCTGTTTTGATAATGATATTCCATTTGAAACTCAGTAACAATGGACTCGAGCTTAGATGTTGGACGTCGAGGACATCACTATATGATTGTGATCTGCTTTCTCACAGAAGTGCGCATGAAACGAGGGAGAGAACAGCACATCAAATCACATGTGGTTCGGTAGAGACTCGAACGCGCGGTGGGTCTAGGCTTGAACTACGCCGCGGTGAGAGAAGCCAAAGAAAGTAGGATGCTCTAATGCAATTTGATGTTTAGAAAAAAGGCCTTTGTTTTGTATTTCATAAAAGCGGAGAAATTTGACAATGGTGCATGCGCACAGATTTGTATAATATTGCTATCTTCAGGCACTTTTCCCATATCTTTCGGCTAGTTTTATATTTTTTGAACTTTCTACTGCTTCAAACCTTCTGAAAATGAAGCACTGAACTCAAATAATCTTATTGTTCAAAATAAATCATACTTCCAATCGATTCACACAAGGGATAAAGGAGAAAAAAGTGCGAAAAAAAACTCAGTGTTGACGGTTGGAGTGTCCTCACTGTAAAGTGACCATACTACAATGCCTTACCGTCTGAAGTTAATTCTTCGCTGTTTATTGGTCGCATTTCTTTGAACTCGTCTGTCTTGTCTGATTCAGTGAATATAGAACCATTTACTTTAGGCAGGAACTTATCATGCATGGTGCCATCTTCTTGATTAGCAGGTACATCAGTAGCGCCGGAAGACACGCTTACAGGTTGCAAGTCTTTGACATTTGTCAGGAACCTATTATGCATGGAACCATCTTCTTGATGAGGAGGTGTAGCAGAAGTACCGGAATGCACGGTCCCAAATTGCAAGTCTTTGACTTTAGAAAGGAACATATTGTGCATGCCATCTCCTTGACTAGCAGGTATATTAGCAGCATGCACACTTCCAGGCTGCAAGTCATTGTTATTGGTTGCAGATTTGGTGTCAACTATTGTCTCATGTTGAACAACTGCAGCATCTTGAACATAATTAATGTTTTTCGTGGATGTGTTTTCTTCTACCGGAGTTCTTGTGGGAGCACTAAGGTCTTTTCTGTCGGTGTTTCCAGCTGGAAACTTGTCGGGGAACTCTTTTTGCTCCTCAAAATTTTGTGGCAATGGGGCAAATCCTGTTGATTCTCCCAAAGCTTGAGATGATACGGGTATCCCTCGAGGCATCCCGTTCTTATTTGGCAATAACTGGGAAATCCCTGTTGGTTTCCCAGTATTTTGTGGCAAATCAGAAGATTTTTCAAGTCTTCTGTTAATATCATCATTTGGCTCCTTTAATGATAAAAAACTATAATTTATTAATTTATAATTTATATATTTATATATTTGTAAATATCAACAAAGGTTCAGTTTGAAATTTGCATTACAACACTTAATTAGAATACAATACTATAAATTTGATACTTGTGAATAGACGTATATCCTCTAAAATCTAATGTGTATATAATTGCAGATATCAGGGCCACACTCCACCGCCCCCAAGCAACTTTCTTGAAAGAATCTCTGGGTTGCTCTGACTCAAAACATAGTTAACCCACATATTGAATTAAAATTAAACGTGTGCTAAGACTCGCGGCGAAAAACATGATACGTTTTTTTTAAAATATCATCCAAAAATAATTTCTCAAATGCTTTTCAGAATCTGTAAAATATCTGTCATAAATCTAGCGTTTTACATTGTCGTAACGCACATAACGCGCGTGCATTTTCTATTTCATCATTTGTATCCAGAAGAACGACTAACTGACCAAATTTATGAAAGAAATATAAAGGTTCCCCGCCGTCTCGTTGAAACACAAAGAACGTAGAGATAATCAGAACACGAGAGAGGTGCTGGCATTGCTTTCTCAAAACTTCTTCGTGTTCTGCCAACTGTCATGCAGATGGTTTTTGACAGCACAAAGCGCGCGCGTATTCTATTTTCTTAAATTTTAAAAATATTATCAAAATGTATTCTATTTTCTTAAATTTTAAAAATATTATCAAAATGTATTACCTCTAAATTCTTGAGATAATGAATATTGGGATATTCATTGGGTGAAATCTTGTCATGCGGCAATTCTAAACAAAACAATATTGACATAAAGTTAATAAGTATTCAAAGATTCCCAAATGGTGCATTAAAGTTATGACGAGAGGACAAAAAAATGTCGCAGTTGGCAATATTTAGACTTTAAAAATGTTCCTTTTAGAGATTTGACTTTTAGTTTGGAAGATATTTTCCAGCAGAGGTACGTTTTGATAACACCACCTCTCCACTCTAAATCGGATCCCATACGATGAAAATCGTATCGTAAAGTGATATTATCAACGATAAGAAAAAAATTGCAAAATTATTTTTAAGCCGAAACGCGCGCGCGTGTCCGGTTCAAATTTGAACATCTATAGAATTTGGATAAAAGATGCTTTTATTTAATTGTCATTGAACAATAGTTGTAGTCAGGTCATAATTTCAACATACGTAAGTGTTGTGCATTGGTATGGCCCGAATCGTTGTTAATTAAAACAATAAAATGCAAGCTGTTTGTTCTCTCCCGTGCTTCGAGTGTTTTTTCTCCTGAATATCGGCTTTCCTCCCTCCGCCAAATTTTTTTTTAAATTCCAAAATCTAGCTAAATCCCATTTCTTAATTCTTATTTCATTCTTATTAATTATTATATACTTGTCACTAAATTACTGAAATACTTGAAACTCCTTCGAAAAGCTTAAAAAGCCATACTAATATTAGAAACATATTTTAAGACATACTTTTCTTTCAAAACTCCACTCTTGTTGCCAGCAACGTTAGTAGAAGGTTGAAAATAAAACTTTATAGCGCGCTCTTACGATCTAGCGCGAGCAATCAACATTACAATTTTTTAATGTTTTTCCTCGCGCAGCTGACATTATTTCAAATCTCACTGAAGATTCAAGAGCTAGAACGTCTGTTAATTCGTATTGAAAGTCAGAGACAAAACCATTTCGAAAATAAATCAATGATTCCTGACTGCAAACAATCAATTTTCATAACGAAAAAGTACATTCTTTTTTTCAGTTTGACTTTCAGTTTTGAATATATTTGAAACTATAATTTAAATTCAGAATTTCACTTCAAGCTGTGGTAGGCTTTGGTAACATCACTCCTCCACTTCCGCAAGATGACACTTATTTCGATCTTATCCCTTAGTAAAGTAATTTTATAAATGATTTTATAAAGAAAAAAATTGCGCATATTCTTTTCCAGCAGAAACGCGCGCGCGTTCTGTCCAAAGCGCGAACACAATCGTAGAACTATTTAAAACGTTTTCAATTACAAATTTATACGACTTACCGCGCGAAGAGACGCCTTGAAGTGCGGCAAGAAAAAATGCTACAAAGAGTAGCCACTTTTTCATTTTTTTCATTTTAGAGGATTCAAATCTCTCATGGTTTTTTCTTGGAATCTTTCCATTTTAAATGACTGGATAATTGAAATAATGAACTGACGTCATCAATGAATTTCAGCTACTTAACATTCTAATTACTAAATTAAATTTTAATTGTGACGTCATTCGTATGTAAAAACTACTTCCGGTCCAAAACAAAAGGCAGCTTTATAAAAAAAATTAATACTATTTTAATACTAAATTTCATTTTGTTTTCAAAAGTTCTAATTGTTTCAATTGAAAGTTCGATCACTGAGAATATTTTTCGGTTTATACATTTCAGTTTTGTGAAAAAATGGAACCGGAAATACGTCTCGACTTAAAAGCTATCGGAGTTTTTTTAAGCATGACTGACGTATCCAGCTGCGGCCCTTCAGTCTTTGTTTTGAAAAATCATTTCTCAAGTGGTTGTCAGATTAATAACAGAACAATATCACTCTGATTGGCTATCTTTAAAACAGGGAACAGGTAACAGGGAACAGGGAACAGGGAACAGGGAACAGGGAACAGGGAACAGGGAACAGGGAACAGGGAACAGGGAACAGGGAACAGGGAACAGGGAACAGGGAACAGGGAACAGGGAACAGGGAACAGGGAACAGGGAACAGGGAACAGGGAACAGGGAACAGGGAAAAAGTAAGTTATATTTCTCTTTACAATACTATAAAATATCTGGGTTTTTTTGTATTCAAAGTACTTGAAAGTCCGGCCTTATTATTTTTAGCCTTGTCATTTTTGACCCAACCATAGCGCATATGCCGCGGCCACTCAATACCTTTTTCTTGACAGATATTTGTCACATTATCTATTTTATAATCGCCAGCGTTGTCACATAACAACGTTATGTTCCCCGATTCCCGTTCCCCGCTCCCTGTTTTAAAGATAGCCACTCTGATTAAGAGTTTACGAATTTTCTGAGACTTTAATCGGAAAGAACTTGGCCCTTCGTAACTTTGATTGACGTAAGCCAAGATTCCAGGCAACTGGAACACTCAAGGTCGCGTAATTTTGAAAATGGGTGAAAATCCTGAATAATATAGCTTTCTAAGAACGTTTTTTAATTAAGTTTTACTAAAATAGTCAGCCACTTTAATTAGTCCGCCACCTTGTGGACTTTTATTTTTATGTGGTGATGGTGATGGGGAGAACCTACATAGCACTCAGTTGATGTAATGTATTCATAAAATCTATTGTATTCTATTGTCCTTCTATCTATTGTATGAGGTGTGATGCATTGTATTTTTATGAATACATTACATCAACTGCTTGCTACGTAGGCTCTCCCGATGGTGATGATATTGATGGAGGCTGGTACAACCATCCGATGTAAAAAAAAGAGAAATGATTGTGGATATTTTATTTAAAAACTTTCCAAGTTTTTTTAATAAAGAAGGCCAAATTTGGATGAAACCTTTATTAAAGATTATGGATTTTCGTTGGAAGGAATTCGCCTCAGAAGTGCTAAAGTTGTCCTTCCCGCCCGTCGATTCCTATTTATATGTTCGTCCACTCTTTAGTAAAGTTTGAAAGGAGTAAATATATTGTTCACGACATTGAATAATGGAACGCGCTAAGAAAAAACCCTGCTTTCGAAATCCTCTTCGCGAAATTACTTTTAGGTGAAGGTTAGATGTGAAATATTGATATGTTTATCATGTACTGTTTCGTGGTTTGAAGTTCATTTTCGTTTTCATGTTATGCAAAAACCAACAAAAATTTATTTAAATTTTCAACCAATAGATCCGCAATAAATCTTTTTGGGTAATGCCTGGATGGCTTACATACACTCGTTGTTACTAGAACACGCGAATTTTTTGGATTTTCCATAGCTCGACAAAATAAAGTGGGCGTCAGGAAGGTGTTTCTATGACATTATTTAGTTACGTGTCCTTGAACATTCTATTTATTCTATCTATTCTATGAAAACACTTTGATTGACGTCCACCAGATCCTAGTTTGTCGCCACGACGATCAAAGTCGTGTTATTGACACGGGGAGGGGGAACTGCAATAGGAGAGGGGTGGGGATGCTCGTCGTACCTCTTAGGGGTACATTTTCGTTATTTTGATACCTTTTAGGGTGTTAAAAGGAAAAACTAATTAAAATGGGTAAAATTAGCGTCATTTGGTACTATTTGGGAGTGACATGTGCGAATTTTTATGACTATGACTATGACCATGAGACTTTGGTAGCTTTTAGGGGTCCCCCCGGGGGTTATTGAGTCCGAGTCTCAATTCATACATATCATACATCAAAATATAGCCAATCAGAACGCAGGAAAGCCGTGGTATTTTCCTAGGTATTGCACTCTTTTATACGGTAGAGCTATCTGTCGATTCTCTCCTTTATTTGAGGATTTTTGTCTGGGTTTTTCAGAATTTCTTCCTCGAAAAAAATCAAAAATTTGTTGTTCTTCATTATTTGGAGTTGTAAACGCAAAATTCTTGTTATGCATGGAACTTTCGAATCATTTTTTTTATTTTACCCCCCAAAGAAAACAACAACAACAAGCAACCACAACAACAACAGTAGCGTAGCATTGGAATTAATGTTTGAATATATCAAAACGTTTGGTTTCTGGTTTTTGGTTTCTTCCACTTTCAAGGTCCTCGCTACGCCCCTGAACAACAACAAAAGAAAAATTCTAAGGCATTGAGTTTATAGAAACGCATTCTTTGGCATTCATTATACACAAATAGGGTACTTTATCGCGACGACGTGATCCCGAGTGTGATAGTGTTAGAACATTTTCTGAAGCCCCTCTCATCCATTACAATCATTTTCATAACGAGATTTTCATCAATAAAATCTCCAATGTTATGAGTTATGGTTAGTATTTTTTAATTGATGGAAGCCAAAAACCCAGACGTCTTGGGCTCTTTTAGTCGCCTTTTAATGAGTTAAAATAAGCCATCTGATTTACGTATTTTCAGAACGAACTCAATTTCAACCAATCAGAATTGAGGATTCGACATTGTATTTTGATTAGGAAAACGCTAATCAAAAAATAGTCGAAACATAAGTCCTTTCCGGGAACGCGATCAACTTAGCTGGATGGTAACGTTGAAGTTATGAGTCAAACAACTTGCCGATACTTTTACAGTTTAATATCATTGGTTTGCCGACTAATAAAGATAAACAATAAATCTGAGAGGCTCTCCACATCAATCTTAACCACGACGTTGGCAGAATCCACGAAACTCTCATCTGGGACCACCAACTACAGTTACGTGTCCAGGGTTATAAGAACCCATGATAGCGTGACTGCAGTCATTGTGATAAAGATCCTAGTCTGGATCGAACGTTTAAAGTAAGTTTTCAAATTGTGTACTGAGTTTTCATAGTTCAAACATTTTGGGAAAGATAAACAAGGGTAATAGAGTCTAAAATAGATATCATCTAAAAAAGTATTATGGCATGCCTTATCCTTATGTTACATCGATCACGAAGTTTTGGTTAGTATAGTGATTTTGTATAATCATGAACAGATGGGCATGTTAGATGGCAGAACATATCATGAAAGTTCCTTTGCTCTGGGAAATTGACTTCTTTCATGTGCCCAATACAAGCGTCCGGGAAGAAGAAGAAGAAGAAGAAGAAGAAGAAGAAGAAGAAGAAGAAGAAGAAGAAGAAGAAGAAGAAGAAGAAGAAGAAAAAGAAGAGGAAGAAGAAGAAGAAGAAGAAGAAGAAGAAGAAGAAGAAGAAGAAGAAGAAGTAGAAGAAGAAGAAGAAGAAGAAGAAGAAGAAGGAAAAGGAGAAGGAGAAGGAGAAGGAGAAGGAGAAGGAGAAGGAGAAGGAGAAGGAGAAGGAGAAGGAGAAGGAGAAGCTTCATGGTTGATTAGTGTAATACACGAACACATCAGCACAAGTTGTGCCATTGTTGTTACCCTCCATGACATTTGTCAGATCCTGACCAAACCAAATCCTGAACACTTTCCCCTTGGTTACAGCAAGAGGTGGATAAATCTCAGGGAAAACGAGCTCTGGACTCATGACGGTGAAGCCTGGTACATCATATCTCATCGATCCCCATTGGCCACTTATAGGATAGCTTAGTGGAGGGGTGATTCTTACATTTTGATCATTAGTGACATGGAGCTCAAAGTGTGATAGGAAATCGTTGAATATGGTAAGAGTTCCCCAGTTTCCTTGACTATGACTCTCAGAAAAGGAAACCCCTCCTGAGATGTGCACGAGCTTGATAAGCTTAATTTTCCCATCAGCAGGAGCAAAGAATGTCCCGTAACTGTCACCTTTAGCTCCAACACACACAGGAGTCGTGTTGGCTTTGATTCCTAAAGTGAAAAAAATACAATGTTAAATGTGAAATAGACCTTTTAGGCCTGGGCGTAATCTTTTCCCATTTCAGAACATGTGTCACTTTCTAAATCTACAAACTTTACCACTCTGAGATGGACGGAAAGCCTTACTGGTCAAGGACCCAATTTCAAGGCAACCGATGGATTGAATCGGAATGTGGAAGTTGATTTTTGTTGAGGGAGGAAAAACCCAAGAGAATCCGGAGAAAAACTCTCGAAGCACAGGAGAGAACCAACAAACAACTCTACTCACATACGACACCGAGCCCAGCGGGGCTCGAAACCGGGTCGCATTGGTGAGAGGCGAGTGCTCTCAACTCTACGCTGCTTTCTTAAGAATAAGATTTACAATCCGCAAAGGGGTAATTGTTCTGATTTCTTCATTTAAGGACGGCTGTAAATATCAAAAGCTTACCTACCGTAACTGCTGTAGAAGCAATAACTCTTACTCTGAACACCGAGTGAGTAACAACGTTTTTCTTGGAAACAGGGATTCGATAGACACTAAATACAAAGAACAATAAACGATAAGGTCAAAACATACCGTCGGTTTACGGTTCCTGATTAAGGGGGAGGGGTGGGGTTACTTGGAACCCACCACCTCTGGGAGTGAATTCCTGGATTTGGTGCTCCAATATAGCGATATTTCATGTGACGTAAGATTTTGTCATTCATATGCCAACCATGGATTGGAAGGATTGGCGGCAGCGAAAACCAAAATTCCAACGGGCAACTCGCAACTACCAAGTTTGCAGAATATTGAGAATCGCAGTAAATTTAAAAGTCAAACCACAAAATTGCTTGCATATATTTTAGAAATATTCTCCAGGGATACCCAGTACTGAGCATTCCAGTTGCAGGTTTCTGAGGTGAGAGGAGGTATTTAACAGTATCCACCACCTAAATCAATAAAATCGGGTCTCTATTTTGGACTATTGCTTTGACCCTGTCTCTAAATTAGGGTAATTCAAGTGGATCATACAGCATTGTCTAAAACTATCAATGGAAAGTAGTGTTGGAATTTGAGATCTTCAGAACAATAATCGTAAGTTACCTTTCGTGTCTTGAATGTAGACCCATTCTTCTTCTCCACTTTGTACTCTGCTGCACGATCCTTGTAAAGCAGCTCACAAACTTTAGACGAGGGATGGTAGTTGAACATATGGCAAGGGTCTGGTACAGCCAGATGACATTCCATCTCGCATTCTCTCTCATTTATGGCGGTAATGGATGACATAATGGGTCCAACGATGGTGTGGTTTACCATGGTCTCACTGTATGGTCTATGGGTGACCTTGGAGCCAACCTTGCAATCACCGGCTACAAGAGGTATATCAGGATAGTTAAGGAGGTAAAGCGTTTGAATGATCATAATATTCTATTTCAAAAGTGTATACTGATGCATGAGTGGTACAAATTTGACGTACGTCTCAACGGACCAAAGTGAACTAAATCTCGCAATGAGCCACGCCTGAATATTTTTAAAGTACTAGGGGACCTTCACGTCCGTGTCCACTTAATACCTGATAGCGCACAAACTACCCTTCTATAGTGTATAAAAGTATATATTTTCTTGACGCTGCATTAACACAAATTTCAACCATGTTAATAATTTTTTGATCAAATTGGTCAGTTTTTAAAAATGCAAGTTCTTAAAACATTTCTATTGATTTTGCTTAAACTTTTCAGATATGTCGACCAATATCACATCTCAAACGCGTTATCTCAGTTTTTTGATATCGTTTCAAAGTTATATCATGATTTATGCATAAAAGAGGTAAAAAATCACTTGATCAACTTATGAAAAATCTCTTTTCGCAATCAACTCGTTTATCAAAAATCTGATATAGCATTTTGCAGATCAATCTGTGCTTTTTGTTCACTGTGTGCAAGTCGAAACAATTTCAGTTTTCCGGGAACTTCTTGAAAAAGTGCGACCGAAAATTATAAAACTCGCACTTTAAAAAATGATGAGTTTGATCAAAAAAAAAAATCAACGTGGTCGAAATCTGTGTTTATTCAGCTGAAGGTTGAAGGGGTGAACGAAAAATGGCGATCAGTGAATGGCAAAGTTAAAGGAACTGTGTAACATTCTGCGCGCAAAGCCTTGGATGGTGAGTAGCATGGTTCGTTCATCTTGTGCATTTTCAGTTGAAAAGATCTCACTTTACTTGGCTATTTTACCTCACCAATAGCTAATCAACGATTGCCAATCTCTGTTCGCCCCTTCAACTTGAAAGGTTTTTTGAAATAGCTGTATATTCTTTTATCACAAATCGTCAAAGTGGTCAATTCAAAATGGATTTTCGATCTTTTTCAAGTAATTTTAATTAATTTTACTTTCACGCGGTTAGCTTAATATATATATATATATTTTAAACTAGAGCACGGCTCAATGAGTGTTCACGTCTTAATAACACTAACGCAACTTTCCAGAATTTTTTCAAGCATTTGTTTAGTAAATATTAGCTTTCAATTCAGGCGTAATTAGACTTTTTCATTTTGAAACTAGAGGAACTTAATACTGCAGATGTCCTAAAAACAAGCAACTTTGAGGAAGTATCCAGCAACCTTTTATATTGCATTTTTTTTTTGAAGGGCAATTAGCTTTTTTTATTTAGAATTTTGAGCTGACTTAATATTGCAGATGATATTAGGAAACTTTTAGGAATTATCCAGCAGCCTTTCATAGCAATTTTTTTCAAGAACAATGAGTTTTTTTGTATCTCAAATCTAGAACAATTTAATGAGCAAACATTTTAATAACGAGTCACTTTTTGAGATATGTCAGAGAAATTCTTTTTCCAAATTTTAATTTTCACACGCAATTAACTTTCTGCATTTTGAAACTAATAAAGTAGCTTATTAAGCAAGTGTCTCAATTCAAACTGGTCTTGACTCCATGGGCCTATATTTCCTTTCCTTTCTTTTCCTTTGCTCTTCTGCATTTGCTTTCCTTACCTTTCCTTTACCTTCCTTTCCTTTCCTTTCCTTTCCTTTCCTTTCCTTTCCTTTCCTTTCCTTTCCTTTCCTTTCCTTTCCTTTCCTTTCCTTTCCTTTCCTTTCCTTTCCTTTCCTTTCCTTTCCTTTCCTTTCCTTTCCTTTCCTTTCCTTTCCTTTCCTTTCCTTTCCTTTCTTTTCCAATTCCTTTCCTTTCCTTTGCTCTGTTTCGCTTTCGTTTCATTTCCTTTGCTGCTTTGCTTTGCTTTGCTTTGCTTTGCTTTGCTTTGCTTTGCTTTGCTTTGCTTTGCTTTGCTTTGCTTTGCTTTGCTTTGCTTTGCTTTGCTTTGCTTTGCTTTGCTTTGCTTTGCTTTGCTTTGCTTTGCTTTGCTTTGCTTTGCTTTGCTTTGCTTTGCTTTGCTTTGCTTTGCTTTGCTTTGCTTTGCTTTGCTTTGCTTTGCTTTGCTTTGCTTTGCTTTGCTTTGCTTTGCTTTGCTTTGCTTTGCTTTGCTTTGCTTTGCTTTGCTTTGCTTTGCTTTGCTTTGCTTTGCTTTGCTTTGCTTTGCTTTGCTTTGCTTTGCTTTGCGACTAACTATCGCAAACCGACCGAGAAAATAGGGACCTTCGTGCAACCCGACTAAGAAAAGTATTTAAGAGCTGATATCGGTGACAAACATTTTTTTATTTGGTTCCGTTTTTCCAAGATATTCTTGCTTATACTTGCAAACATGCATGCAATCTACATAAGATACAGAATGATTTAAGAGACTCACCAGTCCGTGTGAATTTAGCCGCCAGAGTCACCATCAAGAAATACATATAGCTTATGCTACCAACATCCATGATTTCAACAAAGCGTCAGGAGTTTTGAACTTCTCTTCGTAACCACTTCTAGAAACTGAGAGAAAGCGTCTGTGTTGTTTAATAAATAGTTCGTGCTAATCAAAAACCGATTCGGAGTGAACCCTTGGTTGAACCCCTACTAAGTTCCTTGTGGTCCAAACTACTTTCCATTGATAGTTCTAGACAATGCTGTATGATCCACTTGAACCACCATAATTTAGAGACAAGGTCAAAACAATTGTCTGAAATAGGGACCCGATTTTATTGATTTAGGTGGTGGGTACCGGTAAATACCCCCCTCCCCCCTCAGAGACCCGTTGAAATGCTCGATACTGGGTGTCCATAGTGACTATTTCTATCCACAAATACGTTGTTTAGAATACATGTAAACCGACAGTGCATTCATTTCTGTGATTTGACTTTTAGTTTTGGATATGTTTGAGGATAAAATACAGGATTTAACTTCCAGAGGTGGTGGGTACCGGGTAACACCACCCCTCCCCCTGAATCGGTACCGTTAGATGATAATTGTCTTGACCTTATCCCTAAATGTTTTTATTCGCAGACCAGGTTATTGGATTTCATCTCATATCCAATGTTGTGTTCTTTATTGGATTTTGATTAATAAGTAGTTAAAACGGTTCACATATTGTTATTGTTAGAAAGCCGAAGAAATTCATTCCATTCAGGTCGTTTAATTAAAAGTTTTAAGATTAAAGCTCTCTCTAAAATAAATGGAAAAAATATTTTTGTTTCTTAAGTTTACAGCTGTTCTTTTTTTAATCTAATATTTTGGTATAAAACTATCTAATGATGTTTACTAAGATAATGCATGAAGATTTATTGTTGCGGTGTATTCATTTTCATCATTAAGCTCGTATCAGTAGGTGGGAAAAAATAGACAAAAAGCGTGATAACATAGAACTCGAAACACCTTGCAGTGGTCGTTTTTGTTTCACCTTTTCATCCAATACTGATAATCCACGGTAAAATGTTACTTAATGTCAAGTAACGGCTCACGAAAAGTACCCTAAACCTTAAATAATGGAGGCAGAGCTAGCAAGAAAATGACCGGTGATGTTCAATAGAGTGTGTCTCTCTATTCATTTAGAGTTTCTTGAAGGCTCACTATTATTCAATATTCATGCCTCCAAGCTCTTTAATCTTAATAGGTCTAGAACTACGCCTCAGGGAGGATCAAGTACTTCTAAATTGCATGGTTATTACTCTGAACGTAAACTGATTAATTCAGCAAACTCTGTGAGGAAATGAATGTATCTAAATTCAATACTATTATGTGATAAGTTGAATTAGTAATGTGATCGTCCGGATGAGTGTAGTCGAAACTTCAGTCTCTAACAACAACAGTCTTTCTCAAGACTACACTCACCCGTACGATCACATTACTCACTCAACTACTACTCCTGGGTTCAAACCATTCCAGTTTTATTATTACAATTTTTGTGTGGCTATTTGAATAGAAACAAGCTTGGAAGTAATCAACGTTTTCAAACCACTCTTTGGAATAACCCCTGCACCTGTTTGAAGATATTCTACATTAGATTATTTACTGTTGAAATCTTAAACTTTCTTCTCGCTGAATGAAACTATTTGGTTTGAGAACAAGCACGTGTTAATAGGGAAATTTAATTTAATTTGGAAGATTATTAACAAATGTTGGTAACAAATGTACCAATCTAACAGATCGTTTCAATAGTCTCTAAGGCATACTCCGTGTTTTACGCTGAGGAGATGTCGAGGAGGAGATGAGAGTAATGTTCTTGCATGCACTAAATTCCAGGTGATCTGAGGGAAAACGATTAACCAATCAGATTGCGAATCACTTTTCTGAAAAAAGAATCAATCCCATGCGTCTTTTCGAGACTCATCAAAGATGAACAGTAATAAGCTGCCATGTTATCCTGATTACCCATGATGATTTTCTTGAAATGGCTTATTGTGGGAGTTTATTAAATTACAAAAGCATTGTTGTAATCGAGAGCCTGTATAAATTATATTTAGGACCTTATGTTGGTATATGTGTTCCTGGTGTATCCTCAGAATTGTCAATTGCTTTAATTCACTATGACGTCACATCGAAACAATGTATTAACGCTGAGGATCATGGTCGCCAGAGGGAGCAAAACAGCAGCAAAACAAATTAAATCACAGTAAAATTTGGTTTAAGAGATAATGGAAAGTTAGAACAGCTACACACTACACTAAATATCCCTGGCGAAAGAATATTTAGCCTCAATTTCAATTATTCTTGTCCATGTTCTCAAGCTGTGACGTCATAATGAAATAGGGCAATTCGTATAGTTGATTGACAACTTCGTCAGCACGTCTCAAAATCTGCTGCGACAAAAGCCGACCACACATCCATTGTTTGTTTCGGTGAAATATAATTTCTAGCTCATACTAGAAGACAAGTACCGTGAAATTGATTTTTTTCTATTCAATACTAGTGTAGATAATATTTTACCTCACTTTCCGTTAATTACGTAGATAGATTCTATATCTGTACTTCCACAACTCTGATGATGACGGTAGAATTGGCCGACAGAAGGCTATAGTCAGTTAGTTAGTCACTCAACAACGTCACGTACAGTAGAATACACAACACTCTTTTTACTTACCCTTTTAGATTTTAATATTTCAACCTTTATTTTACGCTAGATATATTATATCTATAGTGGAAAGTACTAGTGTCGTGCGCTACTATGGCGCCACTAACACCAACGCTTTCGTCATGGGAGTCGATCCCTAGACACGCCTTTACAAGGAAATAGTCTAAGATTTGCTTGTTGGCTCTTTCCTGTGGTTCGAGGGGTTTTCTCCGGGTTTGTCTGGTTTTTCTGCCTCCGCAAAAAAATCATCTTCTAAATTTCGATAAATGATCATAAAATGAGACCACAGGTTTTTTAGCCACTGGTTATTAGAGCGATGGCACCCGATAATAGATAATAGTCTAATACACCTTAGTAGTCTCTGATTCTATACTGTTTTCTTTTGGTAATTTATCGGCTGTTAGACATTAAGTATTAGATTTTGTTTCAAGGGTGAAGTTCCATCATCTAAGTGCTAGCCTTACAAGACAAGGATTATTTTCTAGTGGTGAATTTGAGTTAAGTTTACAGTGCGACTACTCCAACCAGACCCACCCAAGCAAATTTTCATACAAATTAGCCAATCACGATTGAGTATTTAAACAAAAGAATCGTCACAAATTTTCACATTTTTCCTTTTAAAAGCAAATATTTTACTTTATACTTGTGTATTTTTGATCAGAAGTGAAAAAGAAACAGTTTAAACTCCAGAAGTCGTCACCATCCTGTTACTCATAGTCCAAAACGTGATTTATGAATTTGATTTAAAATTTGTTTGGGTGGCTTTGGTTCGAGTAGTCACACTGTAAACTGAAGTCTGCACATTCAAAAAGAACCCAGACAAGACATTCACCCCCTTTACAAACCATAGATATGTTCTCCCTTTCCTTTTATGGCCATAGTAATTGGAATGTTATTATCAGTAATAACGATGTACTTTGAAACTTCAGAAAATCTTTAAATATCTACTGCCAGCCGCCAATTAACATTTTAAAGTCAAAATATAATGTTATTTACCTACCCTCATCCCATTGCCCCATTCCCAATCCCACTTCTAGCCCTCAAGACTTCGATTAAATAAAATTTTAATGGCCAACCTCCACTAACGGCCACCTCCCCATTGCGGCCACCTCTACCTAACGGCCAGGAATTTTTTCCCCGGTTACCAGTGAGTTTATAGTTACGTATAAGCCAGCTCAAAGTTTAAGAATCGTTTTCAGTGCGCATGCAATTTTATCCCGAATTTCTCACCTTCTTTTGTTTAAACCTTCTTTTGTTTTTAATTAAACAAAAGAAGGTGAGAAATCCGGGATAACGTCGTATGCGCACTGATAACGATTTTTAAACTTTGAACTGGCTTATACTGTAACTGAACCTCCCTACAATGGCCACAAAGTTTTGTGCCGACAGCGCGTTGTCTTAGAGGTTCGACTGTAATTAAGTTCAAGGATTTATCAATATCTTGAACAGGGAAATAGTATTTTGATAATTTTCCGGTAAGATTTCAAGAACTGTTCGTCTTTATAGCTGAATATTATTGGATTCATGGCCGAGTTCAGATAGCCAAAAACCAGCAAGATCTGAGACGCTTTGTAATTAGCTTCATCGAAGCACTGAGCACAGAAGTTCAAGATGACACTGTGCGTGGTGAATGGAATCCAGCATAGAAGAAAAGCCCCAACGATTACTGCAATAGTACGAGCCGCTTTTTTGTTCTTAACAAAGATTTTTTTCTTCTTCATCAACTTGTTATTCAGATCTTTCTGGGAGGCACTTAAGTTGTTCTCTGACGCAACACACAGGCTATACCTTCCCTCTTGACCGGTAACTTCATCGCTACCATCAGCCAGTTTTGATCGGTTTTTGGAGTTTAATGAACATGGAACAATGAGCTCTGATAAGTTATTTGATACATCAGAACCGCATTCACTCAGTGATCGAACAGTTATTTGGTTTAGTTCACGTCTATTTGTACCTGAGGTCGAGGGTGCTACCATGGTAACAGCGAGTTCTGCTGTTCTCCTTTCTACGTGTTGTTTATTCCTAGTTGCCGTTTCCTGTATGACATCATCACTCGTACGAGGGAAACCAAGGCTCCGTTCAGGCGAGTCACGTAGTTTGGAGTTTTGAACTTTTGAATAATCATCGTAATCTTCTTCCACATTACACAAAGTGTTGATACAATTGTTCTGTTGAAGGGAACAACTGATATTAGACGTCTTTTGTGATAGCTCATTGTTCTTATCTTCTTGTTCTTTGTCTTCTTTGCCCCAATTATTCGTACTCTTTTGCTTTTTTTCAAGCCTTTTAGCATCATTTTCCTCATTTTTCTTCCAAGAATAGTAGCCACTATCTCTGGACTCTGTCAAAGTACTTTCCATTACTTCAGTCGGTTCGTCAACCATCGTTCCAGTGTTCTCGCTGTCCTTATGATCCAGATGTAAGCCTTGATTATCTACGCTTCTAGTAAGCCCCACAGCGGCCATAACTAAGCTTGTCTTGCTAGAGGTTTTAGAGTCATTTTGATGTTCTTCCTTAAAGTGCTCCATAGAACATCGTGAGGGCATTTCCGATTCTACTGCAAATGCTTCTGGTTTCGTCTCGAGGCCCGTTGGAATGACGTATTGTGTTCGAGCAATCATATAAATTTTATAATAAATACAACACATTGTAAACATTGGGAAATAAAAGCTTAAAAATGATACAACATTGGCGTAGATTGGACTGATATTGAAAATACAGAAACCATTTAGAAGAGGGTTTTCGAGGTACTTGACTCCCATGATAGGGATCAAAGCCATCGATAAACAGAACAACCACAGCAATATGATTACAATTATCGCTCTCTTAGGGGTCAAGAATGGCGAATCTCTAAATCGATCCCATGGGCTTTTAAGCATCTTATATCGAGTAATACTGAGAACAAAAAGAGTCCACATCGATGTAGGCACAGTTATCAAGTAAACTGTAGTCCAAATTGAACACAGTGCTTCGCTGTGGTGCCATTTTCCATACGTTATGAACGTCTCCAAGTCGAAGGGCATGGAAAAACAAGCAGTGCAAATGTCTGATAAAGCAAGAGAGACTACAAAATATACCGAGACGTTACGACGAAGGTTTCGGTTGATAACAACTGCTGCACAGACGAGAATGTTCCCGAGAATAGTAGCAATGATGATCAAGGAATATAGAACGACCATGATGAAGTTGTAGGCATTTGAATACCAATGAAACGACTCCTGGATACTCGTGCTGTTCGAATTAGTTGAATTAGATCCATTCATTGTAATTTTTGTATTGTAGTCTTGGTCAAATTAAAAGGAAGATTTCGAGCACTTCATGCCATGAATCTTGCTTCTGAGAGCTTTTTCAGACAGGCCTTGCTTTTAGTATAGACAGCGACGAAGCAGCTGCAATCATAGTCGATAACGTAAATGAAGTTACCGTGGCATATTCCTATTGATATTGACACCGAATATTCATTCAATACATCTAATTAAACCGATCAAATGGATGAAATTCATCTTACAGCATTTCGTATCAAGTTTCAAAGTGCTATGTACCGTAACTCCAACAAAGATAATCAATTTTTTTTATATTTTATATCACTGTAATTGCACGCGCTTCATCCAGTTACTCAAATGAGCTATCTCAGTTTCGTTTATTAAAATAAAAAGGATTGTACAGTGTAACGATATTGGATTTCATTATTCTTATTAATTATCTCATGATTTTAAGAAAGCGTCAACATGTCTCCTAAATACAAATTATAATAGTGCCATGGGGCTTCAACGAAACTAAATGATCTATGATATCACATGTACCACGCTTGGTTATAATGCACATTTTATACATCATCTGAAAGAAATATAGCCTTGATAGACAATTTGATCATTAAGTCGGTATTTTAGATTTGTGATAGATGAACTTTTAATTGGAAATCCTAATTGGTAAAATGTACCTTCTCTGTTTGAAGTCGCTTCGGTATTCCTTGAAAAATAAACTTCCTGGATATAAGCTTCTTGCAGTCGTTCTTTACTTTCTTACATGACAGAGCACTCTTCAAAATTTCACAATTTTAATGCTTTAGTTGCGGGGTGTCTTGAGATAATAGATTTAATGTGCCATTTTGAAATGAGTTTCTTTTTAAGACCACTTCCGAAGTACTCCTTAAAAGGAAGCATCTACTCTCTTATTTTTCACATTTTTTCCCTTCCCAACATCTGTATGCCTTTAAAAGATTAAAGATATGTACGCCCGCTTTTTCGGCAATTTTTATTCTAAAGCCCAATTTTGAGTTTTTATTGAAGGCTTTCTCTTTTTTTATTTTTACAAAGGCATTGTACCATCAGATCTTAACCTTTTGAAATCTTCTGCTTTTTTTACTTTTTGTTTTTTTCTCAGCAAATATTTTTTCTAATTTTTATTTTCAAAACATTTTTTTCATCCATAAACCTGTCTTACTGTTATTATATGATTACCCACTTTCTCATATTTTATTCATATTCAGATGGCTCTTTAATTTCTCAGGCAATATCTCCTTTTTTTCATATGGTTTTCAAGTCATACTTTCCACCTTTTAAAATGACAATGGACGTGACATTTATTAAGGTGTCTCCCAATTATAAAATTTTGAAATATCCCTTTTTTCCATATCTAAACCTTTTTACTTTTACAACAAC
Organism: Anthopleura sola; assembly: GCA_023349425.1. Taxonomy (NCBI): domain Eukaryota; kingdom Metazoa; phylum Cnidaria; class Anthozoa; order Actiniaria; family Actiniidae; genus Anthopleura; species Anthopleura sola. The sequence goes on along the minus strand of JALHLI010000067.1, from coordinate 131,085 downwards.
GAAATACAATTGTTTGATATTTTCTTCCTTTTGTCATCGCTCCTAGAATATTGCATCTTATCCTTAGTTTTCGAGACATTTCTCCATCCCTAACCTTGTCTGCCTTCTACTAAGAGATTTGCCAGCATTTTCTGCCTTAAGCGCCTTTCTGGCAATTATTTTGACATTAACTGCCAGTGTGCTGCAACTTGGAAAAAGCTAATGAATTTTGAAAACAGATTGATGTGTTGGCCTTAAACTATCTCCGGTCAAATGCTAAGCAAATATACAATCATTCAAAAGGACGTCATTCTTGAATATTCAGCCCTCTGCGAGCAAATTTAAAGATTTTATTTGATTCATAAATATATATTGGATTTAGGATGGATTTAGAATACCCTTTCGAGCACCAGCTTTAGCCACACGTACTACGGTAGGCAACGACGAAATTAGAGTGATTTTACTTGAATTGGCTCGTGAAATTTTTTTTATAATTAGTGACTTCATGTTAAAAATAATAAAATATAAAAAAGAGAAAAAGAGAAAGCTAAGATATTTTATTAACTGTAAATCTCATGGGGGCTACGCAAACATCTTTTTTTTTTTTATCTGTTTTTTGAATATTTTTGTACAAAAATGTACAAAAACATGTTTTTACACTTTGATAATGATGTCAGTTTTGGCATCGTCAGAATTTCACATTGCTATTTTTTTCTGTTAAAAGCACCAAGAAAGCCAACTTAATAAAAATTCAAAAAATGAATAAATAAAAGAAAAACGAAAGAAAAAGAAAGAAAAAGAAAGAAAGAAAGAAAGAAAGAAAGCATAAAAGAAAGAAAGGAAGGAAGGAAGAAAGAGAGAAAGACAAAAAGACAGACAGACAGACAGAAAGAAAGAAAGAAAGCATAAAAGAAACAAAGGAAGGAAGAAAGAAAGAAAGAAAGAAAGAAAGCATAAAAGAAAGAAAGGAAGGAAGGAAGAAAGAGAGAAAGACAAAAAGACAGACAGACAGACAGAAAGAAAGAAAGAAAGCACAAAAGAAACAAAGGAAGGAAGGAAGAAAGAAAGAAAGAAAGAAAGAAAGAAAGAAAGCATAAAAGAAAGAAAGGAAGGAAGGAAGAAAGAAAGAGAAAAAGACAAAAAGACAGACAGACAGACAGAAAGAAAGAAGGAAAGAAAGAAAGCATAAAAGAAACAAAGGAAGGAAGAAAGAAAGAGAGAAAGAAAGAAAGAGAGAAAGAAAAGCACTAGTATTTACTTCTAGGACTTCTATGTATTTTAATTATAATATTTTCATGGGCCAAATAATAATCACTGATTTTCAGTCTGCAAGAAAACCATCTGATAAGATACACTTAACTTGAAAAAATAAATAAGTAATAAATAAATAACGAAGAAGAAAAAAAAAAAAAAAATCTCAGTCATGTTCTTATTCAAAGGAAAGATGAATAAATTTACAAATTGCCCTAACGACAAAGTAGGAATTCGTAAACGTCATACCAGGCGTTTCCATGACATTCCAGTTTTGAATCAAATGTAAAAGTTGGTTTTCATTCTGTTGTTACTATTGCTATTTTCTTTGATATTTCTTTTTTGACCATAAAAATAATATCGTTTACTATTCAAACATTTTTTTCCGGATATCGATATTTTCAGAGGATCTCGGTTATTTTTATACCAACAAGTTACTGTAAGTAGTGCATTGTGTTTTATCTGATATTACTTGTCTTAATACAATTTTGAACGGAAGTTTATAGAAGAGCTCTCCTTATTAAACTTGCTTTCAAACAAGTAGGAACTGTACCAATATTATAATGTATTTTTAAATTTTCAATGGTTTATTTCTAAAATGCTTGGTAGAATTTGTAGAAAAAGAAAGATATTTTTGTTAAAGGAAAAAAGCAGGTAGAGTAATAATAATAAACGTATGAATTAAAAAAGAATAAATGATTGAATGAATAAAAGAATGGATGGATAAATGGATGAATGGATGAATGAATGAATGAATGAATGAATGAATGAATGAATGAATGGATGAATGAATGAATGAATGAATGAATGAATGAATGGATGAATGAATGAATGGATGGATGGATGGATGGATGAATGGATGAATGGATGGATGTATAAACAAACAAAAAGGAGGGTGAATGAATGGATGGATGGATGAAAAGATGGAAGAAAGAAAGAATAAATGAAAAAAGAGAATTAGTAAATAAATGCATGAATGGATGGATTAATAGATAAGAAAATGATGAATAAATGAATGAATGAAAGAATAAATGAATGAGTAGATTTAAATTTACAAAAAATAAATAAATAAAAGAATTGATAAATGAATAAATAAATAATAAATGAAAAATGGGAAATAAATGAATTAGGATGGATGCGTTATAAAAATGAAAAGATGGAAGAACAAGATGAAAAAAAACACTGTTTTCTGGCTCAAGAGAAAGAATCTCAAATTCATTTGTTCATTTACGAAATAAACAACAGTAAAGCCACGCATCATTTTATTTTATAAGATTCATCTTCCAGTCTCGAAGTCTGGTAGATCAATATAAAAATCCATTAATTAAAATGTCCACGAAGACATTGTCATATTGGGCATGTCAAATTATTTTGATAATAAGATCATATCGCTTAATGATAAGAGTGTTAAGCAAATAACACCCAAAAATATCCAATTACAAATACATACAAGTAAAAGAGATTAGATATCGTGTACGAACGAACTTAATTTACTATGTTTTGGCTTCGATTCTTTGTTTTGTCATATCGAATAAGAATTTAATTTTTGGTAAATGGATCAGTGAATATCTTTTTTCTAAATCACTCGTTTTCCGGAATCAGGAATTGTCTGTACTTGAAAGTTGTCAGTTCGAGTAGATTAATCGCTTCAAGTCAAAAATGAAAAAAATGTTTTTATTACAGAGAATTTTAAGATGGACACATTTTTTAACACAGATAACTGCTTCGAATTTTTTTTCGCACGATTTGCTTCTTTCTTATTTATTCAATCCTTAAATAGTAGTAAGTTGTCATTAATCTTCAGGCTTTATTAAATTGCACTCTAGTTAGTTTTATCTTTAATAATTTAAAAGCTGAACGAGACTTGTACTAGGGGTTTCATGAGATTACATTGCGCCTACGCGAACTCATTCTACAAAGCAACTCGGTGCACCACATTCTCGTACCCAGAGCCTTCTCAACTTTCTAACGAAAGATCGTAGGCTCTAGGCAACCCTTAAAATATATTAAATTTCATTGGCTGTTGACAATAACATAGCAACGAGCTCTGATTGGTTAATAGTATAAACAAACTTACCAACGGAAACAAGCAAGCCAAATCGATTTGAACGGTTATAGATCTTCGAATCTTGAATCAAATCCTATTTCCATTTGTCGAATATTTAAACTTTTGCTAATAGAAGTCGTAAACAATCCGTTAGAAACATTGAACGGCATTTTATAGTCAGCGATCGTGAGATAGAGCATGCGCTCTGATGACCTGGTCGCAAGATTCTGGCTTCTGGTCAGTAGGATTTGTCTGAGTCTACGATTTGTCTAATGAGTAGGGTCTGGGAACGAGAATGGGTGCATCGTAGCGCAATTTATCAAGGAGAGAGCCTGGGAGGCATCCAATCTTTCTGTGTGTGGAGAAGTTTGAAGTGGCTCATCTTCTTTTATTGCAGCTGAATAGCTGAACTGTGAAGGGACGCAGCTCAACCTGACCGGGTCGAAGGTGCGACAGGCAGCCGCCATACGACACATGTCTGAACACGGAGCACATATCGACTATGATTGGCAGCTTTGCTAATTCATTCTTACACGCGTTCTGATTGGTCTGTGTGATGGCATCCGGTAGTCTTTCTGTCTGGCAATGTTTCCGATGATCATGTGAATATTTTGACATATCGTTGGATTTTTCAGGCTCACTCTGGTAACTAGATATTGTAGAAAAATTTTCTATAATTCGAATTTCTGTATGCGTTTGTTTTAACAACAAAGAAGGAGAGCTTCCAGATATTTTGACTATTTACAAAGTTGAATATTAAGTATACATCTTGTTGACCTTGTTGTTTGAAGGAAAACTAAAATTACATATTGTCACTACATTAATTCAAGATTATTCCTTCCTCTGACGATTCTATCCATTATTTGCAATATTTATGTTGTTCAAAATCATATTCTATATGTTTCTAAAAAATGGTAGGTTTCTGAAGTAAAACGTGTACCGCGGTAACTAGGAGATGTATTAGTTTTGAAATCATTGTCCTAAGGGGTGTCATGTTTTCTTAGACACGAATCAATTGAGCTATACTACCGAAATTACTAAACTGTAAGCACCGCCAAAGAAAAGATCGATCGTGTTTTGAATTTCGGTAAACTCAGCGCTCAATGCCCAGCGCTCCAAATGATTACGTGAGTTAATTGAAATTAAAAATGCGATTGATCGTTTCTTTGGCGGTGCTAACAATTGAGAAATTTCGGTAGTATTATAGATTGATGAATAGCTTCAAAGTGTGATAAATTTAACTCAGCTGAGGAAAATAAAATTCTAATAAAATATGTGGGATTTATCAGGGATATTTCTACTAAATGACAAAATGTAGAAGTTGATTTTTGCGAAGGGAGGAAAGCTGCTGAATCCGAGAATAATATCTAAAACCACAGTTGAGGGCTCAACGAAGTTTGCGGGGATTCGAACCCGGGTCGTTTTAGTGAGAGACGTATCTTACTATTTGTGATTCAAGATAGACTCTAATGGCAGCTACTTGATCTCACGTGATAAAGAGAGAACAGAACAGAACAGAACAGAACAGAACAGAACAGAACAGAACAGAACAGAACAGAACAGAACAGAACAGAACAGAACAGAACAGAACAGAACAGAACAGAACAGAACAGAACAGAACAGAACAGAACAGAACAGAACAGAACAGAACAGAACAGAACAGAACAGAACAGAACAGAACAGAACAGAACAGAACAGAACAGAACAGAACAGAACAGAACAGAACAGAACAGAACAGAACAGAAGAATATGATTCAAGGTGTGTTTTCACTAGACACTTGTTATATTATTGGTAATTAGACAAAGGATTGGGAAGCGACATGTTAGCAGCGCACACGTTCTTCAGTTTTGTATTTTCCGTTAAGAAAGTTTTCATGTTAATTCATATACAGTAGACTCTCTTTGAACAACCCGCACATTCGTATTCCTAAGAGACCAAGCCATCTCCCTTAAAGTGCTACTACAATAAAAATCGAATTTTCTTTTGCATCTGGACAAGTATTTAGCCAAAAATGTTGCCAATACACCTTTCTCGAATTCGCTTGGACGATCACGAAGCAATGGTTCAAGGTCGAGACTGAACTTGACTCTTTTATTTATCAAGGCCCACCTCGACTTAAAACCATTGTTTCGTGGTCGTCCAAGCGAATTCGGGAAGGGTCTACTTCTAAACTGGATATCCACCTAAAAAAATCGAAGTTTTAAATAGGAGATCAAGAAAATTAGTTCGGGTATATCTTGCGGAACAAAAAATTGTGATTTTATATATTATGGTCAGACTGAAAGATTTCTAAAAACTGAACGACAATGGCAGAAAACAAGAGGGCCATTTCTCATAATTAAGCAATTCGAATATTGCACATCATGCCAATAGCACACTGAAATCATGCATGGCAAGTGAAAATAACTATCGCAAGAGGTCTTTTCTTGGAAGCGTGGTATACTCGGTACACGATTACAATGCTGTAAATGACCACATCAGTATTCCAGATGTTTACCGCGCGATAGAACTGAACACTGACAAGAGCATGCGCTCTATTATATCTTACTGAAATAACTGATGAAGAGTGTTGTAACAAAAGTCAAAGACAGAAGTGTATCTTCAACTTATCTATAGAGCTTTCGACAACACAAGTTCAAACGCTTTACAAGTTAGGCGCGGTATTAATTATATAACGAGATATTTAATATTCGATAGTTAGCAATATATACCATCAGATTTATATCATTCACTAGATACCTTACTAAAATATATCTCCTTTTCTCTCTTGCCTGCTGGATATTCGATATTATTCGATATTTAGGCACCAAGCTTAAGGCCAGTAGGAATATATTTTCTTCCAACGACGGCAATATAATTTGGTATTGGCGCGCGACTCAAAAGCCGCAAAAAGATTTGTATCGCGATTCTCCTATCGCGCGGTAATACTGAGCCGACAATACAGGTACTTATATCTGCTGCCTTTTCCCGATCAAGCTCACAGGAGAATCGCGATACCGCAGGCAATCAGTGTTGCTGAGGTAGGATCGTTTTCTACTTCAGCAACATTGCGTGCAACAAATTGCGTCTCGTGACATGGCTCACAACATCCATCGTTGCAACATTGAACGCATTGTTGTAACGTATTTTCGTAGCTCAGTAGCAGTGTCTGATATTATAATCTAGATTCTAGAAACTGCAAATGAGAAATATCTGATGACTATCGATATTTAATAGTCCGTGGATATTATCTAATGCTATTATCTAAAATTAAAATCTATATTCTACATATTAGACAAGTGCCAATGCCCGACAACTATCTCAACCGATATTATCGCCAGTACCAGACTTATTATCTAAATTCTAGGTGTTAGAAACGAACGAGAAATATTTAATAACTTTCTGATATTCGATAATTGTTTATACATGGTATGACTCAAAAAGTAGCTTTTATTAATATAATTTCTGAGTTTAGTAGCAAATACCAGTTACACTCTATATTGCCCAGATCTAATAATTGTTCACGTCGAGGCATTTGGGTTAGTTTCTATACATTTACTAGATACTGAAATGTATATGTGATCGTACCATACTGAATGGACTCAGAAAAAATTCTGAGCCCCAGATGGGAATCGAACCCACGACCCTCCGTATTCTAGTCGGACGCTCTACCACTGAGCTGCTGGAGACTCTAATGGCGAGTAGGTCGTTAATGTGGGTATTTTTAATTGTGACAAACGTACTGTATAAGCTACAGTCACAGAAATGTCTAAGGAAAATACATGATGATAATGTTGGTTTGCGTATGATGATGGAATATGAAATGTATATGTGATCGTACCATACTGAATGGACATTTACTAGATACTCTTGACACAAATTCTAAATTAAATACTAGCATGCGATATCAAATACCATGTGCTTGCTCAAAAATCTGGGAACAAATATTGATGCTCTTATTATACCTTTTTCAGTGCTCTATCGCTATTTTGGACTTCGTGCGCTTTAAAAACGATAGGGGAGATCAAAGATTGTACGAAATTTGAACATCTTTGGAATTTGAACAAAAGATGCTTGTATTTCATTGTTGTGATTAACAACGAGTCGGGCCATACCAATGCACAACACTCAAATTATGACTTGACTATAACTATTGTTCAACAACAATGAGATACATAGAGGATATTACATGGGTACGCGGAGATACGAATTTTATCTTCGAGTGTTGAAAAGATCTCAGTGAGCGCAGCAAACGAGTTAGAGATTTTCAACACGAGAAGATAAAATTCGTATCTCCAAGCGCCCATGTAATATTCTGTTTATTATATAATTATCAATGAAAAAGAAAAGAAAGCTTTTTTGAGCTTATTTTCTGCTATAAGAAGTATGTTACCATAGTGAAGATATCTTCACATGTGAAGATAACATGTTATTTTCACATGTGAAAATATCAAATTTTTGAAATAGAGAAATAAGGTATTTCGTTGATAATCATATAATAAGAGCATCTTTTGTTCAAATTCTAAAGATATTCAAATTTCGTACAACTGAATCTTTGATGCAACTATTGTCCTGTTAAAGCGCACGAAGTCGAAAAAAAGTGATAGAGCAAAAAGGTATATGCTGATTCAGAGTTATATTCCATTGTCTTCAAACAATTGCTTTTTAAAAGTCGTGGCATTTGGGTCAGTTTCTATACACTTACTGCATTGTTGACCCAAATATCTTTATAAAATAAAACACACAAGACAAAATCAAAGAAGGGTTGCTACTTGAAATACAAAGAAATGTATGGGAACAAGAACACTTCGCCAATGGCTGGTCGCTTGGTGACAAACTGCAGACGCCACAAAGGGGCCGCCAATTAATCTGTCGTAACATGATCTTTAAATGGCGGACGAAAAATCCCAAGATAAAACGTTAAAAAAGTAAGACTTCCACTTTCGTACCAAGCAACGGTTTGGTCAGGATTTAGAAAACTTTAGACACTTTAAACTTTCGAAAAATGACAACAAAAAAATCGAATTCTAAAATTTGATCATATATAGTTAGCACCCTAAGCGACCGCTTAGCCAAGGTGGTTGCTTACGAGAGAGTCAACTGTACTTGGTATTTTGCTCTTAAAATATTGAAGATTAATGAATGTTATTCATAGAAAATAGATTAAGAAGGGTGGGCCTAAAGGTGTTTTGACTAGACACTGTATAAGTTTTTTAATTGATATTTTAGGAAAAGGGGGTTCATTCTTCTCAGTATTGGGACGGCGAGTGATGGTATATATAACACAGTGCAGAGCAAGCCATATTCATTTCCACAAAAGACGATATCACATCTTTCGGAAAGACCACAAAACGAGGTAGGTAAAAATAGTATGGACCATGGATAGACCATATTTTCAATGCCAGTTGTTTATAACTTATTCTTTTTCCACTTTTTTCCTTAAAGATGAAGTACGTGTTGGTTTCTGTGTTGCTTGTTACCATGCTTGCTCTTGCTGCTGCTGAAATGAATTTTGAGGATAGCAAAGTTGATGGTCATGAGGTAAGGAATGATCCGCTTTAATCCATATCCGCACAAGCTAGGCCTTTCAGTGGACCTCTTTAGCTTGGGCGTGATGGCGTTCTATTTCATACCATGTCTTTCTCTTGAGAATAAGATTCTCTTTTTGAGTAGCATCCACATTTATTTGAATTTTCGACTCGTGCACAACCGTTAAACAAAGAAGTGATACTGAAGGGAATGACAAGTGGTCTTAAATATGAAAACATCCCGCCCATGTATGTTATATTTGAGTAGAAAAAGAAGAATGATTTTGTTGGAAGTACGGGTTGCGTAGCGGTTTTCGTAGCGTAGCAATTTTCCATTAATTACGAATATTTTGATAAATCATTATTTTGGTGTTATATCGTATGTGAGTAGGGTTGTTTGTTGGTTTTCTTCTTTGCTTCGAGGTTGTCCGGTTTTCCTCCCTCCTCAAAAATCAACTTCCAAATTGTAATTCGATCAATCGATTGCCTTGAAATTGGGTCCTTAACCTGTAAGGCTTTCCGTCCACGTCCGAGTGATAAAGCTTGTAGAAAAACTCAGCTCGGACGCAATGTTTCCCATGTTTTTTACAGTACGTTTTATCCTCCTTAGAATGTTTTCATGTCAGTAGTGAAGAACTACTTTACAACTACAAGTAAATACGGCGTACGAAATGCACAACCCCCAAAACCTTGAAAGAACAAAACCCTTAAATATTGTTTTAATATATCTTTTACGAGAACATTCATGGAAATCATGCTTGCAAAATAGACGATTTATAGCAACATCTATGAAACGACCCGAAGTACCCCACCCCCCCCCCCCCCCCCGGATTATACCTCAGAAAACTGTACAGAACCTAGGAGCTTTTATTGATGATTCATTGAATATGATAGATCATGTTAGTAAGATCTGTAAATTATCTCTTTTGCATCTCAGGAATATTGCCAAAATTCGCAAATATCTCAGCCAGGAATCTGCTGAGATTCTAGTTCACGCTTTAATTAGTTTCAAATTAGATAATTGCAATTCCTTGCTATATGGCATTCCTAATTATTTAGTTAGTCGTTTGCAATGCATTCAAAACTCTGCCGCACGTGTTGTAATACTACATAAGAAATTTGACCATATTACTCCGGTATTAAAGGAGTTACATTGGCTGCCATGCAGTACAATCAATAATTACTTTTAAGATATTACTTATCGTATATAAAGTGTTAAATGGGCTAGCACCTTCTTATATTTTTGATCTTTTAAAATATCGTAAAATTATGAGATTACTATGTTCTAGTAAAATAGAACAATAAGCCATACCGAAGTCAAGACTGAAAACATATAAGAGAGATCACTTACTGACGTTTCGGACGCTAGTCCTTCGTCGTTACTCCGACGAAGGACTAGCGTCCGAAACGTCAGTAAGTGATCTCTCTTATTTTTTACGGTGTAAAATTTAACTTTTTATCCATACTGTTTCATTAGAAACACCGACGCAGCCCACACTAGCTTACCGCTAGTTATCATCTCTTTACTGAAAACATATGGTGACAGGGCCTTCTGTATAGCTGGGCCTAAGCTATGGAATTAGCTACCTATGCATCTAAGAAATTCGAATTAGATTAGTAGTTTTAAAAATGATCTGAAGACATACTTATTTAAATTAGCTTTTAATTATTATTTTTTTAGTTCTTTTAATCATATTTCTTTTGTCATATGTTATATAATACTTTTATATATACACCTGATTGCAAAAATGTTGTCACAGGAAAATAAAACTTTAAAAAAAATAAAAATAACAAAATAACAAATAGGAATTAATTAAAGATGGCGACTTAATTTAAGCTGTTAACGTTTTTGATAAAGTCCATGAGACGGAGTTTCACGTAGAGGAGCTTTCTAGTCGAGAACAAGAAACTTCCTGTTTCCTAAACGTAGTTTAGAAGACAGTCTAGTATTATAACAATAGAGGCGATGTTCGAGGGCATAAATGTGTTTTTGGCCCGACTCAGGCTCATTTTAGCCCAAGAGAAGCGATAATTATAACTTTTTAGGGCATTTACAAAAGGAATAAACGACTACATATTTTGAAAAATACGACATCAGGTCTTATTGGCTGATGGCAGCGGGCTAAAATCTATTTTAGCCCGCTGATTTTCGTATTTTAGCCCGCAAAATGCGCCACAATGCCCTATAAAGTTATAATAATAACGTGTAACACCTCTTTTGAAACGTTTGCCTCACAACAGGAATCGACACCAGTTTCAGAAATACGATTCAGTATGTAACATTGCCTTTGTAATGGAAGAAAATATCATTAATGGCTATGAGTAAATCAATTAAATAAAATGAAAACAACTGCTTTTGTGTTAGTCTTGAATCTTAAGAAAAATCTATTAAATTTGCCATTTTTAATTAATTTCTATTTGTTATTTTTTATTTTTATAAAGTTTATTTTTCTATGACAACATTTTTGCAATCAGGTGTATATATATATTTAGATTTTTTAACTGTGTAAAATAATATTTATAGTTAATCTTATGTATACATATATTTTCTTGTAAAGTGCTTACAGCAATTAGTGAATAAGCGCTATATAAATATAGTTTATCTATTATTATTTATTACTATTTTAATACTATTTTTTTATCATTTCCCCCGGTAGAATGAGCAAGTCGAAGGTGATAGCCTTCTAAGGGAATCGAGAGATGCATTGCCACCAAGACCAAATCGACCAAAGGCCACTCCACACAGACCAGCTCCTCCCCGGCCGTGAGAGGTTTTACGAATATAAATTGAAGAAGACGATGTAGTGACATACTAAATGCGTAAGCGGTTAAAAGGGTTTCTTCAACTGGATTCAAGTTTTGAATGTCATAAATTCGACTTGCAGTAAAACTATTGTAAAAGAAAAATAAAATGTTAAAGCAAGGGTTTGGTGTGTGTGTCTTTTTTGAAAATGTTTTTTTAATAAATATGATAGGCAAAGCAGGGAGGTGAGAACAAACAACGAGGAATAAGACAAATTTAGAATGAAGTAATTTTTGAGAACCATAGATCCTATACTATATTTACTTCATACTTCATTCGTAATTGACTGAAGTTGATTCATTTTCCCCCATCAATAAGATTCCGTGCACAAGCTGTAAGTGCCCACAGGCAGCCCAGTTAAGTCCTATTGAGAGGTTTTATGTGATAAACAGTGTGATGTTACTCAGTAATTATGATGATAGACGATGCTTTTTGTGATTAATGTATTGTTATATATATATACGGAGATGAAATAAAGAAATAAGAATTAACAATGGACTCCACAGAGTGGCTCTTCCTCCACTGGATTCCAATTGGAATTTAGAAGTTGATTTTTGCTGAGTGAGAAAAAACCGAGGAATCCGGAAAACCTCTCGAAGCACATGAGAGAACCAACAAACAGCTCGCTAAAAAATGCAAAACAGACACTTAGTGAGGAAGAGACAGGGCGCATTGATGCATGATGCGACTGGGATTCAGGTCTCATTTCCGGTAACATTTTGTCTGTCCCTAGGCCTCCCAACTAAGGGAAAGAAAACATTATTTTGTATTGGTTATTTTCAAAGTGGGGGCAAAATGTTGACTCAGGGCAGTGTGCGGACCCCCTGCACCCCCTTTCCCCAGATCCGCCTCTGATCTGCTCCCCGACGTGACTTCCCTAGTTGGTGCCAAAAAATTGGTGAAGTTGTTTAGTGGAACACAGTGCCAATAAGATTGATGAATCCATCTTTGCAACCATTTATTATCTGCCGTGAGAATAGTCTGCGAGCAGGTTCTCAAGGCGAAGGGAAAGCGGAGGGGACTAGTAACGGGAGGGGAGAGGGGGAGAAAAAGGGGAGGGATAGAATAGGAAAAAGGGAGAGGTTTTACCTTCTCCTTCCTCCCCCTCCCTTCCCCAGTCCTCCTCCCTTGTTTCAGCCTGTTAGAGCCTGTTTCAGTCTACTGTGAGAGTAAATTGGCTTATTTTACTCTTGTTGACCTTCATGGCCTTACTGACCGCCAGTCTAACAACAAAAATCTGTTAGAAAACTCATGGACAATCGCGAATACTTTTTTCGCACTCAGATCGTTCATGTCATTCATTCTTTTTGTTTCCCTTTGAGTTACTGGTCCGTGTTAGTTTACTGAACATTTCATATTACTTGCCGAGTCAATGCCTTGTGATATTTGATAGAAAAAGATTCTGGTTAAACAGGCGCGGATGCAGGCCAACTCACATCGTTTTCCGGAAAATGTTCAAGGTTTTTTAAAGTAGGAATAATATAGCTCATTTATGGCTACATTTCTTATAAAAGCCGGGTACAACAACGCCCGCTTTAGAACATGGCCAAGATTTTTAAAGTAGGAATAATATAGCTCATTTATACTGACAGTTCTGATAAAAGGTACAACAACGGCGGGTTCGGAAAACGGCCAAAACGTACATTGTTCGAATGTCCGAAGCATTGTTCAACTCTCTTGTCCTGTTCTTTTTCCTCTCCACTTCTCAGTCGTTTCACTGATCGCCGTCTCTGTTTATATGAAATGAGTAATAAATAGACAAAATTAATCTTAATGCAACACAGTGTATGTGTGAAAGAAAACTATCATTACATAAACATAATCGAAAACGCAACAATAGAAAACACATGTACACAATATCAATTGTATTCAACGAACCTGTTCACGGTGCCTAAATGCTGGTTGTTGCTCGAGCTCGACTTCCGCTGTCTTTGGCTTGGCTGTGTCTGCCGCTCTTTTTTTCTTCTTCTCCCGTCTCCATTTCGCCACCTGCTCCCTGTTTTTTCTTTTCCTGTTCTCCTCAGACTCTCTAATCTTCTCCTTCTTTCTCTTCACCCAAAGTCTCTGGTATTCCTTACGTGGACTTGTTTTTTTGCCTTCTTTGTCCTCATTATTCACACGCCATCGTATTTTACGAGATTGTTTCTCCTTTTCCTGCTTTTGCTTTTCAAAATGCAGCTTATTTCTATAAGATTTTTCTGCTTTTTTCTTTGCAGTATATAATTCTTGCTTCGAGACCATGCTGCAAAGACTACCTCACTCAACAACATTCATGGCCTCGAGAATGCGCTTGCAAGCATGCATTTTTTTAATCTATAAAGCACTGATTATTTTGGGAATTTCACTCATTTCACTGGGGAAATTTGCCACTTTTGGCCGTGTTTCCATAGCGACATAATTGGTATTCCCGCGGAGTACCAATTAACGCTCTAATTGTACTCCTCTAGACCAATCAGAATCGAGTAATTTTGTCGAGTGTACTATAAGTATTAGTCTGTTTATAAGTAGAGTTAGTAATTATTATTCTATATGCTTATTGCTACTCATTATAGAGTTTGAAACCAGAATTTTATAACGTTTAAAACAAAGAAAAAAATAGTCACGTGATACTTCTTTTGGTCTTTAAGTCTTTATTTCACGGGACAACCCTTTTGACAATGACTGTAGGCACAAAATAACTTAACAATTTCAGCGTTTTGGTAGATGATCCACTTTTGGCTTTTTAGTGAAAGATAGTTTGCTTCCTTTGTGCTCTTTGAGGTGATGTATTACTATTATTATTATCGTTGTTGTTGTTAGTATTATTATTATAATCGAAACGTCAGTCACATCAAACAGTCCTTCTCAGGACTACATCAACCCGGATGATCATAATACAAATCATGTATTGTTTCTTCGACAAATATTGTTACTTCGATAAATATACACTCACCTGGGTTCAGAGCTTTCTTTACAATTATTATTATTGTTATTATGGTATACTTTTAAGGAGGTATAACTGGCTTATCTCCAATGGGATCCAATACATTCTTATTTATGGCCTTGGCTCCTTGTTTACCTATATACATCTTCCCTAACGAATTCCAAATTGGCTTTCGCATACAGCGAACTGGCTCAAACCGATGTCCAGCGGCAAAACTTTTCCAGTCCATGTGTTTTGAAAGATTACAGGTCTTCTCGAAAGGAGGGATTTTTGGAATCTCAAAATTTGTATTCGGTTCTGATTTGACATTCGTCCAGTACAGAATTGTGTCTTTTTTATAAGCTCTGTTTATAGCGAGGTAGTTGTGACATAGATTTTTATCTTCAGTTAAACTAGACTTAGCTAAGCCTGCTTCGTGATAGATTCTCTTGTCGTTGAAGTAAGTGACATCGCCAACATGATTCACCCATATTGACACAGATATGTCTCCGAAGGGATTGCAAAGCAAAGAGTCTTTTCTAGCGAGGAATTCATGAACGAGGTCTGCTGATAAGAGAAGAAATTCTTCATCCACACGGACTTGTCCTTTATTCTTGCAGTGAACATAACCCCAGTACAACCTGAACGAGAAAAACTTTAATAAATTTCTGGGTTTCCATCAGCTGATACATAGAATCTTTTTCAAAACCCTTTCAAGACTATCTTGAATTCGAGAATACGGGGGAAAACAAAAGAAATGGCATGCATTTCATCGAGAAAAGTTTGTATTTTCCTGTTGCTTCGCATCATTCTAAGATAATTTCGAATGATCGAAAACTGGAATGTGATCTATAGTCATGGCAAATAAGGGATTATTTAACAATTAGTCCTCGAGTCCGAATTATCTACGAGTCAATAGCCCAATCATGAGGCCTTAGACCGAATGGGCTATTGACTCGTAGGGCATGAGGGCGAGAGGTCTAATTGTTTTAGTAAAAACCTACTAATCGGTCCAATAAAAGGATGCAAAAAGTTTTGGATTTTGCTTTAAATATATATTTCTTTGGTTTTCAAAACCGGCGCTTTTTCGCTACTAGAGGTCTATCACTAGTAGCTCAGCCAATCACAGGGCTCGATTGGTGATAGACCATTACTAGGTTTTTTCTAAACCTGATTAGACCTAGCCTGACACTTTAAAGCATAATTTGAGGGGCAAGAAGACACGCAATTCAAAAAAAAAAAAAAAAAAAAAAAAAAAAAGAAAAAAAATTAAGGCTGATATACACTTTAACGTCGAAGTATATGTGACGTCAACTACGATTGATAGCAAACTACTTAGAGAGGTTTTCGTATGAGTAGGAAACCGATACGGCAAATTAGGGGTGTCGTATGGTGAAGGCGAGACTTTGTATGTTCGCGATACGAGGCCCGAAACGCTTCTTCGTCGATTCCCATTGATTTCAAAATTCGAGACTTTAAGACCACTTTTTGCGAGAAAAAAAAAAAAAAAAAAAAAAAAAAAACAGACTTCAAGAGCCGATAAATTTGACAGAAATTCTGACGGCTTTTTTAGGGAGCCATTCGACACCCCGTACCGTATCTTACCGTAGCCGTAACTACGCCTTGTGATTGGATGAATTACTGAAAAACAATGGGAAGCCATTCCCGTGCTATGGCATGGTCTACCGTGTATGTGCTTTAATTAAGTCACGACGTACCGTATGTTTCACTCACATACGAAAACCGCTCCATCAAATCTAGGTATAAACGAACATCACTTAGTACAATTACATGTAATCTATTGAAAAAGATTTTACAAGAAAATGAACGAATTCGATGAACGATGACGAAAGTTCAGTTAATGAATTGGAATTTCAAATTAGAACTAGAAACGAGTCATGCGCGAAAATCATTTCGATATGTTTACACTTTTTAAAGTCAAATAATACTAAATGATTGAGTTCGAAAATTGTTTACTATTGCTTATACATAAAAGAATCCCTAACTTTCGATACCCAACGGATTTTCAAAGGATTAGAACTGTTTAATAATTATAATATGCGATATAATAATTATCTTGAGGACCAGTAGTGATTCAATCTGTTTAGTTATAACGGTTTCATAGTAAATAAAAAATATCAAGGCATTTGTCATAATATCCTATCATATAAGCTTACTTACCTTTTCTCAGTACGATGTGGTAGTTCTAAGATTAACCTTTGAAGACACACAAACATATCATCATCGACTCTTAGCACGAAGTCAAAAACGTAGTTTTTAACAGTCCACTCCAGAATCCATAAAATCCTCCTACCAAAGTTAACTCCACGTGGAACTCTCATATATTCAATATCACCGTATTTTTCATTTTCATACTTGATTACTTGATCCATACCTGGATCCATGTCGTTTAAATTATCCAAAAAGAATTTGCAGACAATGTCACGTCTTTTGCAAAATTTCAGCCATGTTAATCTGATCCCTTCACGACGGTTAGTCAGACTAGGTGCACTTATTATCCCTACAACTAGAGTAACTCGTTTTTTCCCAAGAAATAAAGACTCAATAAGGTTACGAAATGTCAGGGAATTAGTAAAACAAAAGATCAGGAAAAGAACTTCAAAGAAAACAAAAGCTAAAAACAGCAAAAGTTTTCGTCGTCTCATGCTGAATGTTGACTGATCGTTCGACTTATCAACCTGCTACACAGGGATCCCAATTCGAGTGGTTTTAGCATTTTTAAATCCAAAGGCGGAATTAACGTCCAAAACGTCAGTAAAGTTTGCAAAAATTCTAACATGGTGTTTAAGTTCCCTCCTTTTTATTCACTTGTATTAAATTAAGCACACCAAAGCAGTCCCAAATAGTAATAAACTCTTATGGTTTTAAAAACTGCTGTTGGGTTTCCTGTGTTTATCAATTCAAGATGGCCGCTGCAGCAGAAGCACGTGTGAAGCAGGAGTTAGAAAGATCTTTAGAAGTGATCGAAAAAGAACATCTAAGACCAATTCAGGTTAGCGAGATATATATTTATGCCATACTTGTCTTATAGGGGAGCAATTACATAATACCCCGCAAATCATATGCAGTTGTTGGGACTCTTTGTAGAAAGAGCCTGATGGATACAACTTACTGTAATAAGCTTATAGCTATTTCAAAAAAACGTTGAATACTGAATGCTGAATACTGAATAGTGTATTCTAAGACCAAAGGGCATTGAGGGTCTCATTAATTTGAAATGAAAAGTAAATATACAGCGATTTGCTCTCTACATGTAGCTAGTATGTTGGTTAGGATGGAATGCACTAGAAATAAAATAAATAATTAATATTTATTTTACATTAGGAGATGTAGCAGAACCCAAAATGCATTTTGGTCTTGGAATGCACGATATATTCAGTATTAAGTATTCGGTATTCAACGCTTTTTGAAATAGCTGTATACACATATACATGTATGTACATATATAGTCAATAGTCCCTTTCGCAGTTCCCTGCGCCATCTTGAAAGGTAGCCGTGCCTTTTATGAGCTTGCAATGATAGAGACCTTTTTTAACACCTTGGACAGTTATTCACATGTCTCTATAACTGCAAGCTCACCGTTCGTCTCACTTCAATGCAAAGGCACGGTTACCTTTCAAGATGGCGCAGGGAACTGTGAAAGGGAACTATTAGGCAGTGACTTCTTACCAGACCTGGTATTGTGGCACTCGGGTGCTTTTTTAAAGATGTTGCAGTAGAAATAGCATGAGGGTCCACCTTTTCGATAAAATATCACAAATTTCACACTTGCAGTGTCAAGTAACGTTGATATACAACATTACCTTTCCATTTTTTTACCTAATCATAAGTGTGGACCGGACTCCCTCCTCTTCAAAAATGACCCTCTTTTGGGTTCTCTATGGGCCCTGTGGACCCGGATTCTAAATATCCTGGTGAGAACACTGATTAGAATCACAGAGGTATTTTAAGAATTCAAAAAGATCTATAATTTCTATTTTTATAATTTAATTAATATAATAATTTTTGAATGAACACCAGTAATAAAAAATCCCTTTTGTGAAACAGTAGTGATATCATTTTATATGTATTTTATCATATTCATTAATATTCATAAGGCCAAACACAATAGAAAATCACAACCATGACCGAGTTTTTAAATAGGCAAGAGATTCATCCTGATTTGCATACAACTTTAACTAAGATTGTTTCAACGAAAAAGTGCTTTTATCTTGAAAATTTAAGTGAAATTTAAGTAACACATGACCTAACTATCCTAAAACCTTTGATAAGTGAGATAAACATTCGCGTCTGACCTTTATGGGGCTAAAAAGGCTCGCCTGTGGCTCATCATTTTAAATCTCCATAAAGGTCTCCCACTCATGTTTCATCTATCACATATTCTTTGTAATTAGTTATATATAAAGTCCTATTGATCTATTCTTGTAAATAGGGTTATATAAATAATAAATTATTACTGTTATTATTATTATAACAGGGCAAGTCTCATATATGTGCTTCTAAATGCTGTGAAAATAAAGTAGCCAGTAAAGAGAGTGCACAACAATGTATGACTAGATGCTTTCAACCTCTACAAGAAATGCACAAATATATTGAACAAGAACTGGGAAGATTTCAGGTCAGTCTAGTTTTCTTTTTTTTTTCAGTTGGGGAGGGACAGGCAATGCGGAGACAGGGGGGGGGGGTGGGGCTGCTCATCATCATCATTTTTATTATTATTATTAATTGCTTTTTGTTTCCTTTGTATCATCATCATCATCATCATCATCATCATCATCACCACCACCACCACCACCACCACCACCACCACCATCATCATCATCATCATCATCATCATCATCATCATCATCATCATCATCATCATCATCATCATCATCATCATCATCATCATCATCATCGGATCATCAGATCATAAATGTGGTCATACTTATGCACATCTTACGGTAAAGACAATATCAAATGGCATTTATGCATTTGTTTTGTTTGTACAGGGGCGGTTAAGTAGATGTGCCCAAGAATGTCAAGATAAAGTTCAAGACAAAGTAGATAACAATACAACTCATTCACAAATAGCAGAATACCAGGGACAAGTAGATAAGTGTGTAGAAAATTGTTGTTCATCACATATAACGATAGCACAGCAAATGTTTGAGAAAATGAAGAAAGTGATTTCAGAATCTGCTCAAGCAGCGAATAAATAACTACTTAGTATTGGTGCCACTTTTTCATTTTTTTCCCTATTTTTTTTTTTTCAAATATTTAAAAACATTCAAAAGATTTTTTCTCTCTGTGTATTTGTGTGGTAATTATATATTTTAGCCTTTTACTGCGATTCTCCATATTCCGGGAACTCTAGTAGTTGCGAGTTTTCTGTTGGAATTTGGTTTTTCGCTACCGCCAGTCAAAAATATAAAATGTACCGGCTGATTAGTTTTGATTGACGGCAGCGAAAAACCAATTTCACAAGCCGTTGAAATGTCTGAGTTCGCAGAATATTGAGAATCGCAGTAATCTCAGTGCGCAATGTTGCTGGACAACAAGAGAAGTTCATAGTGATCCCTCCCTTGGTTGATGAGGCAGACCTTCATTGTCTTATACGATAGAACTAGGCATACATCTAATAGTATTGTGATACTTTCTTATTTTATTTTTTTAATATAGCTTCGATGGTATGCACGCCCTCATTGGCTAATTCACTCCAAAAACCTATGCTTTTTTTGAACTTTTCTCGTGTTTCTCCCAACATCCCACGTGCTGTATTTCACCAGTAGAGTCATAGAACTTAGTTCCTATTGCTTAAATAACAAAATGAAAGTCTTTTTAGCCAAATTATGTGAACGAGTGGTGACCAGTTGGGAAGGAAGAGAAAATAGAAGCATCTTTTCTTTTATTCATTCTGTTTAGCCCTCTTTATCACTGGGCTAGTTAATTGAAGGTGCTAGCTTGCAACTTTTTTTATTATTACAATTTTGGAATTTGTGGGTGAAGTATACAGTACAGAGCTTGAAATTAACCAAGCGCTTTTTCCGAATTTGTGAGTGGAAAAATATCCACTAGCAAACTTGTAAGTAAGAATCAATCATTCCTTCAAAACTTTACCACTTTGCTAGTAGAAAAAAAAATCTTCAAAATAAACTTTGAGCCCTGGTATATGAAGTCAGTCCCGCTCAGTGCCTCGTAGAACGTTTTTAATAAAAGTTAGTAAAAAATCACACCTCAAATGTAATGAAGTTATTTTTTATTATATTTGATTTAAGCTTATTTACAATACACTACAAACTATTAATTTCTATGACTTATCAGTATATTTTTTGATTTCTCAGATAATATAATAACTAATATTCAAGACCATGAAAAAATATAAAAAAATTGAGGAGTAGTGATGTTTTACAAGTACACACCTTGGTAACTTAGAATCTTGGCTGATGCAGTTGATTATTTTCTCTTAAAGGGGCACTTGGATGAAAATCAATGAAAATTGGAAATGCCTTGGAACTTGGTTAAACTTATCTATATGACCCAAATAGTAGCCAAGCAACATATTTTCTTCACAGTCAAAATTTGCGGATAAAAATTATATATTTTTTTCAGCATCTAAATTGTGAGTAAATGACGTCATTTACTCAACCCTATTGTTCTTTTAGTTTTTAAACCAAAATTTCTCAACTGCGAGTGGCTTCCAGGCTAAAATTTTTTGCCAATCTGGTTTTCATAATCATGATTGAGTCATATCATTCTTAAATACTTGAACTATTCAGACTTTCAAAATATGGGGCGTTTTCATCCAAGTGCCCGTTTGATACAAGGCTTTGCACCATCACATGATGGCAGCCATGACAGGAGGCACAACAATAGATTATTTTCCCCCTGGGAAACTGAATTCTTTCTCATGTAAATCAGAGTACACCAGATTAAATTGTTCCTGCCTCCTGTCATGGCTGCCAACATGTGATGGTGCAAGGCCTCTATCGAGCTGTTAAGTTGTGACGTATTTCCAGGTCCAACTCCTCAAAAAAACTGTTAAAATAAAGCCAAAAATATTCTCAATGATTTAACCACTCCCTGAACAATTAGGCCAAAAATCAAAAATCACGAAGAAAAAGTAAGAAAAATCTTTATAAAACTTTTTTATTTTGGACTCGGAAGTAATTTTTTTCAATCAATTGATGTTTGACTATAATAACATTTGCAATTTTTACAGTGTAACTACTCCAACCAAAGCCACCCAAGCAAATTTTCATACAAATTAGCCAATCACGACTGAGTAAATATTTAGACAATAGAATCGTCACAAATTTTCACATTTTTCCCTTTAAAAGCAAATATTTTACTTTATACTTGTGTATTTTTGATCAGAAGTGAAAAAGAAATTGTTTGAACTCTAGAAGTCATCACCTTCCTGTTATTCAGCGTCAAAAAGTGATTTATGAATTTGATCTAAAATTTGTTTGAGTGGCTTTGGTTCGAGTAGTCGCACTGTAAAGAGTACCATAAGTAACTTTCCCTTTCCAAGAATGCTAATAATTTTTTTTAATTTCAAACTCCAGCACTTTTCAAGTGGTTATAAGGAGTAGCACCAGCCTTTTCTCTCATTGAAAATACTGTTTTTCCTGGTAATGTCATGGAAACTGATTGATGTTTAATGTTTACTTGAGCAATTTTTAGGTGGTGGCATTGGTAGGTTCCTTGACAATATCTTTCAGTCTTCTCAGTCTCTGTTGTATAGCTGTATTATCCCTGACTGTCATGCTTCTTGCTTGCAGCTGTAGGATATTAGTGTATTCTAGTTCAGTGTACTTGGCTCCTTGCTCAACTATGACTGTCAGGATATCCTTTGGAGTAAAACACACGACCATTTTAATGAAGTTTTTTTTTTTTACATAAATAGACTTCCAGCTGAGCGAAGAACTAATCGCGCACAGCATTGTTGATCAAAACCAGCGGCCCTTCATCATTGTTTTGAACTGTCATTTCTCGACATCTGACAAAATAGACCTCTTTACCTTCGTATACAAATTGCCCATTTCAGACCACATGACATTCCCTTGAGAAATGTTCTTTTGTTAAAATATTTACACATGAAAGAATCAACTCCCAAGGGTGGCATCACGTGGTCTGAAATGGGCACAAAAAACAACGAAGGTAAAGAGGTTTATTGAGCGTAGCTAAGGAAGCCAAAATGATCAACATTTCTAAATATGTTGCCGGGTTTGCCCCAATTCAAAATGTCCGCTGAAAACCGTGAAATGGCCTATTGGCCTGCCGTACTGCCGTTAACTTGCCATGACCGTGTGTGCACCGTGTTTGTACCGTGTTTCTTGCATTTGATTGGATGAAGCCGGAAAGCGTGCCTTGCCGCGACCGTGATGTTTTCTAGATTAGTGATTGTGCTGACTTTTTGTCGCGATAGCGTTTGTGCCGTGAGCTTTTCACAGTCATACGAAATGTGCTCTATTGGGATTTCAAGATGTGTTAGTCTTCTCGATGTTAAAACGAAGATACAAGGCAGAAGTTTGTGAAAGGAAGGACTGTTAAACAGACTACATTTGAATGAATAGGTTAATACTTACGTCTTGGTTGAGATACAAGAGTTCGTAGTATTGACGAGCTTTGTCTAAATCACCTTCTCTGGACATAGTGATGTTAGTTAGATTTTGCTGAAGAGCAAAGATGTTACGGCACCTGTTTTGAGAAACGAATAGTTGTAAAAATACAATCGTAACGACTTTAACCAAGACTGCAACGAAGAAAGCGACGATGACAAGATGATGAAGAGAGCCACCAAATAGAACGACCATTAGCTAGCAAACAATGACGACATAGACGAAAAACGCCCGCTTATGACAAGACATTGACAACAACAATTACGGGAAAATGGTAGCCGACAACGGAGACAACAACAGCAAGTGTGAAAAATGGATGAGCAAAGGTAATGACGATGAAGACGAAAAACACCGGCTAACGACGAAGATCTCGATAATAACAAATCAAAGCAAAGATGAACAATGACTTGAGTTAAGACGATCACAACGGAAATGTATGCAAATAACCAACAACAGGAACAGCAGCAGCAACGAGAGCAGCAAGAGCAAGAGCAAGAGCATCAGCAGCAACAACAGCAGCAGCAACAGCAACGAGAGCAGCAACAACAGCCGCAGCAGCAACAACAGCAGCAACAGCAACAAGAGCAACAGCAACGAGAGGAGCAAGAGCATCAGCAGCAACAACAGCAACCGCAACAGCAACGAGAGCAGCAACAGTAGCAGCAACAACAGCAGCAACAGCAACAACAGCAGCAACAGCAACAACAACGAGAGCAGCAAGAGCAACATCATCAGCAGCAACAACAACAATAGTAACAACGATAACAATGGAATGTCAATCATGAATTGCTCTTTGAAGACTTTTAACAACAAAGAGAGCAGTAGCAGCAGCAACAGCAACGAGAGCAGCAAGAGCAAAAACATTAGCAGCATTAGCAGCAACAGCAACACGAGCAGCAACAACAGCAGCAACAGGAACTAGAGCAGCAACAGCAACATCAGCAGCAACAGCAACGACAATAACAATGGAATGACAATCATTAATTATTGCTCTTTGAAGACTTAACTAGCTACTTACATCTTTTTGATGCCATTTTGGTTGATCTTCTTAATGAATGCAAGATTAGATATCAGGATGGATGACACTAGATGACCAAGACCTTCAAACAGATACCTTCCAAAGGAAAAGAAAATATAAGATAGCTTGAATCATTAAGATTTCCAAGGAAAATAGCAAGGAAATAAACGGCAACCATCTTAAATTATGGGATGCCAAGGTTGGAGGTTTTTTGTTTGTTTATTTGTATGAAGCCAAAAATTAGACCCAAAAGTCTGACGTCATCGTAGTCTCGATAGCAAGATTATAAACATGGATGTAATTCTCACTTTTGAAATTGGAAGTATATGCTCTTTTCCATAGTTTCCCATAATCCCGTACGATTCTGAGCATGATGTCGAGGTATGGGTAAAATTTGCATACCAATGTAGGCAAATTTAAATGAGTACATGGAAAAAATGTTCACTGTTATGCAAATTTTACCCCGACCTTCGCCTCACGCTCAGACTGAACTTTTCCCGGACTTTTGCTCAAAATCTTTTTTTTTTTTTTCCGTGACTGAAAGTAGAATTTCCTGACTTTTCCCTGACCTTGAAAAAAAAAATGTTTTTCCTGACTTTTCCCTGACCTCTGGCAACCATGTAATAAAGATCACCCTTGATTGTTGCAACGTTATATTGCCAACACGGTATTTCTTACCTGAATTTGTGCTGGGCCAGACAAGCTGTTGCTATCTCCTCCAAGGAAGTCAGATCCTTGTTTAATGCGATGACTGATGGGTCAGGGTCAACAGCATCCATATTGCACACATAACTCGACTGTGGATCAGGAAAAAAAGATTTTAACAAGTAAAAACATGCTCTGAGAGACAATTGATGGATCAGGGTTAACAGCATCCATATTGCACACATAACTCGACTGTCGATCAGGAAAAAAAGATTTTGACAAGTAAAAACATGCTCTGACAGACACCTCGAAAAAGGGCTTAGTCACATTTCATGAAGGAGCAAGTAGACTTCCCCTTACCGAATAACACTGAAGGACAAAAAAGTGGCATCACTGATGCAGGGACCGCGTGAGGGTACGGGCTGGTAATGCTATAGCCCTACCACTTTTTCCTATACTAGTCTCTTATATTTTCCAATCTTAGCCCCGCCACTTTTTCCCATACTAGTCTCTTATATTTTCCAATCTTAGCCCCGCCACTTTTTCCCATACTAGTCTCTTATATTTTCCAATCTTAGCCCCGCCACTTTTTCCCATACTAGTCTCTTATATTTTCCAATCTTAGCCCCGCCACTTTTTCCCATACTAGTCTCTTATATTTTCCAATCTTAGCCCCGCCACTTTTTCCCATACTAGTCTCTTATATTTTCCAATCTTAGCCCCGCCACTTTTTCCCGTACTAGTCAAATATTTGAATTATTCGGACTTTCGAAAATGGGGGCGTTTTCATCGAAGTTTTCATCCTTCGACGCTTAGCTCTATCCCCACTGTACATGGTTTTGCGCTCTTTTCCAATGGATTTCACTATAAATATTTTGGACAAGTATAAATGCTGCAGAGACCCACATATACACGTTCCATACCTTTCTAACAGCAGGCATGAGGTAATAAACACAATGGCAACGTATTTCAAGGTGGAGAACGAGAATACATGTTTCTGCTAGCTGCTGAAAATCTTCTGCCAGAGAAGTGAGTGATCTGAAAAATATCAACAAGCACAGGGTTACAAGGGAACCCCTTAATTTGTCAAAACTAAATCCAGAGCCGGTCCACAAGTGTATATTTTTTCGTAAGAAATCGCCTACTTTTCTAGGTTTGGCTTTTCGTCCACACGTAAACTTTGTCGTTTAGGTCAGCAAAAATGTACTCAGAATATTGAACAAGATTTTAAAGAACGTCGTGTACTTGAGGTCAAGGGAGTTTTCTCAAATGCTTGGTGGCCACTTGGTTTGGATGGTTTGGATGCCATTTTTGGCTTGGGCGTAATGTTTTCTCATTTCAGATGTGTCATTCCCTAGAGTATCATTTCTTTGTATAACAAATGTGCATGAGAAGACACCTGAATATGAATACAACTCAAACAAAGAATCTTATTCTCAAGATAATGAAACGTGGTCTGAAATGGGAAAACATTACGCCCAAGCCGTAAAGGACTATATAAAGTTGTTATGATCTGTTGGGGCGGTGTCTTTCTACAAGTACTTCAAACAAGCCAACTTACTTGAGGATTTCTTCTGTCACAGGAGGTATTTCTTGCTGTGTTGATGAAAGAAAAAATAATGCAGACAATTTATTTAACAACAAAATTTTACAAGTATAAAGGAAACTCTACTAAGTATACAAAGTGTCCTTTACAGAGGCTTTGCGCCATCACGTGACAGGAGGCAGGACAGGAGGAAGGAACAAATCTGGTTTAATGAGAAAGAATAGACCATTTCACGGTCGTCGTCGCTCAACCTCAGCCTTGATAGTGTGTAATATATTGTTTAAAATTGACTACAGCTCACGGTAATTTAAGGAATAATATATTTTTTTAATTATTTTTTTCCTAATTAATTTTTTCACTTGTTTTGAAATTTTTTGTTTTTTTATTTATTTATTTTTATTTAACTGCTTAACACACTGCTTAGTCCAAACAAGCTCAGCCTGAGAGAAGTTACAAATAGTACATTATAATTTAAATTATAAAGAAAAGAAAACCCTTATTTTGCACATTCAATATTCATTATTCTTTACGTAATTGCTCTTATGGGTTTCCTGTGGTTTAAGATCGGCTAAGCTTGTGCAATCAGATCTTTACTGTAAATTCAATAACCGTTGATAACGTGCTCTTTATGGGTTGCCTGTGTTGTTTGAATGTAACGCACTTTCTATAAAGCATGCTTTATAGAGATTGCGTTACCAACAAATTAATCGGCTATCAATTTACAGTACAGATCTGATTACAGCTTGTGTTACCGTCAACAGTAAACAAATCCCAAACCACAGGAAACCCATAAAAAGCAATTACGTAAAGAATAATGAATATTGAATGCGGCAAAGGAAAGCCGGGCTCCCTGTGTATTTTGTCGTTAATAAGTAGTCCGTTATCCCATTCGCGAGCGTGGATGACGTCAGGATACCGAACCGCGGGCAGATAGAAAATACCGCCCTATACAACAGCCAGTCAGAAGGCTCACTCAGAAGAGAGTTTTTCAGTTTATTTAGCTATTCAATAAGGTTTATCTTTAAGTAGTTTAGAAAGATGTTGAAAAGAACTCGTACTTTGACTTACCCAGTTCTTTCCCTGAAGAAACATGAATCCAGAGCCACAGTACACTTCTTTTTGATGTGGGTTTAGCTATATCATGGATTATTATTTTTAAAAATTAATCCAACACAGTTACAGTCATTTTTATCTATGTATTAGTCATTATTAAATTTTTACTTGTACACCAAGACTTTTTTTAACCGGCTAAAATAGATTAAGTATGACTGTAGAAAAACACCACACGACAGAACGCAAGCAAAACAGTTCGTTTTTTTACAAGGGTACAAGGCAGTGACTAAAACCTTCGAGTCGTCTGGGTTTTTGTCTTCCGTCAATCAAATTTCCAACGGTCTTAGCCCATGCAGTAAATTTTTTATCCACGGCAGCCAAAAACCCAGACGTCTTGGGCTGCCGTTGTGCCTAATTATGAAAATGGGTGTTAATCGACAAATAAAATTTCTGCTCGTCCATTTGAACACTGAGCCAGGACACCAACTAACGGCACCACAGGCACAGCAGGACATGTCCTTTCCTTAGTGAAGTTTTTTCACAGTCATGCATTTCTTAACTTTTGTTTTACTTTAGAAATGGCTTTAATTTCATTTACGTACTTATGCGTAGTACATCTACACTTATCAAATAATATCATTTATTTAAGTCAGTCAGAGGGACAAGGTAGCTGCGTTTCAGTGGGATTCTTGTGTCAGTGTTTTGTGTTGTGATTTTGGTCAGACCCCAAAAATATTTTCCTTTACAATTGTCTGTTAACATGGCATGTCACTGCCGCAATGTTGGTGGTTTGTTTGTTACTACCACCAAAATGGCCGCCAAGTTTTTATCTTTTGATTATCTTAAGAATAATCGCAAACCATCAATACCTATGCCCTCCTAAATGCGTGAGCATGTCATGACTTTAAATTTGACTAAAAAAAATTATCATTAAATTAAATTAGCATTATGTGTAAAATACAGCATTTGATAATACATTTTTCGTTATTAACCATGTACAGACATGGAACTTATCTTTATAATTATATGACATTATTACAAACTATTTACGTTTATTTTCTTTTGTTTATTTTCTTTTACAACCGCAACAACGACTGCAACTACAGTAGCAAAACGGACAGCAGCAGCAACAACAGCTACAATAACAACAACGACGGCAACTGAAGCAACAACAATAACAGTAACAACTACGATAGCAATAACAATAATCGCAACAACTACAACAGCAGCAAAAGAAAAAAAAACAATGCGAGGCAAGAAATAGGAAACGATTACAGCCAAACAAATCAATAAAGTCAAGTCTAGAACATTTTCGAATATGGCGTCTATGACGTCAAACAAGGACAACGAGAAAGTCCCGGATGTCGAAACCCAATGATTTCCACTAGCAGCATCCGGGACTAGAATACCTTGGATTTCAAAACACAATCATTATCACTGATAACATGCGGGACATTCTAGGACTCCTCGTTTGACGTCATAGACGCTATATTCGAAAAAGGTCTATTGGTATGCTTCCAGTAGCAGCAGTTCATAACTGACTCCAAAATTATGTCTACCTGGGGAATCAGTAATCTGTGTACTAAAATATATATTATCATGATACTCACAGCTTTGATCCTTTCCTGTGTTTCTGAGGTAACAATACTGATGGACGTTGCTTGTGCTGATAAACCAGTACTAAACAAACGAATGTGGTTCCCAAACCATTCCTTTGTATAAGAATAAATTAAAAGTAAATTTACATTGGAGTGAAGTCAGAAGACCAAGAAAAAAATTATAGAGCTCAGATTTTGTACGAGTGTGAAAAGTCATGGTACACGGCACGGTTACGGCGCGGCACGGACACGGACACGGACACGGACACGGACACGGACACGGGACGGAATGCTGAATGTTTTTATACACGGCACGGCACTGACACCGTCACGGCAGGGTGTGGTTCGTGCTTTACGTCTTTCATAATCATACGAAAACTGCTCTATGCGAAAACTTAGAATAGTGTGAAGGACTTTATGCGACTCCTGACTCAATGAGCGATGATGCTGACGAAATCTTAGGAGCACGATAATATGCGCATTCAACTATCAATGTTTGTGCTTGATTTTACAGTAAGCTTGTTTTGTTTTGTTTTCTCCTCGTGTGTATACAATAATCCCTTTCACAGTTCCATGTGCCATCTTGAAAGGTAGCCGTGGCTTTGCATCGAAGCGAGACGAACGGTGAGCTTGCAATGATAGAGACCTTTTTTATCACCTTGGACAAATATTCACATGTCTATCATTGCAAGCTCACCGTTCGTCTCGCTTTGATGCAAAGGCATGGCTACCTTTCAAGATGGCACAGCGGACACGCATGAAAAACGTCTGCGCATGCTCTAAGTCCGCATGCATATTAGTCAAAAGTGTCTTCTATTGTAGAAATATGCAAATTTGACTTTCACACTTGCCTGAAGAATAGTCTTTACGAAATGCCAAAACTTAAAGTCAGTTCTTGAAAAGTAAGGCTAATTCTTTTATATTGTCTTTATTAATACAGTATCTTGGTCCCACGAAAGTATACCCACGAACTTTTTTGTATACTCGGAGAAAACAAGCATTTATTTTCTCACTAAAACTCTTGTAAATTCTTGGAAAGCGTGCTGAAAAGCACGCATGCGCAAACGTTTTTCTCTAGTGTCGGCACAGTGAACTGGGACTATTGAGGGCATCTTTTCCCTGATGTTTGATCAACCGTCACTTTTAACGTACCATACTTTCTTGAAGATTAGCAAGTGTTTTAAGATCTCCAACATCCAGAAGGACTTCAGACTTCGACAAGATATGTTCACCTAGGTTACTAGTCAATATTTCGGATTCCTGTTAACAATAGAGAAAGCAATAATATAAGATATAGTGACACACAAGGAAAGAAGGACCGAGAGAGGAAGGCACACCTAAAAATAAGACTTCAGATACTTTAATTCTGACATTTAGACCAATTTCACGAGGCGTTAAAGCAGCTCAATTTGGAGGACAAAAAAAAAAAAAAAAAAGAAAAAAAACAACTTAGGAAGCATTCATTTTTTAGGAGGGGGGGGGGGGGGGGGGGGGCGGGGGGCGGAGGAATTAGAGGAATTAGAGGAAAAACAATGCTAGCTCCCATGGTAAGGAATTGAATATTTTGATAACCCCCCCCCCCCCCCCCCCCCCCACTTCCAAATATAAACATTTCTAGCCCCCCCCCCCCCCCCCCTCCAAAAAAAGACTTTAAAAAAAAAAACTGTATTCTTAATCATGACCCCCCTGGTTCAACATTTAAAAAAAATGTGACCCCCCCCTTTTTATCTCGTAATTTTTTAATGACCCCCCCCCCTAATTCCTCCGCCCCCCGCCCCCCCCCCTTCTAAAAAATGAATGCTCCCTTATAAATCTCCTGAGAAATGGAAAAAAAATATTTTGTCCTCCAAATTGAGCCGTGTTTTCCGACGTGCTGCAAGGGGTCTATTGCTTGAGCACTGCTTACCCGTGCATTTCTGGACTTGATTGCTTCCAGGTCTTCTTCCTCTTCCTATAACAATTATTTCAAAGTCATGTGGCAGCAGTAGGTGAGATATTCTGTACAACTTTGGTTTTATCATATAATTTTTTAACCGCTAGAAAACCATAGTCATGGACATGTTGGATCATTGATATATGTTTTAGTGATAGTAAAAATGTGAAACAAAATGATACATGGAGTGGATGAAGAAAGAAAGAAAACAAGAATAGATGAATGGATGGATACTCGGACAAATGGATGGTTAGTCGTAGCTTTTTACCGCTCGCCTCTCACTGCTGTGATCCGGGTTCGAGCCCCGGCTCGGGTTGGATCTTATGTGAGTTGAATTTGGTTGATGTGTTGTTCTCTCCCTTGCCACGAGGGTTTTTCTTAAAGTTCTCTGGGTTTCCTCCCTCCATAAAAATCAACACGTGAGTTGAGTTCGTTTGATGTGTTGTTCTCTCCCTTGCCACGAGGGTTTTTCTTAAAGTTCTCTGGTTTTCCTCCTTCCATAAAAATCAACATGTGAGTTGAGTTTGTTTGATGTGTTGTTCTCTCCCTTGCCACGAGGGTTTTTCTCCAGGTTCTTTGGTTTTCCTCCCTCCATAAAAATCAACATGTGAGTTGTGTGTTGCATGCTGTAAATATAGAATGTAGTGGTAATGTGTGTGGAGTGAACCTCACGGAAGAGCCCCGACGGGAGTGATGGTTGTAAAAAATAAGTTTTTTTTTAAATATGTTAGAAGAACGGATGAGTAAATGAATGGATAGCTCATCTAAATCAACGAATCAACGAATAAATGAGCAAAAAATATATACCTTTTTCTGTCTATGATGCTGTTGCTGAAGATTGGTCCAGTTAGGAAGAGATCTACATACAAACAACAACAGAGTACTGATCAGAGTACCTGGAGAATAACACTGGATTTGTAAAGGGAAAATAGTATTTCGGTTGCTATAGATGCATCAAGAGTTCTGCGCTGCTGCTCAATGCGCATGCTCAGGGGATTAAAAAGTGGGATGATATTTTGTATAATATGCAATTTTTCGGTATATTTGATTCAGAATTCGCTTAACGGTACGCGATCGTGAATATTTAGTGAAAATTGTACTTGACAAGAAAGATACAACTAAAATATAGCATATTTTACAAATTTCATCCCACTTTTTAATCCCCTGAGCATGCGCTTAGAGCAGTAGCGCGGAACTCTTGATGCGTCTATACAGACCTCTTTCACGTGACGTCGAAGCAGCTCAATTTGGACGACAAAAGAAAAGAATTTCAATCTCCTGAGAATTGGAACCTATTTTGTCCTCCAAATTGAGCTGCATTCCGACGTGCTGCAAGGGGCCTATTGTACCTCAGGAGGCGGCTGATATCTTCGTCTTTAGCCCACGTGCCACTAATGATTTTGGTTGGTTTGTCTCTGTCTCCAGAATAACGCAAGAGATCTGATAACAGAACAATAATATACAGTGATACCTCTATTCAGCGGATACCCTTCATTATACAGACAGCTAGTTGCACGGCCCCGAAATTTTCTTCCCATATTTACTGTGAAACAACTGAAATTTTATTGAGTGGGTACTCTTAGACCCACTTCACCACAAGACTGGCAAAAAAGAAAAAGAAAAGAAGCAAAAACAAACAAACAAACAAAAAAAGGGGGGGGGGAAGTAAAAATAAATAAATAAATAAATAAAAAAATAGATAAAAAAAAAAACACAACAAAACATGAACAAAGAAACAGATAAACAAACATACAAACAAAAACTGACAACAACGAATGCATGAATGAGAATTAACAGTGGAATCCACAGAGTGGCTCTTCCTCCACTGCATTCCAATTGGAATTTAGAAGTGGATTTTTGAGGAGGGAGGAAAAACCAGAGAACGCGGAAAAACCCTCGAAGCACAGGAAGGAACCAACAAACAACTCTACTCACATACGACACCGAGCCCAACGGGGCTCGAATTCGGGTAGCCTTGGTGAGAGGGAAGCGCTCTCCCCTCTACCCCGCCCGTGCTTCCCTACAACAACAAAAGAATAAGGAAAGAAGCAAACAAAACCAACTGAAGCTTGGAAGAAACAAATGTTACACGTGGTACCTTTGTAAGCTGAATGACAGTTCTCTTTATAGTTGGTAAGAGTTTTACAAATCATTTCCAGGAACTGACTGGAATACTGTGGTAGATTATGCATGAGGTTCTTCAGGTCTTGCATCAGATGATACACTGTCACAGTGCTCTGAATGATGAAGAAGAAATGAATTAATCTTTAAAGGAGCACTTCAGTGGATGAAAATGTCCGAATAATTCAAATATTTGAGGATAATATGACTCAATTATAATTATGAAAACCAGATTGGCAAACATTTTAGCTTGGGAGCCACTTGCAGTGGATAAATCTAAAATCATAAAGAACAATAGGGTTGAGTAAATGAAGTCATTTACTCAAAATTTAAATGCTAAAATAATTGAACAATTTCATCTGCCACTTTTGACTGTGAAGAAAATATGTTGCTTGGCTACTTGTGAGACCATATACACGCATCAAGCATTCCGCACTACTGCTCTAAGCGCATGCTCAGGGGATTAAAAGGATTTCAGCAGACCAAAATAACAGAGTATTTTTTTCTGATAGTCCTTTGATTTCCCTGTTACATTTTTAAAGAACTCACTTTCCCAGAGTGCTTTGCAAGCTTTGATGCACATTGCCTATTCGTCGCTCGCATCACATCCTCCTTGTCTGATTCTAGTTGCGCGTGCTTAGCGCGACATCTTATATTACTCGCTTCCCCCCCC
Source organism: Anthopleura sola (assembly GCA_023349425.1). Lineage (NCBI taxonomy): Eukaryota > Metazoa > Cnidaria > Anthozoa > Actiniaria > Actiniidae > Anthopleura > Anthopleura sola. The sequence continues at coordinate 97,384 of JALHLI010000067.1, read as the reverse complement.
CCCCTACTTATTTGCTCCCATATTGCTCCTGTCAAGAGAGGTCGACTTGGGCAACCCCCTTAACTACCAGTGCTCCTTATTACGGGTATTTAAAGCTATAAAGCTAATCAGAACAGAGAGAAGTCAAAACAGACGTGGAGATCCTGAGGATCGAACTGCGGACTTCTAGCTCCGAAGGCTGCGCACTAACCAACTGAGCTACGCCAACGCCCAGAGGAGAAAGGAGAAGGGAGCGCGATGACAGCTATTTACCTGTAGTAAGGGTCTTGCAGCACCAAGTGTCTTTAGTGTATTGGCATCAGCAAGATGTTTAAAAGCATCCACACCTTAAAAAGAATAAAAGTCAAACATACTTTCTTATAACTTAAATCCTTAGATAAAATAAAATAAATGAATAGATAAATAAATAAGTAAGTTTGATTTTATGTTCAATTACGAAGTATGTCCTGTTCACTCGATTTAGATTGAAGTTAAAGGTTCAAACGCATACTGACCAAAGTACTCATATTCAAAGACTTAGAATACGCAGAATGGTGCACAAACAAACATGGTAATGGACGGTCTACTGCCTGTAGGAGCTCTAGAAATGAATCCAGTAATTGCGTTCTTAACAATACCTTTAGACTGAGAATAGGAAACAGCTTCCAATTTCTCTGTGATTTCAAACTTTATTTTCTCAACAAAAATATCCTTGACATAGTCTGTGATGAATCCATACAAAGTGCAGTTCATGCTGTTGAAAGAAGTAACCACAAGTATTATTATTAAATCTGGGTAGGATCTGGGAAGTGGGAAGGATGGGAAGACAGAATAGCCAAAATGCATCCCTTCATAAATATTTTCGATCTGATGTATACAGTTATATATCGTAGAGTAAATATATCGTAGAGTAAATATATCGTAGAGTAAATATATCGTAGAGTAAATAGATCGTAGAGTAAATATATCGTAGAGTAAATATATCGTAGAGTAAATATATCGTAGAGTAAATATATCGTAGAGTAAATATATCGTAGAGTAAATATATCGTAGAGTAAATATATCGTAGAGTAAATAGATCGTAGAGTAAATATATCGTAGAGTAAATGTATCGTAGAGTAAATATATCGTAGAGTAAATATATCGTAGAGTAAATATATCGTAGAGTAAATAGATCGTAGAGTAAATATATCGTAGAGTAAATATATCGTAGAGTAAATATATCGTAGAGTAAATAGATCGTAGAGTAAATATATCGTAGAGTAAATATATCGTAGAGTAAATGTATCGTAGAGTAAATAGATCGTAGAGTAAATATATCGTAGAGTAAATATATCGTAGAGTAAATATATCGTAGAGTAAATAGATCGTAGAGTAAATATATCGTAGAGTAAATATATCGTAGAGTAAATATATCGTAGAGTAAATAGATCGTAGAGTAAATATATCGTAGAGTAAATGTATCGTAGAGTAAATATATCGTAGAGTAAATACGTATCTAACATAGCTACTAACCCTGGTTGAACACTGATGACCTGCTCTATTTCCTTTACGAATTCCATTATTGGCGAAAATACGACTAAAACACAATGATAATAGAAATGTTATTGCGTCGAAGCACAAGAAAATAAGTCTTGAAAACCAATCAACAATCGAGTCGAGTCGAGTCAAGTCCGTCAGTCAGTCAGTCAGTCAGTCAGTCAGTCAGTCAGTCAGTCAGTCAGTCAGCCAGTCAGTCAGTCAGTCAGTCAGTGCGTCAGTGCGTCAGTGCGTCAGTCAGTCAGTCAGTCAGTCAGTCAGTCAGTCAGTCAGTCAGTCAGTCTGTCAGTCAGTGCGTCAGTCAGTGCGTCAGTCAGTCCGTCATTCAGCCCGTCAGTCAGTCCGTCAGTCAGTCCGTCAGTCAGTCCTTCAGTCAGTCCGTTAGTCAGTCCGTCAGTCCGTCAGTCCGTCAGTCCGTCAGTCCGTCAGTCCGTCAGTCCGTCAGTCCGTCAGTCCGTCAGTCCGTCAGTCCGTCAGTCCGTCAGTCCGTCAGTCCGTCAGTCCGTCAGTCCGTCAGTCCGTCAGTCCGTCAGTCCGTCAGTCCGTCAGTCCGTCAGTCCGTCAGTCAGTCAGTCAGTCAGTCAGTCAGTCAGTCAGTCAGTCAGTCAGTCAGTCAGTCAGTCAGTCAGTCAGTCAGTCAGTCAGTCAGTCAGTCAGTCAGTCAGTCAGTCAGTCCGTCCGTCCGTCAGTCAGTCCGTCCGTCCGTCCGTCAGTCAGTCAGTCAGTACGCCATCCATCCATTCGTTTCCATAATTCCAGCCTTCTACAAAATACCTGTAATATTTCTAGGGTCTGGTCGGCATAGTAACTCTGGTTTCGTATTGTGTAGCTGTTCTCCATAGCCATCATCCATGGCTGACACCTAGAACACATAGCAAACTACATCTCAGTATCCCATATCCTTGTAACTTATGTAAATTTAGAAAGATACATGGTAAAATTTATGTACTCGTAATGGTATGTAAAATTTGAATGGTTAAAAATTAGCATTCGTATGGCACCAGTAAGGCCAGGAGTTGTTATAAAGTGTGATTGACAGAAGCCCATGTGTCCAGATGTTGATAGATTGCAGAATAAAGGAAAACATTTCTTATACTAACCCCAGTGCCTGCCATACATTCTTGACGTCTCTCTCTGATGTAAGTATTCATGCTAATGGCTGAGGAAGAGCATTCAAATCTAAACAAGGGTGTCTAGAAAGAAAAGAAAAAACCAATAACAATGAAAAGCTATTCATTGCCTGATTTCATACCGTGAGGGACTGGGTACGAGTTCCTAAATTGTGACGATGACAACACAAAACTCACATAGCAAGAAGGAGTACATCGAGCTCTGCAAAATTCTGAAGTTTGGTTTAAATCGAATCAATATTGATGAACTTACAGCCATTCAAAAATACAAAGAAATGTATTCACCACGTTCACATTCTCATAATTCTTTGCGTTGGGGGCAGCAATAGCAAAAATTATTTGAACATTCAAAACTTTTCGTGGAGATGTTGAGTATGTTTGCAATTATCATTGAAAAAACCGCACTCTTAACAACTCTATCAATTGTTCCAACAAATAAAGCTGTTTTAACTCACTCTCTGTTCATTCCTCGAAGCACCTCTTCTTCTTGGCAGAAAGTATATCGATACGTCACTGGAAATATTTACAGAATCATTTAGTATTTTTGTAGTCGTTGTGAAAACTGGTTTCATAAGCCGGTTCACAGAATCGTAATCAGTGCGCATGCGATTTTATCCCGAATTTCTCACCTTCTTTTGTTTAAACCTGTTTTTCATTAAACAAAAGAAGGTGAGAAATTCGGGATAAAATCGCATGCGCACTGAAAACGATTCTTAAACTTTGAACTGGCTTATTGAAGTCTCTGAGCAGAAACAATGACCTTATAGATTATGACCTACAGACACCTCTTTTAGACTAATATGGTAAACTTGAACCGTATGGTAATGCGTCGGTAAGTGGTCGGTATTTTGATTGGCTAACGTTGTTAGAGTGGTCTCTCACCAGAACCGTATGGTAATGTGTCGGTAAGTGGTCGGTATTTTGATTGGCTAACGTTGTTAAAGCGATCTATCACGAGAACCGTATGGTAATGTGTCGGTAAGTGGTCGGTATTTTGATTGGCTAACGTTGTTAGAGTGGTCTTTCACCAAAACCGTATGGTAATGTGTCGGTAAGCGGTCGGTATTTTGATTGGCTAACGTTGTTAGAGTGGTCTCTCACTTGGGTAATATGCATAGTAAAAGCAAATCCTTTTTTTCGAATATGTACTGTACCTGTCAGAATCAGAGAAAGTAGCAGATGTCTGTTTAGATGATACAATGTTTTCAACATCCAGGTAGTCAAGGTAGTCATTGAGAAGAACTTGGAGCTGTAGAAAAAAAAATCTACATGTTACGAGTGTTACAAGTGTCCTCAATTTGCCAATTTCCATACAGAGGTCAAACACAAAGCACCGAGGCCGTACAAGGTATTTTCAAAGAATTGAAAAATATATATTTGAACCTTGCCGTCTCGACTGAATGCTTTTTTTGACCAGTGAACGGATGTATGGAAAGTGGTAAATGTCTTAAAAACAGCACTAGTACTACGATGTCACATGACCCAACCCTCTGAGGAGTTATGTCAAGATATGAACAAAACATTTGATTGAAAATATAAAGAAAAAAAGCTAGAAATGTCTTTTCTCTTAGTACTTACTGCAAATTGTATTTCATACCATACAGCATCGATCTTGTAGACATTAGTTTCCTCTGAAAAAAAAAATGTTTTTTTTTTTGCAAAATGTTGTTCAAAAAATGCATCATTGATCGACTGCAACAGGAAACAAACGTGTTTACATGTAGATTGGGCATGCTTTTTTTTATCTTGGTTGATGAGCCATTCTCTTGAGAGTTTTTTTTTTTTTTTTTTTTTTTGTTTTTGTTTTTTTGTTTAATGATATTAAGAGTATATCTGAAATGTTTTGTACGTGGGAATAACCATTATATTGTTTATGTTTGTTTGTTCCTCTGATTGGTCCTTATGAATATGACCACTTTTCAAATACCGCGAACCTAACATCTAATTTCACCCCGGTTTGCTCCCAGTTCGACCTTTAGCTCAGCTGGTAGAGCGTCGGTGTACAAATCCGAAGGCCGTGGGTTCGAATCCTATCGAGGTCGGAATTAATTTTTCCGAATTTATTTCCAAGGGTTTTTCGCCCGGAATAACCTCGTTTCTCTTAGCACTATAACTTTAACTTATTTCCTTTCTATGATTGGTCCTTATAATTAGTATTCCAATTTCTGAAAGTTTTGAGTATCTAAAGATTGAACAAGATCGTGTTTCTTGGTGAGGGAAATTTAAAAAATTAACTTTTCTCATGGGTATAAATAAGCAGTGCTACAGTGTAGTAATTGTAGAAATGTTATGCACATACCAAGATCTGATTCTTCTCGGTCTTTTCCCATTCCCTAAAAAAATGTCAAAATTACAAAATTAATGAATATCGTAATTAGGTAAATAGGGGCCTGCCAATTGGCAAAATGCAGTTCAAGTTTTACTACAGTCAGGCTAAAAAAGTTTTGAACTGCCAAATGGAAAATAAAAATGGCAGGGGAATTTTGCTCCAAAATTATTTATCCCCCCGAAATATGAAACTGTCTGGCCATTTATCTTATCTATTTCGAGCCCTGTAAAAGCATGCTAGTAACTTTTCATAACAGTTTTTTTTTTCCTTAAAAAAAGTGATCTATTTTTTCCCTTCTATCCATCAGCAATAGACCTTTTCGGCTTGGGTGTAATGTTTTCCCATTTAAAGACCACGTGTCATTCTTTTGAGAATAAGATTCCTTGTTTGAGTTGTATCCATATTCATGTGTCTTCTCATGTGCAACCGTTAAACAAAGAAATGATACTCTGAGGAATGACACGTGGTCTGAAATGGGACAACATTACGCCCAAGCTGAAAAGGTCTATTGGTCAAAAAGCCAGCACAAGAAAAGAGTTAATATGGTACTTGGTCATACTTTGTATGTCTAACTTAGGCCTAACTAATACTTTATCTATTCACTTACAATAAGTCTTTCAATTGCAGCAAGGATCACACTGTGGGCATGTGCTACGCCCCTGAACTTGTCAAAGATCACTTCAAACAGTTCTAGTAACAAATGAGGCTGATTCTGAAAGGAATTATTAATAAGTCAGCACATACATGTAACATCAGTCAGATATACACATAGATTATTGTTATATTCTTGTTGAATATTCTGTATCAATCTGAAAACATGCAAGGGCTTTTGATCAATTGATGGATTGAAGATTTATTAAGCATAAAGCAAAAGAAAAATAATAAAGAGAGAGAGAAACAAAGAAACAAAGAAAGAAACAAAGAAAGAAACAAAGAAACAAAGAAAGAAAAAAAGAAAGAAAAAAAGAAAGAAAAAAAGAAAGAAAGGAAGAAACAAAGAAACAAAGAAACAAAGAAACAAAGAAACAGAGAAACAGAGAAACAGAGAAACAGAGAAACAGAGAAACAGAGAAACAGAGAAACAGAGAAACAGAGAAACAGAGAAACAGAGAAACAGAGAAACAGAGAAACAGAGAAACAGAGAAACAGAGAAACAGAGAAACAGAGAAACAGAGAAACAGAGAAACAGAGAAACAGAGAAACAAAGAAACAAAGAAACAAAGAAAGGAACAAACAGAGCTCAGAGATAACTCAAGAAAAGTATTCTCATTCCACAAATTCTGAACATGCTAAATTCCAACAACCCCTTTTCACAGTTTCCCTCACCATCTTGAAAGGTAGCTGTTCCTTTTGCTTCAAAGCGAGACAAAACACGAGCTTGCAATGATAGAGACCTTTTTTTAACACCTTGGACAATTATTCACATGTCTCTAACATTGCAAGCTCACGGTTTGTCTTGCTTCGATGCAAAGGAACGTCTACCTTTCAAAATGGCGCAGGGAACTATGAAGGGGACTATTGAATATGTGAGTTACATGTAGCTGTGCCCTAGCTGACTTTGATCAGCCCTGACGTTATTTCAGGGTTCATGAAGTAACAAAAACAATCAAATGAATGACAAATTGATCATTTACCTGTTGAGCGATTGGTTCTCCTTCTCTTCCAGCTCTAAAAGTTAAACAATATTCCACATTAATTTAGCATTAATAAAATAAAACAAGCTCTGTATTATTTTAGATACAACAAGCAAGCATTATTAAAAGCGAATAGTACCACAGGGAGCCCAATTTAGATAAAAGTAAAAGGTGAAAATAGAATTCGAAACAATCAAGTTTAATTCTTTTTTTTCAATTTGAGATAATGTCATTTATAATACGAAGCAAAAAAAAATCAAGAAATTTTTTTTCATGCATTTGTGTTAATAGGATACAATAGAGAACTTACATAGGAAAACAAAGGCACATGTGAAAAAATGTTCTAGTGCATTTAATGGATTTTTTTTTTGGCTCGTTTGTATTATAGAGGACATAAGCTTGACCTCAAACTAAAAAAAATATTAAACTAGATTTTTTTCCAATTTTTTTCCTCACCTTTTACTTTTATCTAAATTGGGCTCCCTGTGGTAATACTGTGTGAGATACACACTGGAATGCTTTATTTGGGATATACTGGGAATCATGTACTGGGATGTTCTGGGATTGTGAAAACTAACCTTTCAATAACCTGTGAAGTTGCTCTGTGGACTATCAATGACATCTCCATTTTCATTCTTCCCTTGATAGCCTACAGAATGCACAAAAAACATACATGATTGTACAGCAAAATAAGTCAGTGGTCACTAAAGCTGGCCACTTAATAATATCATTAAAATTTTACATCCATTTTGAAATCACAAGTAAATCCTGCAATCTGATTGGCTATAAGCAGTGTGATTTATTCACTAATCACACAATTTTGAGTTTTTAATCGCATAAGAGCCAATGAAATCGCAGAAAACATAAAATTTGACCAATCAGATCACAGAAAACAAAAGCCAATTCAAAGCATGAGAAAAATGTTTTGAAAATTTTCAATTTTAAATTCCTACAGTAGTAATTTTAAAATGGAAATGAATAAGTGGTAATTGAACTTCATTTCAATGATACATTTTTGAAATCAAACTTGTGATTAACAAATTGCACTCCCACTACGCTGTCATGCAATTTTGTAATCACTCATTTGGTTTCAGACCAAATTGCACTCCACTCAATTCAATTACCATGATTAACACCTTTGTGTTTGTGTGCATTCATTTACCTCAATTGCTTCAGGTATCTTGCCCAACAGTGCTAAAGACTCAATCAGTAATGTCATGAAATGATCACTGTCTTCTTCAGGATCAACATTGAGATCTTCTGCAAGCTGGAAAATACAAAATACACAACTTGGTCAATGGTCAATAATCAAATTATGCAAAACTTTGCAAGACTATAATATTTTATTACAGTGTAATCAAAAAATTGTTGATTGGTGTAATAACAGCTTTTGCTGGCATCAATCAAGATGTTTTGATGAAAATCCACAGGTACATGATACATAATCTTATGCATGTCCTTGAAAACTTTGTATTTTTTCTAACAATGTCAGGGAAACAAAATGACGTCATTCTGTATCTCTATTAATAGTACATGTACATGTACTGTACCTCATCGTCTATCTTGTTGTTGTTTCCTGTTCCAATGCTACCTTGTTCGAGCAACAGTGATCCTAAAAGTCATAAACAAAACCTAATGCAGTAGCTACATTAATTCTATAATACTACACTTCTCAGTTGAGCTTGGAACGACTGAAGTTTTGTCACAAAGTTTTGTTGTAGAAAAGTGCATGTTGTCAGGGGCAACGTTCAAAGTATCCAATGGGAAACAAGCATAATACTCATGTCACCACAGCGGCAATTGAGCGCATGAATTTTCCCACACTATACAGTTTAATACTTTTGACGTTGCCCCTGACAACATGCACTTTTCAACGACAAAACTTTGTGACAATAATTCAGTCATTCGAAGCTCAACTAAGAAGTGTAGTAATTTGATAATCAACTGCCAAACCTCCAAACCCGAAAAAAAAAACCTCACAAAAAAGTGATGGGGGTTCAAACTGCCAAGTAAAAAAATTTTACATTCATTCGAATGGATTGGATATTTTCTAATTAGTGGGTATGTCATCCTCAGCTAAGGGGTTCAACTTATTGCAGTTAAGAGTTTTCAGACTCACCCCCCCCCCCCCCAAAAAAAACCTTAGTTCTGCTCCTGAGTGTGCTCAAGGTGAATGCAAATGACACACTGCAAGTCAAGATATAAAGAAGTTTTTTGGTGTGGATGCTATATCAGCATGATGCCTTACTTGATGCAGATCTTGTGTGAGTTTTTTGGAAATTCCCAACTGGCGTCTGGATACTGGGCCCTGCCTCTGTAACTGAATAGACAGCAAACAATATTGGTACTGTACATGTATACTGCATATTAAATAGTGAACCAGTCTTATCCATGTAAATCATTCCCAATCAGACACTATAGGTCACCATCCCTATGACACCACCCCCTACTTTTTTCCTTCTGAATATTATTTTCTTATAGTTTCTAATCTAGCCCCCCCCCCCCCCCAACACACACACACACTTTTTCCCTTTAATTTGAATATTAGCACCCCCTTCCACAGGTAGCCCAAGCTATGGTTCTGAATACCTTTGGTCGCTGTCAGTCGCCTTCGGCCACTGTCAGTCACCTTCAGCCACTGTTAACAAGCTCTCAATGTCCCTGTCCCACCATACTAATAAATACTAAACTTAGTGCTGATTCCCATACCTTTGAGTCTTGTTGCAGTCCTCTGTGATTTCCCATCAATAGAACCTGACGTCAACCTTTCTCTCTGTTTTGGTTTACAAGACTTGATATAAAGATGTCTGTGAAGTTCCTCTATGAGTGTCTCATGGAATACCTGGTGTACACATCCAAAAAAAGATAAATAATGGTAATAGAACTGAGTGGAGTGCAATTTGGGCTGAAATCGCAAGAGTGATTACGAAATTGCATGACCGCGTTGCAGGGTTAGTGTTATGGGACTTGAAATGTTTCAAGCCATCATGTTTTTGATGACGAACACCTAGGACTCCAAGGGCAGATCCAGGGGGAGTGTCAGGGGTCCAGGCCCCCTGTCATACCTAAGTTTCATACTAGTTTGTCTTAACCTAAAAGTAAATTTAATGTATGAAGTATACATTTTGGACCCCCCTCAACGATTGGACCCCCCTCTCAACGAATTCCTAGATAAATGCCCTTGGACTCTGTCCATAAATGTAAAGGCATGCTCAAGATTACATTAAATTTTGTATGCATGCACTTACACATGTTTACACACTAACACATTCGAACATTCTGTTTTCATCTGTTCTCACTGTTCATCTCACTTCAATGCAAAGGCAGGGCTACCTTTCAAGATGGCACAGAGAACTGTGAAGGGAACTATTGTAAGGCCCCTTTACTAACACAGGCGGCTATGTTAAGTGAACCTACTTGAAATATTAAATGAATGAAATCCCTGTTAAGTGGTACTAAATGTCTTGCAGAGTGATCAGTTGTTTCACAAACTTAGGTTACTCACCTTTTTCTTTGCCTGCAAATCAAGTCGTACATGACGCAATGCCTCCACACCTGATAAACTACCTTCAAGCAGTGAAACTAGACCAAGAAAATTAAATATTAGTTAGATCCCAAGACAACAGAACACATAAAATGTGTGAAATTCAATATGCCTACATATTGAGATCTTATCGGTATATAAGTGTGCTGCATTAGTGAACAGAGCATGGTGCTGATGTCATACCATTGTTGCAAAATTGCTGTTTCTTAATGAACATACTCCTACCTAGAAATGCATGCTTAGATGTATACTGTTAAGCCTGGTTCTCACTAACAATTGTGCAACCTGCAATGATATTTTTTGGCGAGACAAGTTGCACGAGAAATCGTAGCGAATGACACGGCCTTACAAAATGGCTTACAGTCAAAATTGCTCAAGCTTCCCACCTAAGCGCCACCTAAGCTTCATTGTATTAATAGTGTTATCGTGTTAAATAAATGTATTATAGAGAGGTACACTTGAGCTGTTTTGATGGTAATAGTATTGTACCTGTAGACACTAGCAGTTCAGTAGCATGAAGGTAATACTTCTGCTTTTTATATTTTTCAATTTGTTCTGGAACATTTTTGACTTGATCACTAAAAGACAAAATCAGGTCATAAGTTAGACAAAATCAGGTCAACGCAGTTTTCACTATAGGGCAGTTCAAATATGGAACAATACAGAATGATGATGATTTAAAAAAGTCAACTTCAGTAAGAGCTTTTAAAAAGAATCTGAGAAAAGACATGTTACATAGCTATTTTTCTTAATATATCATTTAGATTTGAATTCCATATAGACTCCTTGCAGCGCATCGGAATGCGGCTCAATTGGGAGGGCGAAGCAATAGGTTCAAATTCATACAAGTCATGTAGGAATCCTTTTGTTTTGCCCTCGGAATTGAACTGCTCTGACGTCACGTGCAAGGGGTCTATAGCAACATAATATATATACAATCATATATTTACATTTTTACATCCAATTTATAATTAATAATATATATTTTTCATTTTGTATATCTTAATTAGCATTAAATTAGATTATATTAGATTTTAGACATTTAATTGTAAATTGGTATCGAAAAACCCATTTGGGAATACTAATAAAGTTTATACTATTATACTAAAAGAAAAGTGGACAATTATAGTTAAATCAAACGACGGATACTCATTTCTTGCTTTTCACATACTAACAGTAGATGAACTTATAAAACTCATGAATAATTAATGAGGAAAACACAATAGAAATCATTGTCCGTGAAGGAGGTTGTATATCTGATACAAAATCGTCCTGATTTGCATAAACTCAAACTCCAATTTTCTCAGCCAAATTCAATTTTATCTTTAAAATTTTAGTAGAACATGAATGCATACACTATATTAAATCTATTAATAATCACATATGATACTAAAAGTAAATATCATAATTAAGTAAACACTTACATTCTGTCCAGGAGGCTTAACACTTCATTATATTCCATTCCTTCCATCCAGTATTTTTTCAGGTCATCTCGTTTACATCTCAATAAGGTCTTACAAGCTTGTAGACTTTCTTTCAAATGCCTAACTCTGTTGCGGGAGGCTACAAATCAAGAAGAAATGAGTAACTATATAATAAATAACTGATTATATTATCAAACTAGAGGATTATTGTAAATTATGAAATTTGAGTGGATAAGCTACATGATTGTATAACAAAAATCTTAGAGGTTTTTTTAGCTCATAGTCCATGTTGATTTTAGAGGTAAATACAAGATTTTACCATAACTGTGAAATTTCTCATGCTTTGATTGGTCGAGGGCCATACGTACAGTTGTAAATAAGTGGATATATGGATAGAATGATAAATTGCATGTTTTTTTCTTTCAAACCTTCAAACTTTTCTTTCATCTTTTATCTGACTTTGTTATGGCAAAAAAATTAATTTCTGATAATTTAGCGTGTATGTCCTCTTATTTAATACCATGATATGATGTCAAAATCAGTTACTGTACTTTATTATAGGAAATAAAGTGTGATATTGAGTGACATCAAAAGGATAAAATTGATATCCCCACTCCCACCATGCAGTGGCCAGTGGGGATACGATTTATATCAACTCTGGTGGTATCAAATTTCAACTTTTTGCTCAGCTCGCTCAAATTCTCCATTATTTTTCATTGAAGATTTCACATAATAAACAGAACATTACATTGCCGCTTGGAGATACCAATTTCATCTTCTCGTGCTGATATTATCTCTCACTCATTTGCAGCGCTCACTCGTGAGAGATAATATCAACACTCGAAGATAAAATTGGTATCTCCGCGCGACCATGTAATATCCTCTATGTATGTATGTACTCACGAGGTGTAGCCTAGTGGGTATATAAAATTTTGACCAACATTTGTTGTTATATCGTGGCAAATAAGAGGACATACCATGCTAAACCATCAGAAACTATTAAAAAAAATCAATCAAAAAGTATGTTGTCTCTGAAAGAATTGTTAACTGTACCTTCAACTCTAGATGCTATCCCTGTGAATGTCTGTATTGTAGACTTGAGGTGCTCTTGTTGTTCTGTAATATGAATTTAAAATGGAGACCCTTTTCAAAATTATATTGAATGCAATGCTAACATGGAAACACAAAAGAAATGCCACAAATTCCATTGAGAAAAGTGAGATTTGGATGTGCCTCACATCCAAGATAATTTTGAGAAGGGTCAATAGCGCGGACACGGCAATGAATGTCAAATGTTTTTTTATGTAATGAATTTGGTTTGGTTCAAATTTAAATATTATTTGTTATTTTTTTAAATAATTGCACAGTCATATCCAAGAAAGATAAAAACTCCAGGGAGGGGGGTACTAAGGATAGTTTGGTGATGAGGATGATCCGCTGGGATCCGAAGTCCCTGACCCCATTAAGACAAGAATATCTTGAAAAAACCTACAATGTTCAAGACAAAACCCTGTAACTTGTAAGTTCCTATCTAAGACCCAAGAGAAATTTGATAACCTGAATATGCTGGCATCGTTGAAAGTTATGTGCTAAAATTTGTTTGGCAGCAAAAAGAACTAGTTTAGAGAAAAAGTTAATTTGAATGTCCTATCTAAAGACTTACCACCAACCTATCCAAGAATGATCAATCAATCAATCAATCAATCAATCAATCAATCTTTATTTCGTACCAAATAGTTTGTATAGGAAATCGCACGACCTCGAGTACAATTTGGAAATTAATAGGTACGAGTAATGTTTTGAAAGTTCTTGTAATTGCACGAGCCTTTAGGCGAGTGCAATTAAAGAACTTTCAAAACATTACGAGTGCCTATTAATTCCAAATTGTACGAGAAGGTCGTGCGATTTTTTATTTATAGTTCACTCGACAAAATTTTATAAAACATGCGAAGCGAAGGCATTCATTCATCTTCATTGCCTTTGCTATAACCGACTCTTCTCCAAGAACGCTAAGTCAAGAACAGCATAGAAAGTGTTAACGTTGCTGTAAAACCTTTTTAGATTAGTATTTTATGTATGATTTGAACTACAAAATACTAGAAAATAATTTTACATCTCAAGTAAAAAGCCATTTTAATGCATGTTTACAACTATTGAATGACAGTATTGACAGCTAAACAGCGAATCAAGAAGCGACTTTTCTTTGAAAACGTCTGTGTGAAAACTAACGAAAGTTGAGAGTTTACAGTTCCCTAATTTAAGTTTTTTTCCTCTTAGCATTTGCTAATAACTGCTAAAACACAACGAGCCTCTACTCGCTGTGTTTTTTCGCTAAACGGAAAGAAATTTGCTTTAAAACTATTGTAGCTGTTTTCTACATATTGTACAATTATTGTAGTTGTGGTGTTGAATATATTTTTCGAGAACACCACAGAAGACAACAGATAGTAAAACGAGAACATTCAAAACTCCAACTCAAATTAGTTGGCGAAAACTAGAAAGAAAAAAAAAACGACAAAACATGATTTATTAGGTCTTGAATTTGTCTAGTTATCATAATTTGAGGCCTTCCTATGTGTGTATTAAACAGTTTTCTGAAATTTTTGTATTTTAATCTTTAAAACACTGATTTTTTTGGGAATTTCACTCATTTCACTGGGGAAATTTGCCGCTTTTGGCCGTGTTTCCATAGCGACCTAATTGGTACTCCCGCGGAGTACCAATTAACGCTCTAATTGTACTCCTCTCGACCAATCAGAATCGAGTAATTTTGTCGTGCGTACTATAAACAAAGTAATAATAATATAATAGTACACACTGCTTTTGTGGTACATGCCAGCTGTAATAGCTTTGGACTAGTCAAGACAGCTGGCATATTCCTAGTTATTTCAACAATTTAAGTCATGGAAGTTTGTCGTTTTATAGAGAAAAAAGAATAAATATACCAAAAAGGAAACAAACAAAACTTATTTTAAGATTGTGTATCGATGGATATAATATATATATAATTTGTAAGATATGAAGGTTTCATACATTTGTCAAAGATAATCAAGTTCAGAATTAAATACTTCTATAGCCATATCATCATATTATGTATTAGCAAAGCGTCTTTCAATTTTTTTCTTGAACAATGTTTGCTAAGATATTTGGGAGAATGATGACCCTATTCAAGAAAATATCATGAAAATTGTATACCCTGTCTAGGACCAAAATCCGGAAAAACCATACCCTATCCAGTGGCACATCCCCTATCCAGCAGAACATCCCTGTATAACACGGCGGTCAAACGCAATGCGCATGCGTGGGCAATGTTGCAGCGCGGCAAATTTACATTCGTAAACATTAGGATTTTACGTACGACTGAATTCAAAGCTGATTTATAAGAAATTCCCTGCATATTTAAGCTCGTTTTTTTCTGTACACACTCTTTGTCATACCCTCAAACTATTCTCAGTTTACAATTTTTTAATTCTTTTTACATTTTGAGAAAAACGCGAAAGTTGCCTCCTTCGTAGTTTTTTTATAATATCAGATAATCTTACTTTTGAGAGTGTGCTTGTAGGACTTGTTTGGTAAACACCTGTTTCTTTATTTGGATGCACATCTGTTTTAGTCTGAAAAATAAAAAACATTTCAGAATAATTCTTATTTTGAAGGATGTGATCTTACATTTTGATAATGTATAACAATACAGTAAACACTCGCAGTCAAGAACCTAGTGGATTAAGAACCTCTTGGCAGAAATTTGGCATTTTAATACCCCTTAATATAAGAACCTGTTTAGCCAAACAGGATCAAGAAGATTCTTATATGTGGGTTACAGCCAAATTACAGGATGAACAACCCAGAAGTTACTTGGCACAGTTTATTGGAAAAATTAATAATATAATTTTACAAGAAAATTTACAGTATTAAATCTTTGTTTACAGTTACTGTTGTGAATTGTAAGTTGATTGTTTATTTGTTTGTTTAAAGTCACAGTTATATGTAATGTTAGTCCGAACCGAGCTTATTTATTATTCTTATAATAAGAAATAATAACATATCCCCTTTATAACAATTAAGAACCTAATTAAGAACCTGTTTTGCCTAAATTACCAACAACTACCCCTTTATACAAGAACCTTTTTTGCCAGACTTTAAAAAAATAAAGGTTCTTAACTGCGGGTGTTTACTGTATCTCTCATATTCTATATTATTCAGAGTTGAAGTAAGTACATATTTTTATTGTTTTATAGAAGAAAAAAGTCATGTAATCTTTTCCTACATGGCAGCACATGACACATGACGCTCGTGACACTTCCGTCACGTACTTTGTACGTAAAAGAACACTTACTCGTTTCCGCTTTGTAGGTGGCTTGTACTCCTCTATGCTTTTCAACTCCTCTTCACCGACTTTTCTACAGTTCGTACACCACATAGTTCCTGGTTTATACGTATTTACTCCTTTTCCATACTCATCAATCGCAGAAAACAGTCTTGATGGTATCGGGACCAATGTTGTAGAATGCCGGTCACACGGAAAAGAACAGTGATTATCTTGCTATTTTCTATATCGTTCTTGTGTTTTCTACACACTTTGGAATTCTCTGGAATTTCTCCAGCCCTTGCTAATTTATAATTTACCTTAAAAAGGCCTCCTAGAGTACAGTTATCTTTGTGCGACCGAGTTTTTGAAGCTTTTTCACAACCGTAGCTACTCGCAAAGCTGACACTCGTAGCGATTACTACAAAAACTACGAAGGAGGCAACTTTCATCGCGTTTTTCTCAAAATGTAAAAAGAATTAAAAAAGTGTAAACTGAGAATAGTTTGAGGGTATGACAAAGAGTGTGTACAGAAAAAAACGAGCTTAAATATGCAGGGAATTTCTTATAAATCAGCTTTGAATTCAGTCGTACGTAAAATCCTAATGTTTACAAATGTAAATTTGCCGCGCTGCAACATTGCCCACGCATGCGCATTGCGTTTGACCGCCGTGTTTCCCTGTATAGGCTATATATCGGAGTGTTACCCCTCCCCCCCCCCCCCCCCCCCCCCCCCCGGGGTGAAACTGCCTTTAATTTTTAATGATCAAGGATGCCTTGATCCCCTAGAAGTCATACTGTTAAGTTCACTAAGATAAATTTCCCCTCCCCCCCCCCTAAAACAACACCAACTAGTAAGTGAAGGTCTCCAATAAAATGTGTTTTATACCGGTATGTTATAGCTTAGGGATGTTTAAAAATTAATACCATTTGAAGGACAAGTTAGGTCGAATTGTAGTGACAAATCATGCGACTAACCTTCAACAAGTCCGTTCAATTTATCATCACAATCCCTAAATTCATACTGAAGCCTTTCCTTTTCTATCTCTCTTTGCTTGATATTACCACTGTAGGATACAAGAAAATAGAATTCAATTTGTAATTCCGAAGGAAAACCTTTCATTTCCGTCAACAAAACAAGATCAAATATTTTTCAAAATGTCAAAAAAAATCCTTTTCTTACCTTGAGGATAAAGTACGAATCACTGAAAGCAGCACTGCAGACTATAAAAGAATAGTTTAGGATTGAATTAATGTAATAAAAATGGTTTAAAGTGAAAGAAAATAAAGAATATTTACCGAAGAATCGTAGTATTTTTTTGGCTTGTAAGGCGTCGCCATCTTGAATACCACAATGAAATGCTACACCGCTGGCTCAATATACTAACCACAGGGATCCCACATTCAAATTTTTTGTTTTTAATATATTTATAAATATCATTAAATGGCAAATGTAAATTTGAAAAACTCAAGTTTGCAACAGGATTAAAACTATACATGAACAAAAATTGCCTATATTATTTACAATGCTAATATGAAGAAAATTTAGATCTAGTGATCAAAACCAGCGCATGCTCAACGAAATGTCAGGGACTCTGGGAAACCCTAGAATTTCAAGAGCTCTGATTGATTGAAAAACCACAGCAGTCTTAGTTTCCATTGAGAGTTAATCTGACCCTTTTCCCCTTGAGCTTGATTGCTAGTTTTGGACATAAAAAACAGTTTTTGTGCGGAAAATTCGACTTGAAAATCACAAATATTTAATTTGAACTCTTCGCACACGGCTGTTCTTATCAGGTTTGTGATTGGTCCGTTTTGCATTTTGACAATGTAGGGAGAATTTGTAATTACATCTCGAAAATAAAGCGATGTTTGGGAGCAAAATCGTCATGTTTATTGAGTTACTATTTTATAAAAGTAATATAAGACAGTTTTCCGTGTTATATACTTTGATCTAAACACGCGGGATGTTGGGAGAACACGCGAGAAGCTGGGAAACCACTCCACTACGCGTCGTTGTTTCCCTACGCTTCTCTCGTGTTCTCCCAACATCCCACGTGTTTAGATCAAAGTATATAACACGAGAACACGGAAAACTGTCTAATGTTTCTTTTAAAATGTCCCAGACAGTAAATCGTTCAACTTTCGCTGCCGTTTATGCGCTCGGATTTAGGTAGGTTACAGATTTTTTTCCAGATTTTATTACTTTAATCTTTACCTTTTCTCCCCATATTAGTTTCAACTCTCAGTCAGGTGCCACTTTTGAGAAATTATATTTTATATTTGTCGGGTCTCAGACTAACTCTGTCGAGAAGTGGAAAGACTCTAATTTTTCTCGACCGATTTTAATAGGATCAAATGAAGTTCAGACAAAATCCTTTTCATATTTTAAAGATGAAATGTTTTACTATAATTTTGCAAAGTTTCTTAGTTTTGGTTTTGTATCGCAGAAGTTATTTTTAAAAAATTGCAAATTCTAAGACGGCCACGTTAACCGGAAGTGTAAATAACTTCATTTTGGGATTTTGTGTCTTCAAAGTCTGTCTTCCATGTGGATGAGTTGACTTACAATGTTTTGAATGAAATCCCCAATGAACAAAACCCCAAAGAGAAATTATTTCAATTCCGGTTGACGTCGCCGTCGTAGAATTTGCAAATCTTAAAAGGTCGCTATTATATACATAGGGAGAGCAAGGCAAATTTTCAAACGGCTCAAAATCCCTCAAAAACACAAGTTCATGCCAAAATCGCCAAAATGTTCCTCAACTACTAAACAACATTTGTAGAGACTTTATTCAAAATGATATAGCAAATTAAGTCCCCCTGAAAGCATATCTTCAAACCATATGAAATTTGAATAGTTCACTCACTGAAGCTAATAACATCACAAAACGTCACAGCCCACTAACTCTGCACTGACCCTTACTTTCAGCTCTATCCCCGAAATAACAAAGTTATCGGAAAATTTAGCCCCAGAAATCGATGGCCAATAGTTGTTTCATTTGCATTTCTTAGGATGTAATTGAAACTTATTGGTCTGAGATGTACCATTAGAATTAGTCCAGTTCGAGCCCGAGTCAAGTACGAGTCACGAGTCAAACACGAGTCAAGTACGAGTCACGAGTCGAACACAAGTCATAAACAATTTTTTTTCTAAATTTATTTATTATTTTCAAAACGAAGAATAATTTTGAGAAATTTTCATATTCTTTTTTTATCAACGTGACTACCGTACAAGGCTTCAGTCGCCTGTCTAAACTCTACCGTTATCTTAATATGAGGACCGCGTAGCACTGTGCCGGGGGGGGGGGGGGGGGGGGGGTACTACCACCCCAACTTGGGTGGGGGTTTACTGCCAGGTCCTCAAAACCCTGACCCTATCCCAGACCTAGAATTTTGATTTCATATACATTTTTTTGAAATGCAAAAAACGATTATTCAATAGATTTCAATAACTATTTGGCAATTGTTTAATTGAATTTAAATCGTTATTTTTTGTGCCGGCAGAAAACCTAGCCTACCAGGCTAAAACAACTAAAACATAACCCTATCCCGGAAAAAATGTCAAAAAGATACCCTACCCCAGACCTAAAAGCCAAAAAACCATACCCTATCGGGCGGCACATACCCGTATAGCAAATATAGGGGAGTACCCCCCCCCCCCCCCCCCCACGGGGCACTGTGTAATACATAGAAAGGAAATAAGTTAAAGTTATAGCACAGGGAACCCGGCTTCGATACGTAGGCTTTAAAATATGTATGACATTATTAATTTATTGACGCGGGTTCCCTGTGTGTCAAGGAACAAGAGCGTACAAATGTCGCGTGTTTCCTGTGGTGTAAATTGAAACCTCAACGGCCGTGATCATTCTGTAACCAGATAGCGGATTAACGTAATAGTGGTAACGCACTCGTTTAGTAACAGTCAAATAGAGAGAAGGGATGAAACTAAGCCAATTTTATCGTTACATGAGCACCGTCAGTTGATGGGACCACCTTATAATTGAATTTGCTATTTAGCGTATAATGATGTTGAGT
This sequence comes from Anthopleura sola, assembly GCA_023349425.1. Lineage (NCBI taxonomy): Eukaryota > Metazoa > Cnidaria > Anthozoa > Actiniaria > Actiniidae > Anthopleura > Anthopleura sola. The sequence continues at coordinate 77,461 of JALHLI010000067.1, read as the reverse complement.
GTTGGTAGTAGGGAAAACGTCTTGGAAAATGTTTCCAATAATGCTCAGCCTATGAAATCTACGAAATTCACTGGCAACGACAATTTAAATTTTACGATAGGGTAAGTATTAAATCATTGGTTTGATTTGAATTTCGGCCGTTGATTTTTCAAAAAAATCTTGATAACAGCAATTCAATTTAGGCTTTTAAGAAACTTCCAAGTAAAGCAAGGGGCTGCTATTCCAACATCCAGAATCATTCAGATGTATATTTCAAATACAGATGTGTCTGATAAAGAAAACCAAAGAAAAATCGAAGAGCGCGAGGTCGGCCGGATACTAAAGGAAGCCAAGTGGTCCCATCAACTGGCGGTCCACATACTCTTAAAGCAAGCGTTTAGAAATAACCGTTTTATTTCTAAGCAGTTTTTACTTTCAGTTCAAATTATGCTCTATCGTAAAGTTTATTTATTAGGACCTCGTTTGGTATTGGTTTTGTTCATAAGCGAATCATTGCCAGAAATATTGGACATTGTCAGCGGTGTTACGTATGAATGAAAATGAAGTGGTTTTCTAGAGGAAAATTATAACTACATGGTTTCCAAGCACATATTTATATTCAACTATGATGTTAGTAAAACAATTCGTGCCAAAAAAATAGTTACTTGACAATCAAAAGAACAACTATTATTTTTCTGTTGATAAGCCTCACCACAGGAAGCCCATGAAGAACAAGAAACAAGTTTCAAACGTAAATCGTTACTTTAAGCTTCCTTATTGTATCTCAGCAGTCAATAGGAGCTCGTAAAAACAAAATAACGATATTTAGGGGTTTTTGAAGCTGTTTGGAGCAGTCCTCTGTGGTTTCTTGTCATTTTTAACTGAAAACTACGAGCTAACAACGCGTCGAATCACTTAAAATTTAACCTAACTTCAAGCTTCTTGGGAACCAACATTTTGCAGGCATGCTGTCTATTTTGAGCGGTTTTGGAATTATTAAACACTCGTTTGGTGATATCGAGGAGGAGCTCTTTTACTTATAATTGTTTTCGACTTCAAATAAGACGATTTTGGGGTCAAGTGTGGCCAGATTTATAGACGATGTATGGAATCTAGAGCTTTCGAAGCCTTTCAAAGGCAAGTAGTCCGGGAACCAATATGTCGCACGATTCAATGATCATTTTACGCTTATTTAGTAGCTTGTAGGGTGGGTTGTTTATCGCGATGTGGAGCTCAGAGGAAATAAAACCCTATTCGCCGTAAATAGAGGAAGCTCTATATTCCCCATACATTTCCTATAAGACTCGGCGGCTATTTTGTAAGCTGAAACGCATCATTGCGCATGTATGAGCAGGCTCATGTCCCATATTTCTGGCAATGTTTCTAAATCCTTCTTTCAGGGGTTTTTAATTGACTACCCGATTTAGTTTCATTAAACCAGTGCGTTACACTATTACGTTAATTCGCTATCTGGTTACAGAATGATCACGGCCGTTGAGGTTTCAATTTACACCACAGGAAACACGCGACATTTGTACGCTCTTGTTCCTCGAGTTTTAAGACACAGGGAACCCGCGTCAATAAATTAATAATGTCATACATATTTTAAAGCCTACGTATCGAAGCCGGGTTCCCTGTGGTTATAGTGCTAAGAGAAACGAGGTATTCTTAATAGCCAACTTTCCACACAAAAATACGCATTCTTACCAGTCTGAAGAAGATTTACTGAAGACACTTAATTATAGAATTTTTCAGGAACATTTAACCACTTAGAGATGTTAAAGTTTACGTCTTTTATGAACAGGAACTCGATCGAAACTAGGATCAGTTCGCCATTTTTAACTGGGGGGTCGGGGTAGGATAAAAAACACACTTAACGGGCTCAAATCGCGCTGAAACTTCGCCATAATACCGAATGAGGTACAGTGATTGAAGGAAATTTTAAAGAAAAATGTTGATTTTTTTTTTAATTGTATCATATGAAATCATTCAGTACCCTACAAATCTTACTTTCAGTAAAAAAAACAAACCTGATTTGAGGAAGCCAAAAAAACACAGTCGTCGAGAGACGGTTGTTGACCTAAAAAAAGATAGTACACGAGATAAAGAACGACCGTTTAACCGGCTGAGTGTTTGAAAATGGTGCGCTTCTTTTTAGACGCGATGCATAATGGCAATCATAACGCTCGTTCCCAGTTTCCTCTTATTTACCATATAGCTACAAACGCCAAAGTTAGAAGACTTTACCTATTCGAATTCACACTGGCCACATAATCGCACGGGAGATGATTTAATGATATGCAAGACTATATAACAATTTAAAAATCCTTTACCTTTCAGAAAGATATGATTGCCAACATAAATTAATCAACATGGCAGGAACTGGAACAGGGACAACAAGTTTTCTCCATTCATTACACACTATCATAACTGCTCCTCCAAAAACTATTCCAGCACCAGCAGGAGCACCAGGTTAGCAAACAAAACTAATTTTACTCCATTTTATAGATCGAATGCCATTATGGCCGCCATTGGCTTTCAGGAATAAAAACCTAATCTTAAAAAAATAATCAACACCATCAGAAAGAGAAATTAAACAAAAATGTATGTTTGGAAAGTTTCATTGCTATAAATAGAATTCAAGTGAAGCTATTTGGAATCAAAATTACAGAGATTTGTATGTGTTCAGTGATCTGTTTCCTTGCTACAATCTTGGACAAAAAGGGTTGAGAATTTTTGATAATATCTAAAAAATGGAATTTTCCCCATAAAATATTATCTAAACTAAAGTCCCCCCCCCCCCCCCCCCAACCTCCAGCACAATGTTGGTTCCACTGTTCTTTGGGGAGGGGGCCGTTGGAGAGGGATTTAACTGTGTTTTACACAACATATTCTTACAAACTCAAAAATTCTCAACCATTTTGTCCAAGATTGTAGCCTAGTTGTGGTGTTTTTCGCATTTTAAAATAAAACTTCTCAAGAATTAAAAATGTTTGTGTCAAACTTACTAGCTTTGTTCATGTCATTCTAATCTATAATTGTAATGTAGTAGTCAACAAAAATATGAATTTAAAATTTATGATATGATAATGAAGTGGCGGCCATACTGGCATTCGGTCAATAATTATTATCTTCTATTATTTAAAAATGATAGCAATTGACCTAAAATATAATTAAAGAAGTACAGTTAATATTTTAATGGTTGGATAAATAAAGAAACCCATGGAAAACCTATATATGTAGGTTCACTATTTCATAGGATTCCTGCTCGGAAAACAAGGTTTTAAAATCTTTGTTTGATTGCACGATCGCGACAGGTTCATCTGCGTCATTCAACCTACGAGAGGAACAGAAAAGATGGCTTGTGACTGGTATTTGCCTTAACAAAATTCTCCTACCAACTTTGCGAGATTTCGTGGAACAAGAGATGATCAAGCATTACACTCATCTTAGAACTACCCAAAACGTTGACAAACAAAGCCATCCAAAACACTTACTTAAAGATGGAAAGTGCAACAGTTTGAATTATGGTAGCATCAACAACAATAAATCAACACACAAGAAGAAAACTCGTTTTTATGACTACGATGTTAAATCTGCAGTTGACTTGGCTAAGCTGTACTTGCAGCCTTTTATGGCTAAATTCACAGGTAAAACATGTAGAGGTATTGGGGAGGGGGGGGGGGGGGGGACTATAACCCCCACACGTCTTGCTTATATCCACTAATTTTCTTAATATAAGAACCCTTCCCCCCACCTTTACCCTTTTTTCAGTTTAGTCTCTTATAGTTTCCAATTTCAGCCCCTCCCACCACTACATTTTAGAGTACATACTCCGCGGTCCTTGTGCGAAAAGTCATAAAAAGCATCCACAATTGACGCCTTAAACCGACTGGAAATTTTAGAGGTCAGGTAAAAGGCTGTAAGACATCTCGGGATGTGCTAAGACTAAACTTCGAAAAGCGTTAAGGTATTTTTTCAAAAGTGAAGTGCTGCGAGTAGCGTGCAATGTATGGCATTTAGTATTAGTATTTAGGCTAGGATTTATTTTCCTCGTTGGGCTCACCACGACGGGCATGAACAGCCTTTATTGGTATTTGGCATCAATTGATTTGTAAGGGCATTCAAGTACAAAAATATTCTTTATGTAAGGATATGGTCGATTGTTTCAGTTTGCAAATGTGGAACTGCGCTCAACGCCGACTGAACACACAAAACGGCGCTGAACTAAGAGTCATATAGAACATTGGCTACCCCTTGAAATATCGCCAAATTGTTCGTGGCCTTAAGGAATACATCCCGCGAAAAACACACTGAATTCGAAGCCCCATGGTTTTTCATGCGATTACAGGGAAAAGGACCAGCTCAGGACGGTTCGCCAAAGACGACGGCGCGGGCAGGAAAAACCTGATTACGTAATAGTGGTATGAAGACACCGCAGACCACAAGCACTAAGGCACCGAAAATCTTATCAAAATCTCAAAATCCTAAGATCCTTATTCAGCACGTTTAATTATGGATTCCACAGGGAGATCACACCTGCGTGCGTAGTATTGCTGCTCGCAGCAAAAACCTTGGATACGAGAAGTGACATCCTCGGCCGGACGGTACAAAAGTTATATTACCCCCTTTTTCCTACCCACCTCCTCCCTCAGTAGGACATCCTGGTAACTAAACTCGGATGCCTTCTTTTTCGATGTCTTCGCACTAAGTAGATTATTAAAAAGAGGAGTGCAGACCAGGTATGCTAGAGGTCTTCAAAGGACCAGTGTCCAAAGGGCATTGAAGGAGCAAAGACGTATACATTAGCTAATTCACAAGTGCTATTTATTTCTTCTCGTCTTTTTACAGGTTTTGATGATACTTGTGATTTATCTGCAGTACTTGGTATTCTCTCTTCTGCTAGCGTATTTTCTTCTGTAGTTCAAGGGCTGTCCAGCGATGTCAGGAAAGACGTCAGGAACGAATGGGGACATTGTAACTTTGGGCACTGGAATGGAATAAAGTTTGCAAAGTGCTTCCAACAGATGGAGTCCCTTGTACGAGCTATAAACTTGTCTAAAGCTGAAGAGAAGCGAATAACCGATGAGCTACAAGACTGGGAAACAAAAGGTATGAATGGAAGATGTTCCTACAATTCCCCATTTTGAGCATTGTTTTCTCAATGTTGCTTTACTTTTAGGGTTACAACTTTGTATGGGTAATATTGTGGACGCAGATCTGGTCAAGTTTATCGAGACAGAAGTTGCCCTGCTGAATGAAAATGTAAAACGTCAAGCAAAAAGCCAAGCAGATGAAGCCCTTCGAGTAAGCAATGGCTTGAAAAGTGTTCAGAAAGCTCTTGAAGAATACAAACAAGAGATCAACAAGGCCTTTGAATCGTTGAAACAATCTCAAGAAAATATCAGCCAAAAAGTAGACGAAGTGGTTGATAACACTTCTTCTATTGCGGAGACGGTGGGCTCTTTGAAAGATGATCAAGAAAATCTTACTGTAAAAGTTGGCAGTATGGAAAAGAACCAGAACACGCTGACAGAAAGAGTCGAGGAAGGAGAAGAGAAGCATGCTTGTCTAGAAAAGAGGGTCGAGGACTTGGAAACTGCAATAGAAACCAGAAGCAGTCAGGAAGCTATTATTACATTCCAAGCTCCGAATCGTATCCCGTGTTTCCATGGTCGTGTTGAAGAGCTTGAAATTCTCAACAAGCCATTAGAGAATACAACTGCTCCATGTAGTATGACATATGTGTCTGGACTTGGTGGAACTGGGAAAACCTCACTTGCTATTGAACACATTTGGAGGAACAAAGAAGTCTACAGTGGTGGGATGTTCTGGATATCCGGTGAAAGTAATAGTCTGTTTGATCTTTCCATGAGGGAAATGGCTCGGCAGATAGGGACCTTTGATGAAGATTTTCAAACAACATTGTCGAAAACCATAAGTTGGCTACAGCAAAGAAACCAGTACTGGTGTCTGGTGTTTGACAACCTGGACGAGCTTGAGCTTTCAACAGAAATGCTAAAACTTATTTGTGGCCAATGGAAACGACAAGCTAAAGGACATATCATACTTACTACAAGAAGAGAAAAACATCTTCTAGAAGAAGAGATTTCTGATTTTTCAGTGGAAAATTGCATCGAATTGAAAAATCTTTCAGAAGCTGAAAGCGTTGAGTTTATTAAGATGACAACAGGTAGAGTAGGTTATCAAGATGACGCAGTCATTCGTGAATTGGTTGTAGAGTTGGGCACCCTTCCTTTGGCTCTGGACCAAGCTGCAGCCTTTATCAAGAACAAGAAAGAGATATCATTTGCCCAATACCTAGATCAGTATAAGAAGCAAAAGTTGCAGATATTAAAGAGATCCAAAGCTCATTATCCTGCCCAAGACACCTCCAAGGACAGGATTGCTGTGCATACCACATGGCAGCTAAACTTTGAATATGTGTCTCGGCTGTCTGAAGAATATGGTATTGGCCAAGCAGCAGCTCTTGTTATGGAAGTGTCCGCGTTCCTATCGCCCGATGATATCCCACAAGAGATCATCAACAAAGGCTTGCCTCCAGTAGATAATAAAGACTTCAAAAATTGTCTTTCCACATCATTTGGAGTCTCTGACATGGTAGGTGTGCTGACCAAGTTCTCGCTGTTTCAAAAATTCACAGATAATTCTTTCAGTGTCCATCGACTTGTACAAGAAGTAGTCAGAAGTCGAATCAGTCAAGAACACCTGAAAGATGTCCTCCTGTGTGCTTGTAGGATGATGTGCTGCGCATTTGCTAACGTTAGATCACCAGTTGAAGTATGTAAAAGCTTTGAGGGCGACTCCGTCTTCAGCCAACAAAATCTCCCTTCGTTACATTTATGGGGAAAACTTGGTGCTCATGCTTCTGTCTTGCAGAAGTACTTGATACAGAATTCTCAGACAAATGATGCGCTTCGACAGGAAGTACTTTACACAGAAGAGTCTGCTATGCTTCTCAACGAAGCCTCGCTGTATTTCAGCGTTTGTCATCAGAAAGTTGAAGCAATGGAGCTCCAGGCTTCAAAATTAATGGTGATGATGCAATTACAGGAACTGTCTAGCGAAAGACTAGATCACTTTCGATATTTTGATATTCCGTTGAAAAGCGTCCAATTCAAGCTTATATCTCACTGTATGGCGAACCAGGAGAAATCGGTTTCTACAGATGAAGATGTAAGAGAGTTTACCGAGCATACAGAGGACAATGTTCAGAAGGCAAACCAGTTAAGAGAAAAAGGAAACAATGCTGTTAAACAACAGAACTACGACGAAGCAATCAATCATTACACGAAAGCAATGGAATATAACAAGGATGACCATCGACTGTACAACAATAGAGCTTTTTGCCAATTGAAGCTTGGGAAACCAGAGGAAGCGTTATTTGACTGTGAGCTCTGTTTGCAGTTGGAAGAAAGGAATGGTAAAGCATTGATGCGAAAAGCATGGGCTTTGTACGAGCTTTCTAAAACACAAGGAGAAAAGCTGAAAGGAAGGATGAGAGCTGCTGCTGCTCTTGCTGCTTATGTTGATCCAACAGTCACGAATGAAAGACTTTTCAAGGATATGTTCCCAAATCCTTCGTTTAAAGTTATTCGTAATTCTACGCAGCTAGCTGAATCATTCATACATTCATTGTTTCCTTCATTCATGCATTCATTCTTTCTTTCATTCATACATTTATTCTTTCTTTCATTCATGCATTCATTCTTTCCTTCATTCATGCATTCATTCTTTCCTTCATTCATGCATTCATTCTTTCCTTCATTCATGCATTCATTCTTTCCTTCATTCATGCATTCATTCTTTCCTTCATTCATGCATTCATTCTTTCTTTCATTCATACATTTATTCTTTTCTTCATTCATGCATGCATTCTTTCTTTTATTCATGCATGCATTCTTTCTTTTATTCATGCATTCATTCTTTCCTTCATTCATGCATTTATTCTTTCTTTCATTCATGCATTCATTCTTTCCTTCATTCATGCATTCATTCCTTCCTTCTTTCATGCATTCATTCTTTCATTCATTCATGCATTCATTCTTTCCTTCATTCATGCATTCATTCTTTCTTTCATTCATACATTTATTCTTTTCTTCATTCATGCATGCATTCTTTCTTTCATTCATACATTCATTCTTTCCTTCATTCGTGCATTCATTATTTCATTTACCCATGCATTCTATTCCCAGTATAACATTACTTCTTCACGAAGGATATTACGAGTTGCATGAAACAACGATCCACAAAGATGTACAACTTGTTGGTCTCAGCAAAGGCGTTAATGTGAAGTTTCAGGAATTGTTCATATTGTTTTCAAGCTTTTATGCTGAAGGCATAGTTTTTACAAAAGACAGCGGAACCATAACTTGCGAAAGTCGTAAAGGATTGCTCAATCTTCTTAACTGCCAGGTATCTGGTGGCCTTCGGTGCTGTAAAGATTTTCCAGATTGTAACGGGGGACCTGGGTGTGTTGCTTCTAGGCTTCCTGGACGCAGGCCATGTGACCGAAATGTTAACTTTGGTGGGCCTGAAGCATCTGGTATTGTTGGCAACCCAAGTATCCGCATCACAGGAGGAAGCACTTGTTATATAGAGAACTGCGAGATAACAGATGGCGGTGGAGGAGGAATCCTGTCCCATGGGGATGGGTCTAGTCTGACAGTGGAATGCTGTCGAGTAAACAGCAATGGAATGGCTGGACTTGAAGCTCGTGAAGGTGGTCGTCTTGTTGCTATTGACAATGATATCTATGCTAATAGATTCCATGGCATTTTAATCGGTCCGTCTGCTGGCAAATGCAAGGTTATCAGCAACAGAATATACGAGAACCACTCCGAAGGAATCTTCATTCTTAAAACAAAAGATCATGAGATGGAAGTAAAGAGCAATCGAATCTACCACAACCTTGCCTTTGGAATTTCCTTAGAAGATTGTCAAGTAGAAATCAAGGAAAACGAGATATTTGAGAATAATTTTTATGGCATCCACGCCAAGACCTTGACAACAGCTATCGTGGAAAACAACGATATCTACAGCAACAAGTGTGGTGGTATTCAAATTGGTGTAAACTTCTCTGGTCGTATTGTTATCAAGTCAAATGTTGTTAGAGATAATAGTGGACTTTGGCTTGAATATGGAGATACTTCTCTTTATTTACCTGGTTCAATGGTCCCTTCAGAATCTGCCGCCAGAGCAGCGGGACCGTTCTATCTCCCACAAGGCGAAGCAAACCTTTATATAGTACCTCCAACTGTGGAGAACAATGAGGTAAGGAACAATGAAGTGAAAGCTTACCACCCAAAGGAAAAGATCGAATCAGTTCAAAGTGAATGTGCTTTCTGCCGTAGCTCCAAGAATCTTCAACGATGTTCAAACTGTAATATCGCTTCATACTGCAACTCGACCTGTCAGGAAAGACACCGGGGGAAACACAAAGCTTTGTGTTCAGCGATTTCAGATCAGTACTATGTAACCGTCAAACTTAACAGGGATTTTGCCTCCCTTGCCAAATTGACAGGTTATGGCGAGTCATGGCTACTCAGTCTAATAGGCACTGAGAAAGCACGAAGATTAGACCTGAGAAGTAAGGTCCAAGGAGCAAGGTTTGTTGTCAAAATCCAAACTGCGAATAATAATGGTCATCCTCTTCAAAACCTAAGTATATACAACGAAAGTTTCTCTATTCGTGGTATAATCCAAAGCCCCGAAATATTTCATGTGATAATGGAATGTGGAGTGATAGGACGACATGGTAGAGCTGGTACAAGTAAGAAAGCCTATTTCAACGCAAAACTCGTCGATGGTGTAGAAAAACTAGAAATTTACTTGGGACAGCTAGCACCTTATCAAGATTGGTGAGCATCACAGGGAGCAAATTTGAAACACAGTACAACATTTTTAGCACTAGATAAAAAAAAATGAGCAGTAAACAGAATGGTTTTATGCCGTAACTATGTTCTGGATAGAGACTAGTTGTTTGTTGTAAATGATATTTTAAGTTGTACATTGTAAATTGATAATATAAAACAACACAAAACGAAGAAAATATTACTTTATCTATCAAGTGAGAGTCAATTAGATTGGCTCCTTCCTAGAATTAGTTTATATCAGATTAAATTCATTGTGCCTATCTTTTCGAGATATATGAAACTTTTAAAATCATGTGTTCATTTCAAAAGATAATCTAAAAAACATGCAAATAAGCTATTTTAGAACATTTCAAATCTGTCAAGCATAGTGCTCAAATGTGATACCGTAGAAAATATATTTTGCACAAAATAGTGAAATGTCTATTATCATATTCATTACTAAAGTCACACGAGAACACTGTAAACCCAGTACAGCTCAGTTAAATAGCATTCAGTATCGAATGCGTACGCATGCTTCTTAAAAACATCAAGTTGTATCAGTTTCTTAAATAACACTTTGACATTTATTCTTCAGAAATTAGTGTCTTCATTAAAAATGAATACCATAAGAAAGCCTCCGGCTCGTGATTGTATATCACATCAGAGTTAATAGAGGGGACTCATTCCCCTCTATTAACTCTGATCACATACAGCATTTAACAAATAGAAAACGTTTGCCGCGTTTACATAGCCTGATATAAACACGAGGGAATTTTGGGAGAAGTCGAGAGCTGCTGTGTTTACACAGAACTCAAGACTTCTCCCAAACTTTCCCGAGTGTTTATTTATATCAGGCTATGTAAACACGGCATAACGTTTTCTATTTGTTTTATAAAATATTGAAATTGCCGTGTTTACATAGCCTCATGTAAACACGGCTATAAGCCAATCAGAGCGCGCGTTATATTTGAACTATTTTTTAATGTTTCATCAATTCTATTCACTGGTTTCTCATTCAATCTATACTTTGAGGGGATTGTGTTTATGCTAAGTGCATCTCAAATGTGATGCAAATGAGTCAAATCGACATGTTTGATTGGGCGTAAGAAAGCATGAGTCGAAGTGCTGATAGCAGATATTAGAGTTACACTCCATTGCCTTCAAACACGACCACGAGCTCAGAACACCCTTTTTCTCACTTATATTAATTTTGAATAATCAGTGGAAAAGTAGTATAATTTTACTAATTTTTTTTCCCAATCACGTTTTAAAGTAGGCACAGCCACCCTATTTTACGTGCACAGTAAAAAAACAAAAAGTAAAAAAACATCTTAGGCGAGTTGGATGTAAGCTACATGGTGCTGCTTGGCGGGCATATACAGTTATTGAGTTAAGGAAGAGTATAGTCTGGAATTGTTGTTTAATTGTAATCTAAAAATCGGAATGAAAATACTATTTTTAGTCATTATATTTTAAGACCTGAATCATGAAGCACGAACCACAAAGTAGGCGCCAATATCTTATGAAATTGTTGTGGATTTGTGTTCTTTCTTTCTTTCTTTCTCTTTCCTTCTTTCCTTCCTTCCTATTTTCCTTCCTTCCTTCCATCCATAGTTGTGTGTCTTGACGGTTGTACTATAATTTGATAATTCATATCATAGCATGAGAGAGTTGACAAGACCTACCAACAGCTCGTACGCGCGTAATTCAAGTAATGGAAACAGTAATTGAATAACAAAACAAGACAAATTTTCTTCTTAATGATCTGAATTTCATTTTTGCTATAATGTATTAAACCTGAATGTATATTACTTTATATAAACATCATCTTCTTGATATAAAACGTCAACTTCGTGTTCTCTTAAAAATAGGCAAATGTTTGAAAGTTGAATCATAAAATTTCCAAAATTGCCTGACAAATGGATTTCATAAAATACCCAATCGTACAGTCAGTTTTTGAAACTGACCAATGTTTTTTTATATTTTCTTTATTAATAGGTATCTTGGCTTCACAATAATCTGCTAATTTTTTGTACACATATGGAAAAAACATTTATTTTATCATACAAACGCTCGGAGTGAATTCTTGGAGAACCTTCTGAAACATAAGCAACTCAGAAGATGATTCCAAGATGTTTCGAAGGATACTAAAACTATTACACGATGACAATACTTTTAGAAAAGAAGAATAAGAATAAGATCAGAGATTTTTTTAAATTTCTAAATGAGAAAGGTCTTTCATTTTGAAGGAGTTTCCTTTATAAATAGGAGTTCATTTTGCTATCAGAATTAATGTTCACGGTTTCTGCCTTTAGCTCTTAATTAATAAATGTCTAGGCACTCCCAGTTTTAGTAAATAATCTGCTCTGCTGCTGTCTACGGGTGGTTTTGAAATAGATTTACTGAATAAGTTTGTAATGGTCTTATAGATTACCGGGGTGGGTCAAGGGGAGGGGTGCAGGGGGTGCGCACCCCATTGGGACGAATTTGTACCCCTATTTTATAGATAACGAATACAAAATAATGTTATCTTTCTTTGAATTTAAGGGTGCACCCCTCTCTAAAAATGCCCTTACTTTTTACCTTTTCGTTTGCATGTTTTTCTTTCGGGCTGCTTTTTCGCGGGCAGCTGATGCGACTACAATGCTGCATCCCTCCCTGAACAAAATCCTGGATCCACCCCTGAATAAGCGAGCTGGGCAGATAGTATTACTGAGTTTTCCGAAACCTTCTCCAGTAATGTGTATGGAACACAAAGTCTAACTTTCAAAATCAATAATAAACATGACTGTACAGTAATAATTATTTCAAAGTCGTAGTTTCGTGTAAAGCAATAATGTCGATAATTTAATCAGGAAGTCTAAGGCATATCTATGAATTTTTATTAATTAATTAATGATAACATAGCCGCTATTGGTCAAGATTATCAGGTGTGGGAGAGAACCCATAAATTATCTTCTGAAACCTCAAGGTTGATCATCGTGCAAGTTGTGTACGAGCACAAACCTACTGCACCAACAATATCCTATACAACACCAAGTCATCAAAGTCATTAGGCGTGGGAGAACAGCTAGTTCTAGACAAGAACTTTTGAAACGTTCACGTTGAGTTAACCATTGAACAACTTGTTTACCTACTGGAAAAAGAAGGACAACTATCTTTGAACACTATTGTCTTTTCAATAGCAAGAGTCTACGTTCTATTTCCTCGACTCATTTTCAAAAAAAGCACCTGGATGTAAGGAGTCTTCGATATTTTTTATTACTATATCCTTAAGATTAGAAGATTTTACAATGAATGTGAACAATTCAACACATGCTCTTGGATCTTGGATACCACCAATTTCAGTTGATACTAAAGTAGCCTTGTATTCTATTCTACTTGTCTGTTCTCTCCTTGGTAACATACTCGTCATTGCTGTCGTGTATTGCAATCAACACTTAAGAACAAATATGAACTACTTGATTGTCAATATGGCTGTATCAGACTTGCTCGTTCCCTTGGTAGCAGTACCATGGTTTATTTCACGGTTTATGCTTCAACCAAGCGAGTGGTTAGTAGACGGTCCCTTTGGCGATTCTCTCTGCAAACTGGTTCCTTTTCTCTCAGAAATATCATCATTTGTATCATCTATCAGCCTGGTCATCGTTGCCTTACAAAGATTTATCGCTGTTGTTTATCCAACTCGAAGACCGATTTTAACTCGTAAAAAAAGATGGATTGTAATCTCTTTCCCTTGGATCGTACCCATGGTTCTCTACTCTCCATACTTTTACATTTTTCGTCTGACAAATGAATGGGGCTACACGATGTGCAACAACTCATGGTCACCAGCATTTGACCCTAATACAGCTCAAATAGTATTTATGACTTTCATTTCAATAATTGGCATTGTTATTCCTTTCATCGCAGTCATACTCTTGTATAGCATTATTGTTTATAAACTACATAAAAGCCTGAAGAATGTTATGCCATTGATTGAAAAAGAAACGATTCGTTCACGAAAGCGAAGAAATAGACGAATATTCTGCATGTCAGTAACTATAATCGTACTGTTTATCCTCTGCTGGTGTCCTATCTGTGCCTTACGATGGATGATCGACCTCGACCATCCTACAATACGGTCAATGGACGACAACATAATTTACAAATTATGGTTTACGTTTCGCTTATTGTGGTTCTCCCTAGCGGCGTTCAATCCCTGTATCTATTTTGTGTTTCTGAGGGACTTTAGACAAGGACTAAAAAGAATCTTGGCTCGAGAATGAACATCAACACTAAGGATACCAGAACACCAGGTGGAGATAGTAGGCAGGACTCAACAATATGTACACAATCTCACATCAATACCACTTCAGTTGAGGATGAACATCATCACTAAGCACTTGAGAAGAGTACAGAAGACAAGACAAGACAAGACAATACAAGACAAGGGAAGCAAAGAAAACGGAAGCGAGAAGAGAAGACAAGTGAAAAGAAGAGAAGTGAAGAGAAGAGAAGAGAAGAGAAGAGCAGAGCAGAGCAGGGCGATACTGTGGGAAAGAAATCGGGAACTGAAGGAAACCAATTCATAAACTTGACAAAATAGCCATAATATGATCAATAAGGATAGTTTTGGAAATGTAGATACTTTACCAAACCTAGTAAACAGAACATGGCTCATTGCATTTATTATATACAAGTTACTCAATGACTTTGCAGCTAACTTTGCAGCTACGAAGTACATAAGAAAGAACACACAGGAAAGAATTAGTCTGAAAAATGTGAAAGGAAACAAGAGGATTTACAATTTTCTCTCTAGAGAATAATCAAGCTGTCGAAACATGTAAAATGAATCTACCGATAATCCTTGACGGTCTCAGCTTCGTAGCTTTTTTCGGCGGTGACTAGCTTTATTGAAATACGACAGGATGACTCGGGATCAATCGAAAATTCCAGAACTATAGAGGCTTTTACAGGCTGCCTAAAAAGTAAATATTGATGTAAATTTACAACAATCCTATATTTTGTACGTCGGATCAGTACTGATCTTTGGGTGAATAGTATATCAAATCAAAGAAAGAAAACACAAAAACAACGTAGGTAATCAAGTATTTGAATTGTACTATATTTCGACTAGCGAGTACTAGTCTTCATCAGGTAAAATGGATGATTTACATCTGTGTATGCTGTACATATATATAGCAAAAAAAAAAAAAATGACGAAACAGAAATTGAGATGTATGGTGTGATAAAATTGTAACAAGTAGATAATATATGTTGTAAACCATGAGCGATAGGAAAATGTGAAATGAATAAAGGAATGATTAGTAATTTTCGTCCCGTTTATTAAGGCCTTTACGTTCTAGGGTGTTAGTTTTAGTCATGAGATAAGCTTGACCCCTGTCAGATATCTAAGTAGATTGTAATTGGTATGATTTAAGAAGAAGATGATTGGTTTTCTTTCGGTTACTCGGTTCGTTGTTTTTAATGCTTATGCGTATGTAAGTATTCATTTTTGTTTTTTCTCTCATCTTTGGTCTTAAGAAATTAGATGTTGGACTCGTCTCTTGCTGATAAATGAACTTTAAATCCCATAAAAACAAAGTTTATTCGTTATATTTTATTAGTCTATGCTAATTTCGTCAGACATAATACATGCAGGGCTCTAGATATTTTGAAAAGTATCAATTAGAGAGAAAGAAAGACAGAAAGAAGTCGGCAAACATAAAAAGAACAAGAAAAAAAAAAAAAACAAGAAAGAAAGAAAAAAAAGAAAAAAGAAAGAAAAAAAGAAACAAAGAAAAAAAGAAAAAAAGAAAGAAAGGAAAGAAAAAAAGACAGAAAATAAATAAATAAAAGAATTAAAGGAAAGAAAGAAAGAAAGAGAAATGCATCTGGTGTCCGACAGAAGCTGAGGCGACTCATTAAAGGGAATTAATGAAGAACCTTGTCTCTCTTGAAACCTGTCAGATATCAAAGTGAATTGTAATTGGTATAATTTAAAAAAAGAAAATGAGATGTTTTTTCGCCACTTTCTAGGTAGGTGGTTTTTATTACTTATGTAAAAATTCAATCTAAATTTCTCTTCGCTGAAAGAACAAGAAAGAAGGAACAAGAAAGAAAAGTAACATAGGAAACAAGCAAACGAACAAATGATATTTTCTAAAGATATTTGAAAAGACCAAATTACAAGTCGTCAAAGAAGGAAAGAAAAACAAAACAACAAAAACAACAACAAAAAAAAAAAAAAGAAAGAAAGAAAGAAAGAAAGTAAGGGCATTTTTATAGAGGGGTGCACCCTTAGTTTTAAAAAAAAGATAACATTATTTTGTATTTCTCTAAAATAAGGGAACAAATTTGTCCAAGAGGTTTATGCACCCCATGCACCCCTCCCCTGGATCCACCCCTCTAACTTATAAGGCCATTGCAAGCTTACTCAGTAAAGATTTGTTAGACCAACCGTATAGATAGCTGCAGGGCAGATTATTTACCAAATTGGGAGTACCTAACATTTAAGTACCTGGTTGAAGTAATGGAAATAACTGAATAACAAAACGAGACAAATTAACTTCTGAATGATCTGAATTTGAACGATCTTTCCTGGTGAAACAAAATGTATTGAACCTGAATGTATATTACTTGATATCAACAAACATTTCTAATGGTCGTACTTGTAGTTTTCCTCAAACTTTAAATGAAAAAAACCCAGCATCAATTGAACATAGAAATATTTTGCATGTGTCCGAATACGGAAAAAGAAATGTCTACAAGTTCGCTCACAAATTTTTTGAACGTCTACACATTCTAGATATTTTTATGTATTCAAATTTGAACAAAACGGCTTCCTTATTCCGTAAAAAAATAGGCAAATTTTTGGAAAGTTAAATTATAGAACTTTCAAACCTGCCTAACAAATGGACTTCACAAAATGACAAAACTTAACTGACTTAAGTCAGTTCCCGAAACTGACCAATTCTTTCATATTGTCTTCATTAATACAGTTTCTTGGTCTCAAAAAAGTATGCTCACAGTTTTCTTTTGTATATTCGGAGATAACAAACATTTATTTTATTACTTAAACGCTTGACTTGAGTTCTTGGAGAACCTGCTTAAACGTAAACATATGCAAACTTTAATCCATAGTGCCGAAGTTTGCAAGATGTTTCGAAGGACACGATATGTAATTGTATACTAAATATATTACACGATGACAATACTTTTAGAAAAGAAGAATAAGACAAAACCGTTTGTAAAATTACTAAAGTAGCGAAGTCTTTCATATTTTTTTTCATAATGAGGGTTTTGAGTTCTTTTATCAATGGAAGTTTATTGGCAGTATTAATGTTCACTGTTTCTGCCTCTTAACTAGTACATGTTAGGTACTCCCCATTTGGTAAATAATCTGCCCTGCTGCTGTCTACGCTTGGTCTGACAATATCTTTACTAAGTAAGCTTGCCATGGCCTTATAAGTTACAGGGGCGAATGCAAGAGAAGGAAGCATAGGGTGCGCACCCCACTAGGACGAATTTGTTCCCCTATTTTGAAGACATCCACTACGAAATAATGTTATCTTTCTTTGTATCTAAGGGGCGGGTGCCCCCTCTCTTAAAATGCCCCTACTTTGTCTTTTTTCGTTTGAATGTTCTTTTCTGTATCCCTCCTTGATCAAAATCCTTGATCCACTCCTGAATAAACGAGCTGGGAAGATATTATCACTATGTTTTCCGAAACCTTCTCCAGTAATATGTATGGAACACAAAGTCTAACTTTCAAAATCAATAATAAACATGACTGTACAGTAATAAATATCTTAAAACCGTAGTTTCGTGTAAAGCAATAATGTCGATAATTTAATCAGGAAGTCTAAGGCATATCTATTAATATTTATTAATTAATTAATGATAACATAGCCGATATTGGTCATCAAGATTATCAGGTGTGGGTGAGCAGCCATAAATTATCTTCTGAAACCTCAAGGTTGATCATCGTGCAAGTTGTGTACGAGCACAAACCTACTGCACCAACAATATCATATACAACACCAAAGTCAAAGTCATTAGGCGTGGGAGAACAGCTAGTTGAGTTGAGTTAACCATTGAACAACTTGTTGACCTACTGGAAAAAGAAGGACAACTATCTTTGAACACTATCGTCTTTTCAATAGGAAGAGTCTACGTTCTATTTCCTCGACTCATCTTCAAAAAAGCTCCTGGATGTGAGGAGTACTAGTCTTCGATATTTTTTATTACAATATCCTGAAGATAAGAGGTTTTTACGATGAATGTGAACAATTCAACACATGCTCTTGGATCTTGGATACCACCAATTTCAGTTAATACTGAAGTAGCTTTGTATTCTATTCTACTTGTCTGGTCTCTCCTTGGTAACGTCCTCGTCATTGCTGTCGTGTATTGTAATCAAAACTTAAGAACAAATATGAACTACTTGATTGTCAATATGGCTGCATCAGACTTGCTCGTTCCCTTGATAGCAATGCCATGGCAGATTTCAGGTTTGATAGTACGGCCTAGAGAGTGGTTAGTAGACGGTCCCTTTGGCGATGTTCTCTGTAAACTGGTTCCTTTTCTCTCAAAAATATCACCATTTGTATCATCTATCAGCCTGGTCATCGTTGCCTTGCAAAGATTTATCGCTGTTGTTTATCCAACTCGAAGAACGATGCTGACTCGTAAAAAAAGATGGATTGTGATCTCTTTCCCTTGGATCGTAGCCATGGCTCTCCTCTCTCCATACGTTTACACTCATCGTCTGACAAATGAATGGGGCTACACGATGTGCGACTTCTCATGGTCACCAGCATTTGACCCGAATACAGCTGAAATAATATTTTTTGCTTTTATTACAACAATTGGCCTTGTTATTCCTTTCATCGCAGTCATACTCTTGTATAGCATTATGCTTTATAAACTACGTAAAAGCCTGAAGAATGTTATTCCATTGATTGAAAAAGAAAGGATTCGTTCACGACAGCGAAGAAACAGACGAATATTCTGCATGTCAGTAACTATAATCGTATTGTTTATCATCTGTTGGTGTCCTTTTTTTACCATACTATGGATACGGCTGCTCAACCGTCTTTTAATACGGTCAGTGGACTTAGCCATATTTTCTAATTTGTGGTTTGCATTTATCTTCATGTGGTTCTCAATAGCGGCGTTCAATCCCTGTATCTATTTTGTGTTTCTGAGGGACTTTAGACAAGGACTAAAAACAATCTTTGCTCTAAGACGAATATCAACACTAGACGCACCAGAACACCAGCTAGGTGGAGATAGTTACCAGACCCCAACAACATGTACACAATCTCACATCAATACCACTTCAGTTGAGGATGAACATCAACACTAAGCATACCAGATCCTTGAGAAGAGTACAGAAGACAAAACAAGACAAGACAAGACAAGGGAAGCAAAGAAAACGGAGACGAGAAGAGAAGAAAAGAAGAGTGAAGAGAAGAGAAGAGAAGAGCAGAGCAGAGCAGGGCGATACTGTGGGAAAGAAATCGGGAACTGAAGGAAACCAATTCATAAACTGTACAAAATAGCCATATAAGGATCAATAAGGATAGTTTTGGAAATGGAGATACTTTACCAAACCTAGTAAACTGAACATGGCTCATTGCATTTATTATATACAAGTTACTCAATGACTTGGCAGCTAACTTTGCAGCTACGAAGCAAATAAGAAAATAACTACAGGAAACACACAGGAAAGAATTAATGTGAAAAATGTGAAAGGAAACAAGAGGATTTACAATTTTCTCTCTAGAGAATAAACAGATACTCTCTCAAATCCATCAATAGTTATGAAGCTGTCGAAACATGTAAAATGAATCTACCAATAATCCTTGACGGTCTCAGCTTCGTAGCTTTTTTCGGCGGTGACTAGCTTTATTGAAATACGACAGGATGACTCGGGATCAATCGAAAATTCCAGAACTATAGAGGCTTTTACAGGCTGCCTAAAAAGTAAATATTGATGTAAATTTACAACAATCCTATATTTTGTACGTCGGATCAGTACTGATCTTTGGTTGAATAGTATATCAAATCAAAGAAAGAAAAAACAAAAACAACGTAGGTAATCAAGTATTTGAATTGTACTATATTTCGACTAGCGAGTACTAGTCTTCATCAGGTAAAATGGATGATTTACATCTGTGTATGCTGTACATATATGTAGCAAAAAAATAATAATAATGATGACGAAACAGAAATTGGGATGTATAGTGTGATAAAAATGTAACAAGTAGATAATATATGTTGTAAACCATGAGCGATAGGAAAATGTGAAATGAATAAAGGAATGATTAGTAATTTTCGTCGCGTTTATTAAGGCCTTTACGTTCTAGGGTGTTAGTTTAAGTCCTGAGATGTCATTGACCCCTGTCAGATATGTAAGTAGATTTTAATTGGTATGATTTAAGAAGATGATGATTGGTTTTCTTTCGGTTTCTCGGTTCGTTGTTTTTAATGCTTATGCGTATGTAAGTATTCATTTTTTTTTTCTCTCTCATCTTTCGTCTTAAGAAATTAGATGTTGGACTCGTCTCTTGCTGAATGAACTTTAAATCCCATAGAAACACAGTCTATTCATTATATTTTATCAGACTATGCTAATTTCGTCAGACATAATACATGCAGGACTCTAGAAATTTTAAAAAGTATCAATTACAAGTCGGCAAACATAAAAAGAACAAGAAAAAAAACAACAAGAAAGAAAGAAAAAAGAAAGAAAGAAAAAAAAAAGAAAGAAAGAAAAGAAAGAAAGAAAAAAAAAAGAAAAAAGAAAGAAAAAAAAAAAAAAAAGAAAGAAAGAAAAGAAAGAAAAAAGAAAAAAAGAAAGAACGAAGGAAATAAGGAAAGACAGGAAGAAAGAATAGAAAGAAAAACTGACAAAGAAGAAAGGTAGAAAGAAGAAAAAACAAAGAAAAAAAAAAAAAAAAAGAAGAGGGAAAGAAAGAAAAGAAAGAAAGAAAGGAAAGAAAGAATGAAAGAAAATCAAAAAGGAAGGAATTAAAAGAAAGAAGGAAAGAATGAAGGAAAAAAAAAAAAGAAAGACAAAAAGAAAAAAAAAAAAGAAAGAGAAAAGGTAGAAAGAAAAGAAAGAAAAGAAAGAAAGGAAGAAAGAAAGAAAGAAAAGAACTAAAGAAAGAGAAATGCATCTGGTGTCCGTCAGAAGCTGAGGCGACTCATTAAAGGGAATTAATGAAGAACCTTGTCTCTCTTGAAACCTGTCAGATATCAAAGTGAATTGTAATTGGTATAATTTAAAAAAAGAAAATGAGGGTTTTTTTCGCAACTTTCTCGGTTTGTGGTTTTAATTATTATAATAAAAATTCAATCTCAATTTCTCTTTGGTGAAAGAACAAGAAAGAAGGAACAAGAAAGAAAAGTAACATAGGAAACAAACAACAGACAAACAAACGAATGATATTTTCTAAAGATATTTGAAAAGTCCAAATTACAAGTCGTTAAAGAAGGAAAGAAAAAAAAAAAAGAAAAAAAAGAAAGAAAGAAAGTAAGAAAGTAAGGGCATTTTTAGAGAGGGGTGCACCCTTAGATTTAAAAAAAGATAACATTATTTTATATTTCATCTCAATTTTATATTTCATTTAAATTTTATATTTAAAATAAGGGAACAAAATTTGTCCCAGTGGCCGTATGCACCGCAATACGGTCAATGGACTACGACATACTTTATAAATTGTGGTTTTCGTTTCAGTTAGTATGGTACTGCCTAGCGGCGATGAATCTCTGTATCTATTTTGTGTTTCTGAGGGACTTTAGACAAGGACTAAAAAGAATCTTTGCTCTACGATGAACATCAACACTAGACGCACCAGAACCACCAGAAGAGATAGTAGACAGGACCCAAGCATGTACAGAATGCTCACAGGATGAGAGAAACTGTAACTGGTTAAAGATCTCAAAACCATCAATACAGTTATTAAACTGTCGAAACATGTAAAATGAATATACTGGTAATCCTTGACGGTCTGAGCTTCCAGGTGCCCGGAGCACGCACGAACCGTCCAATCACAGCGCGCTTCGATGCTTAGCCAAGCGGCCCTTGCTCCAAGTCTCTTCCCAATACAAAAACACGCGTTTCAAAGAATTTAGAGAAAAAAAGTTTAAAAAATGAAAGTAAATCTTTGCGATCCATCTCCTCAAATTCTGTGAGATATATGACTTTTAAGACTCGGGCGAGGGCCGCTTGAATTACAACAACAATCCTTTTCGCGCTTAGTTTTTCGTACAGCTGGTTTGTAGCTTTTCTGGTCGGTGACTAACTTTATTGAAATACGGCTGGACGGCTCGTGATCAATCGAATATTCCAGAGAATATAAAAACTTTTACAGGCTGACTTGGAAATCTTGATGTAAACGACCATTTACGCGTGATGTGAGTACTGAAAAAACTTTATATTTTTCGAAATATTTGGCCGTAAAACATTCATGAAAGCCGTTCACTTTCCAGCCTCAAAATATATTTTAATATAACATTTGCTTAATAATAAAATCAGGTATGGAATCCTTTCTTCTATACAGGATATACTTATTGATTATTTTTCTTCGAAGTGAATAAGTATTCTGATGCTTTGTAGCAGGCTTTGAATATCGATTTTTCTTTCAGTTTTTCCCTGCTAGTAAAATCACAAGGAGAGGTGATCACGCTGTTTCGTAACGCACTGGTCACGCATGCATTTAGCACTCGATTTATAGTCTCACGCTCGAGAAATTGAACTGGGAGCTCCGCTTTCAGGCAGTGCCTAAATTTATTTATCCCACACAAATAAAAAAATACAGCAAATCAGAAAGCAGGAAAGCCGTTGTATATTCGTCGGTATTTCACTCTTCCTTCCCATCATGCACTGAGCGTCGAATCTACGCATTTGTATTTTCTATGGTGTGGGATAAAATGGTTATACCATGGCCAGAAATCTTGGACATTGAGCCCGCGATCGCAAAGCGGAGTTCCCTAATCGCAGTACTTCGAGATCACATCAAAAATATAAAAAAATGTATGTTACACGACAAAATTCATTTAAATAAAACCTTGAGAATTAATTTTTTTTTATTTTGCCAAGTTTGTATTGAAGTCTATAACTAATTGTTATTTCACACAAACAATAAAAAAAGTAAAATTCAATGGGCTTACTTTGCCTTTCCATGGCTTTAATTTTGCCCTTCGCTATCGCCGATCTCTCTAGCATCCATCATAGATTGGGCAGAAGTATCCATACATTTTCCCTTGGTTCACAAGAATCCATGACTAATTTTTAATTTGCCAAGATCGATCTAAGTAGAGCAATGTTTCCTTCGATCTCTTGCGAAGAAATTGGAAGTCTTTACCATCGACAAAGTTTGCCGTTTAGGAGTCAAAGTTTTTGATTTTTCACAAAAGAAGTTAAAAATCCATGTCGAGTGTATTCTGCTTCCGGAAGGCCAAGAAGACGCGCAGAATCGCCACTTTTTTGGCGTTTTAAAAGGTATTTTCTGAGCGTGTTTGGTACCAAAATGAACCTCTGGAATGAAGCTTAGCTATGCCGCAGAGAGTTCTGGGAAGACTTCTAAAGGAACCCTGTTACACTCGATGGCCGAATAAAGGACTAGATGAACAACGATATCGGATTGAACCTGTTTACTGACTCATGGCCGCCATCTTACATACCACAGGTAGCCCAAACATAACACAGGGTTCCCAGGACACTACATCTCCCCCTGTTTTCAGAAGCTATTTTACAACAACAAATAACAAGCATTTCTAAATCAAAAGTGTTCAAGTCTTTTAATCCTAAGTGTTCAAAATCTAAAGCGTTCAAGATAACCAGATAATAACAATACTAACAATAATGGCTCTGGTTATGTATCAATAATTCATAAACAGTGTTCATGTCTTTGTTACAACATAATCATTCAGTCGTGTCGGGAATTTTCTTGTCCTTTGTGGTCTTGCTCCACATGGTGGCCCAGTTGGCGGCCCAGTTGGAGCCTGATTGGTGTGCTGTTGGTCGTTGTAGACTTCTCTAGGCTCTGTATCTTGTGAGGCTGGACTTTCAGACCTCTCAGGGATGACTTCCTTAGCTTCGGGTGTGTTGCTGTCTTCAACTTCACTTGTAGTGGAACCCTCTGTGATGTACTTCTTGACATGACTAGAGTTCCTGGAGTACTGTACTCCCTCAGGGCTTTCTACCAGAAGGCTGTTCCCCTGCTTGTCTACCACTTTGTATGGTACTGGGCTGAAAGTAGTTGTCAGCTTGTTTCGCTTCTCTTGTCTGACGAGTACTTCATCTCCAATGTCTGTGTCAGAATACTTAGCTCCACGCCTTGCATCAGCATAGGCCTTATACTTTGCTTTCTGTTCAGCATCTCGGTCACGAACTTCTTGTTCCACGTGTACATCTCTCAGCTCGGGCAATTTAGTGCGTACTTTGCGACCAAACAACAACTCTGCAGGGCTCATTCCAGTGGTAGGATGTGGAATGCCTCTATATGCAGTCAGGTATGTTCTGAGCTCTCTTTTCCAGTCTTTCTTCTCTGCATCAGCAATCTGCAACCTCTTCAGAAGTGAGTTGTTCTGGCGCTCCACCTCTCCATTGGCTTGGGGCCATTTTGCTGTGTTCTTGTGATGTCGAATTCCTTCTCTCTCTATGTATTCTGCAAACTCTGCGGCTATAAACTGGGGCCCATTATCTGATGTCAGACTCTCAGGTAGGCCATGTCTTGAGAATACTTCTTCTAAGCAGGTAATAATCTTCGACGTCACAGTTGACTTTAGAATGTCTATTTCATAGTATCGACTATAATAATCGACTACTACCAGAATTGATTCACCTGATGGCATGGGTCCTAACAAGTCCACTGCCAAGTTTCTCCACGGTCCAGATGGGAGGGTTGTACTCCTTATTGGCTCTGGGTGATCCGGTCGGCTGACAAGTTGGCAACCGTGGCAAGCTTTGCAGTACCTTTCTACATCCTTTTCCATCCCTGGCCACCAGACTTTGCTGCGTAACCTCTGCTTGGTGCCAGTTATGCCTAGATGACCCTCATGGGCAAGAGACAACAATCTAGGTCTGAGCTTCACCGGTGCGACTATTCGTGGTCCTCGAAGCACAAGCTGTCCAATCACACAGAGTTCACTGCTTACAGGGACGTACTGCTTATGTTTCAGCTGTTCCCACGGTGTCCCATTTATACACTTTCTGACTTCGCTGAGCTCTTGATCATCAGCCGACGCTTCTTCAACCTCGCGTGTCGTCATGGCTTTTGGTGTTGCTGAGATTGCAACAAATCTCACATATTCCTCTGCCTCTGCAACATGTTTACTATCACTTTCACTCTTGCTCAATAGCCTTGATAGTGGGTCTGCAATGTTCTTTGCACCTGGTTTGTATTTCACCTTGAAGTCGTATGGCTGCATCCTGAGTACCCATCTTTCGATACGCGCACATGGTCTTGACTTTGGCCCGTAGATGACCTCGAGAGGTTTGTGATCTGTAACCAGTTCAAATGAAATGCCGTACACATATGGATGGAACTTCTCACAGGCCCAGACGAGAGCAAGGGCCTCCTTCTCCGTCTGTGAGTACCTCTTTTCAGTGTCACTGAGACTGCGACTTGCATAGCTGATGATTCTGGGGCCCTCTTTTTGTTGTTGGGTAAGAATTGCTCCTAAACCCACTGGGCTGGCATCTGCTATGACTGTCGTTGGGGCTTCTTTGTCAAAGTAGCCCAGGGTTTCTGCACTGGTAAGTCGTCTCTTCAGTTCCTCGAACGAACTGTTCTGCTCCATTCCAAACTGAAACGGTGTTCCTTGTTTCGTTAGTCGTCTCAGAGGTTCTGAAACAGTTGCCAGGTTGGGTATGAACCGTCCACAGTAGTTGACAAGGCCTAGGAAACTACGAACTTCAGAGGCTGTGCTCGGCTCTCTTGCTTCCAAGACAGCTTTTACTTTGTCTTCAGCGCAACTTATCCCTCGTTCTGACAGAACCATGCCAACAAACGTCAGCTCATCCATGCTAAATTGGCACTTCGCAGCATTAAGGGTTAATCCACACTCGCCCAGTCTCTTGACAACTTTTTCTAGTCGAGCATTGTGTTCCTCCTGATTTCTTCCATGTACTATGATATCATCTGAAATGTTTTGTTGACCTTCTATGCCAGCTAGGGCTGTCTGGATTTCATTCTGATATTGCTCGGAAGCTGAACACACTCCGAACAACAGTCTCTTGTAACGGTAGAGTCCACAGTGAGTAGCAAATGTAGTAATTCCTCTTGAATCCTGGGTAAGGACAATCTGGTGATACCCCCATTTGAGGTCTAGCTTGCTGAAAATCTTGCTACCACTCAGGTCTTGCGTGATCTCCTCCACTGTCGGGATTGGATGCCTTTCTCTCTGTATTGCCTCATTCGCCCTGCGCATGTCTACGCACAGACGGATGTCATTGTTGGACTTTGGTACCACTACGACCGGATTGACCCAAGGAGTGGGCCCTTCTACTGGTTCTATGATGTCCATGTCGATAAGTTCCTTTACTTTCTCTTCGACCTTCGCTCTCAGGTTGAACGGGGTTCTTCTAAGTGGTTGAGCCACTGGTCTAACGCTGGGGTCAATGTGTAGCTGTACTTCGCGGTCTTTCAGTTTGCCGACGCCTTTGAAGACTTCTGGGTATTTTCGCTGTAGGGACTCTCCAATGTCTCCTGATTTCGCATCTACTGTTGCAATGTCTATGCCTATTTTCAGCACTCCAAGCTTCATGGCTGTTTCTCTTCCAAGGAGTGACTCTCCTTTCTCGCGGATCACACAGAACTCAGCTTCAGTGCTGTTGCTACCTGCAACTATCTTTGTGTCGAATGTTCCAATGACTTCCAACGGCTTATCAGATGCATAAGTATAGAGTTTCCTGTTTGACTTTGTTGACTGACACTCTATCTTCTGTCTCTTCAGCCATTCCCATGTCTGTTGGTCCACTATGTTGGTGGTAGCCCCTGAGTCAACCATCACATCGAGCTGACAGCCTCCGATGGTCACTTTGATTTTCTGTAGCTGGCTGTCCCTCACACTGAATGCATAGACGTCCTCCTTTGTTCCAGTGTTAACAGCATTGGCTCTACTCCTACTCGGTCTTCTACTTTGGGTGGTACGGGGTTTGCTGTCGTATGATGTTTTCTTCTTTGTCCTACATTGTGAGCCAAAGTGATCCTTTCCACCACATTCACGGCAGGTTTTTCCTTTTGCTGGACAAGTTGGGTCTCTACCATAGTGTCCTGTGTTTCCACACCTGTAACAGGAGTTGTTCTTTGTCTGTTTATGGCCTCTCTTACCATCCACTTTGTTGACATGTTCACTTTTGGGCTTGATCTCTGCTGGTTTGGACAATGACAAGGCTTCCAGCTGCGTTTCAACTTTTTCACACTGCTCAGCAATCTCTAGAGTACGTTTGAGGGTTAATTCTTTCTCTTCCTCTAGTAGTCTCCTTCGCAGGTATTGAGATTTACACTTCTGGAGGACCTCATCGCGTATGTGGTTGTCTGTGTCTCCTCCGTAGCCACAGTCCTTTGCTGCTCTTCTCAATCGGGTGACAAACTGAAGTACAGTCTCTTTTTCTTGTTGCTGGAGCTGTTTAAAGGCATGTCTTGCATATGCTGTGTTTACTTTTGGCTTAAAATATGCATTGAGTGCGTCCACGGCTTTCTTGTAGTCTTTGTTCTCACCTGTATCAGCCAAAGTATAGAATATGTCTTGAACATCAGGACCAGCATAGTGAAGAAGTTGAGCTCTTCTTCTGTGCTTGTTCGTATCAGAATCTACAGAAATTATCAATCCCTGAGCATCAGCGAACAATTCGAAGGACTTCAGCCACCGTGTCCATCGAGTACCAAGTGTCGATGGATCTCCATGACAATCGAATTTTCCAATCACGTTTTTTTTCTCTTCCGACGACATTTTTACAAAAATACTGCTTCCAGATTACTCTTTAACGGCTTAAGATCATCCTCGTCGCCAATGTTACACTCGATGGCCGAATAAAGGACTAGATGAACAACGATATCGGATTGAACCTGTTTACTGACTCATGGCCGCCATCTTACATACCACAGGTAACCCAAACATAACACAGGGTTCCCAGGACACTACAAACCCCAAAATCACTGATAAAAGACTATGCACTTTTACTTCCGGTGAGATCCAGTTTGGCGCGAATTTTAGAAATACAAAACAAAATGTCGGATGAACTTGATTTTTATGATTTTCAAAAGCTCCAAAGTACTTTGAGGGTTGATTTTTAATTGTAGTCTTACATATGTACGACAACGATACGTAAATGCAAGTGAAATTTCATATCTCCGATGGGTAATTCCGCTGACTTCATCGCGGGCGCAAAATGACCGAGATTTCTGGCCATGAATGGTTACTCGTGGCACACCGTGGATATCGCACTCGTCACTTGTATTTTCTTTGTGTACACACTCGCCTAAAGGCTCGTGTGTATACTAGAAACTACAAGTGACTCGTGGAACATTCCACGGTATGCCACGAGAAACCATTGTATAATTAGTATATATTATGTACTCCTAGGTCTTGTTAAGGTTGACTAATTATACTGCTCTCAACCAATCAGAATCGAGTATTTTGTTAAAGACATATATAGCAATTGACCATTTTTCATTACCGTATTTTTATAGTTTTCGGTTATGAGCTTTGGAACTCCTTTTCAAACCATGTTCATACTGAAAATTTATTCTAGTTGTTCTAGTTTTTAGTAAGAATCTCTTCAAATATATAGCACTGAATATCAATAAACACCTTTTGACTGAAAAACCAGAACATATGAATACTTTTGTATGTGCGATTATTTTTTTAATAGAAAAAGGAGCTCTCGAGTTTTTAATATTTTGGCCACATTTCATTAAGTTTGCTGGCTAATTAACCACACGTTAAATTTGTGTACATGCTAAAAAAAACCCGCTGAATTACCTTCAAAATTTGATCAGGAAACCACTGATACAAATATTGAAACTCAAATTTTTAGTTAGTTCCTCAAAATAATGTTTAAAGTAGATATCTTGTGAAAAAGCTTTTTATTAATTTCTAAGTTATAAATTATTTTAAGCCAATATATTGATGTCCGCCATTTTTTTTTTCAAAAACTTGTCAACATGGTAATTTTCAAAATTCAGCATCTAGAAAACGAGCTCAGGACACCATTTTTCTTTCTTATATTAATTTTGAATAATCAGTGGAAAAGTAGTATAATTTTGCTAAAAAAATGTTTTTTTTCCCAATCACATTTTAAAGTAGGCACAGCCACCTTATTTTACGTGCACAGTAACAAATAAATAAAAAAAAAACAGTAAAAAACATGTTAGGCGAGTTGGATGTAAGCTACATGGGGCTGTTTGGCGGGCATATACAGTTATTGAGTTAAGAAGGAGTATAGTCTAGAATAGTTGTTTAATTGTAATCTAAAAATCGGAATGAAAATACTATTTTTAGTCATTATATGAGACCTGAATCATGAAGCACGAACCACAAAGTAGGCGCCAATATCTTATGAAATTTTTGTGGATTTGTGTCAGTTATTTCTTTCTTTCTTTCTTTCTTTCTCTTTCCTTCTTTCCTTCCTTCCTATTTTCCTTCCTTCCTTCCATCCATAGTTGTGTGTCTTGACGGTTGTACTATAATTTGATAATTCATATCATAGCATGAGATAGGTGACAAGACCTACCAACAGCTCGTAATTCAAGTAATGGGAACTGTAATTGAATAACAAAACAAGACAAATTTTCTTCTTAATGATCTAAATTTCATTTTTGCTTTAATGTATTAAACCTGAATGTATATTACTTTACATAAACATCATCTTCGTGTTCTCTTAAAAATAGGCAAATGTTTGAAAGTTGAATCATAAAATTTCCAAAATTGCCTGACAAATGGATTTCATAAAATACCCAATCGTACAGTCAGTTTTTGAAACTGACCAATGTTTTTTCATATTTTCTTTATTAATAGAGTATCTTGGCTTCACAATATTCTGCAAATTGTTTGTACACATATGGAAAAAACATTTATTTTATCATACAAACGCTCAGAGTGAATTCTTGGAGAACCTTCTGAAACATAAGCAACTCGGAAGATGTTTCCAAGATGTTTCGAAGGACACGATATGTAGTAGCATACTAAAACTATTACACGATGGCAATACTTTTAGGGAAAAAAAATAAGAATAAGACCAGAGATTTTTTTAAATTTCTAAAGGAGAAAGGTCTTTCATTTTGAAGGAGTTTCCTTTATAAATGGGAGTTCATTTTGCTATCAGAATTAATGTTCACGGTTTCTGTCTCTAGCTCTTAATTAATAAATGTCTAGGCACTCCCAGTTTTAGTAAATAATCTGCTCTGCTGCTGTCTACGGGTGGTTTTGAAATATATTTACTGAATAAGTTTGTAATGGTCTTATAGATTACCGGGGTGGGTCAAGGGGAGGGGTGCAGGGGGTGCGCACCCCATTGGGACGAATTTGTACCCCTATTTTATAGATAACGAATACAAAATAATGTTATCTTTCTTTGAAATTAAGGGTGCACCCCTCTCTAAAAATGCCCTTACTTTTTACCTTTTCGTTTGCATGTTTTTCTTTCGGGCTGCTTTTTCGCGGGCAGCTGATGCGACTACAATGCTGCATCCCTCCCTGAACAAAATCCTGGATCCACCCCTGAATAAGCGAGCTGGGCAGATATTATTACTGAGTTTTCCGAAACCTTCTCCAGTAATATGTATGGAACACAAAGTCTAACTTTCAAAATCAATAATAAACATGACTGTACAGTAATAATTATTTCAAAGTCGTAGTTTCGTGTAAAGCAATAATGTCGATAATTTAATCAGGAAGTCTAAGGCATATCTATGAATATTTATTAATTAATTAATGATAACTTAGCCCCTATTGGTCATCAAGATTATCAGGTCTGAAAGAGCAGCTATAAATTATTTTCTGAAACCTAAAGGTTGATCATCGTGCACATTGTGTACGAGCACAAACCTACTGCACCAACAATATCGTATACAACACCAAGTCATCGAAGTCATTAGGCGTGGGAGAACAGCTAGTTCTAGACAAGAACTTTTGAAACGTTCACGTTGAGTTAACCATTGAACAACTTGTTGACCTACTGGAAAAAGAAGGACAACTATCTTTGAACACTATCGTCTTTTCAATAAGAAGAGTCTACGTTCTATTTCCTCTACTCATTTTCAAAAAAGCTCCTGGATGTGAGGAGTCTTTGATATTTTTTATTACTATATCCTGAAGATAAGAGGTTTGTACGATGAATGTGAACAATTCAACACATGCTCTTGGATCTCGGATACCACCAATTTCAGTTGATACTGGAGTAGCCTTGTATTCTATTCTACTTGTCTGGTCTCTCCTTGGTAACGTCCTCGTCATTGCTGTCGTGTATTGTAATCAAAACTTAAGAACAAACATGAACTACTTGATTGTCAATATGGCTGTATCAGACTTGCTCATTCCCTTGATAGCAGTACCATGGTTTATTTCACGGTTTATGCTTCAACCAAGCGAGTGGTTAGTAAACGGTCCCTTTGGCGATGCTCTCTGTAAGCTGGTTCCTTTTCTCTCAGAAATATCATCATTTGTATCATCTATCAGCCTGGTCATCGTTGCCTTGCAAAGATTTATCGCTGTTGTTTATCCAACTCGAATACCGATTTTAACTCGTAAAAAAAGATGGATTGTGATCTCTTTTCCTTGGATCGTAGCCATGGCTCTCTGCTCTCCATACTTTTACATTTTTCGTCTGTCAAATGAATGGGGCTACACGATGTGCATCAACTCATGGTCACCAGCATTTGACCCTAATACAGCTCAAATAGTATTTATCACTTTCATTTCAATAATTGGCATTGTTATTCCTTTCATCGCAGTCATACTCCTGTATAGCATTATGCTTTATAAACTACGTAAAAGCCTGAAGAATGTTATGCCATTGATTGACAGAAGAACGATTCGTTCACGAAAGCGAAGAAACAGACGAATATTCTGCATGTCAGTAACTATAATCGTATTTTTTATCCTCTGCTGGTGTCCTATCTGTGCCTTACGATGGATGATCGACCTCAACCATCCTTTAATACGGTCAATGGACGACGACATAATTTATAAATTATGGTTTACGTTTCGCTTATGGTGGTTCTCCCTAGCGGCGTTCAATCCCTGTATCTATTTTGTGTTTCTGAGGGACTTTAGACAAGGACTAAAAACAATCTTGGCTCTAGGATGAACATCAACATTAAGCATACCAGAACACCAGCTGGGATGTGGAGTAGCCAGAACCCAACAATATGTACACATACGAGACGAGACGAGACGAGGCGAGACGAGACGAGACGAGACGAGACGAGACGAGACGAGACGAGACGAGACGAGACGAGACGAGACGAGACGAGACGAGACGAGACGAGACGAGACGAGACGAGACGAGACGAGACGAGACGAGACGAGACGAGACGAGACGAGACGAGACGAGACGAGACGAGACGAGACGAGACGAGACGAGACGAGACGAGACGAGACGAGACGAGACGAGACGAGACGAGACGAGACGAGACGAGACGAGACGAGACGAGACGAGACGAGACGAGACGAGACGAGACGAGACGAGACGAGACGAGACGAGACGAGACGAGACGAGACGAGACGAGACGAGACGAGACGAGACGAGACGAGACGAGACGAGACGAGACGAGACGAGACGAGACGAGACGAGACGAGACGAGACGAGACGAGACGAGACGAGACGAGACGAGACGAGACGAGACGAGACGAGACGAGACGAGACGAGACGAGACGAGACGAGACGAGACGAGACGAGACGAGACGAGACGAGACGAGACGAGACGAGACGAGACGAGACGAGACGAGACGAGACGAGACGAGACGAGACGAGACGAGACGAGACGAGACGAGACGAGACGAGACGAGACGAGACGAGACGAGACGAGACGAGACGAGACGAGACGAGACGAGACGAGACGAGACGAGACGAGACGAGACGAGACGAGACGAGACGAGACGAGACGAGACGAGACGAGACGAGACGAGACGAGACGAGACGAGACGAGACGAGACGAGACGAGACGAGACGAGACGAGACGAGACGAGACGAGACGAGACGAGACGAGACGAGACGAGACGAGACGAGACGAGACGAGACGAGACGAGACGAGACGAGACGAGACGAGACGAGACGAGACGAGACGAGACGAGACGAGACGAGACGAGACGAGACGAGACGAGACGAGACGAGACGAGACGAGACGAGACGAGACGAGACGAGACGAGACGAGACGAGACGAGACGAGACGAGACGAGACGAGACGAGACGAGACGAGACGAGACGAGACGAGACGAGACGAGACGAGACGAGACGAGACGAGACGAGACGAGACGAGACGAGACGCGGGATCAATCGAAAATTCCAGAACTATAGAGGCTTTTACAAACTGCCTAAAAAGTAAAAACTGATGTAAATTTAGAACAATCCTATATTTTGTACGTCGGATCAGTACTGATCTTTGGTTGAATAGTATATAAAATCAAAGAAAGAAAAAACAAAAACAACGTAGGTAATCAAGTATCTGAATTGTACTATATTTCGACTACCGAGTACTAGTCTTCATCAATTAAAATTGATGATATACATCTGTGTATGCTGTACATATATGTAGCAAAAAAAAATGATGAAAAAGAAATTTAGATGTATAGTGTGATAAAAATGTAACAAGTAGATAATATATGTTGTAAACCATGAGCGTTAGGAAAATGTGAAATGAATAATGAAATGATTAGTAATTTTAGTCGCGTTTATTAAGGCCTTTACGTTCTAGGGTGTTAGTTTAAGTCATGAGATAAGTACTGATCTTTGGTTGAATAGTTATATATCCTCACTGCATACTCATTATCACGTCGCAGTAAGTTAAGTTATAGGTGAGATCCGCTCCTGTCCCTCACCAAGGTAAAGAGACGAGATGGAATATGGCTTACATCCAAATATACCCATAACTAATCCTTAATTCAATACTTAAAAACCATATCCATTACTCAAAACCAATATTCATTACTCAGAACCCATATCCATCACTCAGAACCCATATCCATTACTCAGAACCCATATCAATTACTCAGAACCCCCAATACTCCACAACTCAAAGCTTATTAACCTTTGATCCGACGTGACAAGTCATACGTATGCTTAGCATGTAGGTTGCCTGCTCTGAAGTGGTTTGGGTCCAGAAGACGCAACTGAGAAAGTCTCCCCAGGCCCGGACGAGCGCACACCAGGGAAGACGGAGGCAAAGGGCCAACAAAAGGCAGGGTTTCCTCGATGATGCACCTTAAGGGAATAGCCCCGGCTGGTTCTAGCCTGTTAACTTCTTCCAATCTTGACGCAAACTGAGTGCAATCAGCCTACCAGCATAAACCAACCCGGGGTGACAAAAAATGGAAAAGGCTTACTAGACAGGAAACCCTACCCTCCGTCGGCCCCAGGCTCCGAACCAGGTCCGAAATAGAGGCACTGAGGAGGCCCCCTGAGGCTGACAGAGGGAGAGTACAAAAAACTATACCGTTAAATGTAAAAATAGGAGAAGAGTATTTTTTGGAGGGAATTTGCCATATAAAATTGAAGAAAACACAGATAAAGACATTCACAATTAATTCTCTTGTACCCATGGCTCTCCGGGCCATCTTCGCTCACTCGGTGGTATTCACAATTAATTCTATTGTACACATGGCTCTCCAGGCCATCTTCGCTCACTCGGCGGTATTCACAATTAATTCTCTTTTACCCATGGCTCTCCGGTCTATCTTCGCCCACTCGGCGGTACTCACAATCAATTTTAACGTATACGCATGGCTCTCCAGGCCATCTTCGCTCACTCGGCGGTATTCAAAATTAATTCTCATGTTTCGCCCACTCGGCGCCGGTATTACACTAAATTCTCGTATTCCCCTGGCTCTCACCAGGCGCTATTATAATACCCGAAGAAAAATAAACAATAGGAACAATAAGACGAAAGAAAAAATAGGCTGCGAATAGAGCTAAGCGAGCTGTAAAAACTACAATGAAAAAACCCCTAGGGACACAAAAACGCTCGATATTAAAAACAAAAGATGCCGAGAACGAAACAAGAAAAACTAAACGAGCCAACAAACAAAGGAATAAAACTGCTAAGAAGCGTAAGAAAAAACACCAAACGAATATGTACATGACAAGGAAAGCCAAAAGTAGCTGACTCAAAAACTTTGGCCGATAGTATTCTTACGCAAAAATACGATACTGAGCAGCCTTTGAACTACCTTCACCGGTGGTATTCAACGTAAAAATATCCTACAGCGTAAAGCTGACTTCACCGGTGCACCCAATTGAAAAGTATCGACAGAGTTCTCGCTAGAGCAAGGAAATCTACAATCAAATAAAACTATACAAACTGTGCTTGACGACTCGTGCTGCCAGCATTCACCAGTTCTGCGTCTGTTGAGGTATCATGAGCGTTTCGAGGAGCTGCAGTTGTTCGTCTTTCTCAAGTGAGTTATCTTCGCTGGTGGCGGTGGTGGACAGCAAAACCAAAACTCGACTTCTCGCGACGCTCCGAACTACGTTATGCAATAAGGCATGTGTGTGGAGTTAATTTATACAGCTCCGTGCTAATTAATTATGCAGTGAGAATAGTATATAAAATCAAAGAAAGAAAAAACAAAAAACAACGTAGGTAATCAAGTATTTGAATTGTACTATATTTCGACTAGTGAGTACTAGTCTTCATCAGGTAAAATGGATAATATACATCTGTGTATGCTGTACATATATGTAGCGAAAAAGAAAAAAAATGGAAGGGAATGACGAAATAGAAATTGAGATATATAGTGTGATAAAAATGTAACAAGTAGATAATATATGTTGTAAACCATGAGCGATAGGAAAATGTGAAATGAATAAAGGAATGATTAGTAATTTTCGTCGCGTTTATTAAGGCCTTTACGTTCTAGGGTGTTAGTTTAAGTCCTGAGATGACATTGACACCTGTCAGATATGTAAGTAGATTTTAATTGGTATGATTTAAGAAGAAGATGATTGGTTTTCTTTCGGTTTCTCGGTTCGTTGTTTCTAATGCTTATGCGTATGTAAGTATTCATTTAAGTTTTTTCTCTCATCTTTGGTCTTAAAAAAATTGGATGTTGGACTCGGCTAGCTCTCGCTGATAATTGAACTTTAAATCCCATATAAACATAGTCTATTCGTTATATTTTATCAGACTATGCTAAATTAGTCAGACATAATACATGCAGGGCTCTAGATATTTTGAAAATGATCAATTAGAAGTCAGCAAACATAAAAAGAACAAGAAAAAACAACAAGAAAGAAAGAAAAAAGAAAGAAAGAAAGAAAGAAAAGAAAGAAATAAGAAAAAAAAAAAAGAAAGACCGAAGAAAATAAGGAAAGAAAGGAAGAAAGAATAGAAAGAAAAACTGACAAAGAAGAAAGGTAGAAAGAAAAAGAAAAGAAAAAAAAAAAAAAAAGAAGAAGAAAGAAATAAAGAGAAAAGGTAGAAACAAAAGAAAAAAAGACAGAAAAATAAATAAATTAAAGAATTAATTAAGAAAAGAAAGAGAAAAGGTAGAAACAAAAGAAAAAAAGACAGAAAAATAAATAAATTAAAGAATTAATTAAGAAAAGAAAGAGAAAAGGTAGAAACAAAAGAAAAAAAGACAGAAAAATAAATAAATTAAAGAATTAATTAAGAAAAGAAAGAGAGAAAGAGAAATGCATCTGGTGTCCGTCAGAAGCTGAGGCGACTCATTAAAGGGAATTAATGATGAACCTTGTCTCTTTTGAAACCTGTCAGTTTTCAAAATAAATTGTAATTGGTATAATTTAAAAAAAGAAAATGAGATGTTTTTCCACCACTTTCTCGGTAGGTGGTTTTAATTACCTATGTAAAAATTCTCAATTTCTCTTCGCTGAAAGAACAAGTAAGAAGGAACAGGAAAGAAAAGTACTATAGGAAACAAACAAACAAACAAATGATATTTGAACAAATGAAAGAAGAAAAGAAAAAAAGAAAAAAAAAAAAAAAGAAAGAAAGAAAGAAGAAAAGAAAAAAAGAAAAAAAATAAAAGAAAGAAAGAAAGAAGAAAAGAAAAAAAGAAAAAAAATAAAAGAAAGAAAGAAAGAAGAAAAGAAAAAAAGAAAAAAAAAGAAAAGAAAGAAAGAAAGAAGAAAAGAAAAAAGAAAGAAAAAAAAAGAAAGAAAGAAAGAAAAAAAGAAAAAAAGAAAAAAAAAGAAAAAAAAGAAAGAAAGAAGAAAAGAAAAAAAAGAAAAAAACAATAAAAGAAAGAAAGAAAGAAGAAAAGAAAAAAAGAAAAAAAAAAAAGAAAGAAAGATACATACAGGGCTCTAGTTTGACATTGCATCAAAAGGTATTTTTAAAAATCTAAATAACCATTTGGCAAAAAAAATAGAATGAAGGAAAGAACAAGAAGAAAGAAAGAAAGAAAGAAAGAAAGAAAGAAAGAAAGAAAAAAGAAAGAAAGAAAGAAAGAATGAAAAAAGGAAGGAAGAAAGAAAAAACGAATGAAAGAAAGAAAGAAAGAAGAAAAGAAAAAAAGAAAAAAAAGAAAAGAAAGAAAGAAAGAAGAAAAGAAAAAAAGAAAAAAAATAAAAGAAAGAAAGAAAGAAGAAAAGAAAAAAAGAAAAAAAAAGAAAAGAAAGAAAGAAAGAAGAAAAGAAAAAAGAAAGAAAAAAAAAGAAAGAAAGAAAGAAAAAAAGAAAAAAAGAAAAAAAAAAGAAAAAAAAGAAAGAAAGAAGAAAAGAAAAAAAAGAAAAAAACAATAAAAGAAAGAAAGAAAGAAGAAAAGAAAAAAAGAAAAAAAAAAAAGAAAGAAAGAAAGAAGAAAAGAAAAAAAGAAGAAAAAAAAAAAAAGAAAAGAAAGAAAGAAAGAAAAGTGCAAGAATTAAAAAACAAGAAAGAAACCAACAAACAAAGAAACAAAAAAAGAAAGAAAAAAAAAAGAAACAAGGAAACAAAGAAACAAACAAGGAAAGGAAGAAAGATAGAAAGATATATAGATAGAAGAAAAGAAAGAAAAAAGAAAGGAAACAAAGAAAGA
The DNA here is from genome assembly GCA_023349425.1 of Anthopleura sola. Lineage (NCBI taxonomy): Eukaryota > Metazoa > Cnidaria > Anthozoa > Actiniaria > Actiniidae > Anthopleura > Anthopleura sola. Next base: position 39,410 of record JALHLI010000067.1, on the reverse strand, counting down.
AACAAGGAAGAAAGAAAGAAAGAAAGAAAGAAAGATCGATAGAAAATAAGAAACAGGATAAATGGAAAAAAAGAAAAAAATACAGCTGGAGTCAATGTTTTAATATATGCTAAGATGATCTACCTCAGAAGCTTAATCAAAAGTTTACAATGTAGTATGTTCAACTTTTAGGTTTCAGAATATAATTTATGACCGCTCTCCCATACCTGATAATCTTGATGATCAATAGCGGCTAAGTTGTCATTAATTTATTAATAAATATTCATAGATATGCCTTAGACTTCCTGATTAAATTATTGACATTATTGCTTTACACGAAACTACGGCTTTAAAATAATTATTACTGTACAGTCATGTTTATTATTGATTTTGAAAGTTAGACTTTGTGTTCTATACATATTACATAAGAAGGTTTCGGAAAACTCAGTAATAATATTTGCCCAGCTCGCTTATTCAGGGGTGGATCAAGGATTTTGTTCAGGGAAGGCTGCAGCATTGTAAGAGCAGCAGCTGCCTAAGAACAAGCTGTACCAAAGAAAAAACATACAAACGAAAAAAGACAAAGTAAGGGCATTTTTAGAGAGGGCTGCACCCGCCCTTTAGACACAAAGAAAGATAACATTATTTTGTAGTGGTTGTCTTCAAAAGAGGGGAACAAATTCGTCCTAGTGGGGTGTGCACCCTATGCACCCTTCCATTAGATTCACCCCTGTAACTTATAAGGCCATTGCAAGCTTACTCAGTAAAGATATTGTCAGACCAAGTGTATACAGCAGCAGCGCAGATTATTTACCAAATGGGGAGTACCTAACATGTACTAGTTAAGAGGCAGAAACAGTGAACATTAATACTGCCAGTAAACTTCCATTTATTAAAAAACTCGAAACCCTCATTAAAGATAAAAGACCTCGCTTTTTTAGTAATTTTACAAACGGTTTTGTCTTATTCTTCTTTTCTAAAAGTATTGCCATCGTGTAATAGTTTTAGTATACAATTACATATCGTGTCCTTGGAAACATCTTGCAGACTTCGGCACTATGGATTAAAGTTTGCATATGTTTACGTTTAAGCAGGTTCACCAAGAACTCAAATCAAGCGTTTAAGTAATAAAATAAATGTTTGATATCTGTTAATAAACGACAAAAAAACTTCGTGGGTATACTTTTGACTGACTTTAAGTTTTGTCATTTTGCGAAGTCCATTTGTTAAACAGGTTTGAAAGTTCTATAATTTAATTTTCAAAACTTTGCCTAATTTTTTTACGGAATAAGGAAGCCGTTTTGTTTAAATTTGAATAGATAAAAATATCTAGCATGTGCAGACTTTCAAAAAAATTGTGGGCGAACTTGTAGACATTTCTTTTTACGTTTTCCTTTTTAACGTCGGACACATGCAAACTATTTCTATTTTCAATTGATGTTGGGTTTTTTCATTTAAAGTTTAAGAAAAACTACAAGGACGACCATGAGAAATGTTTGTTGATATCAAGTAATATACATTCAGGTTTAATACATTTTGTCCCCTTAGGAAAGATCGTTCAAATTCAGATCATTGAGTAGTTAATTTGTCTCGTTTTGTTATTCAGTTATTTCCATTACTTCAATTAGGTACTTAAATGTTAGTTACTCCCAATTTGGTAAATAATCTGCCCTGCAGCTATCTATACGGTTGGTCTAACAATATCTTTACTGAGTAAGCTTGCAATGGCCTTATAAGTTACAGGGGTGGATCCAGGGGAGGGGTGCATAGGGTGCGCACCCCACTGGGACGAATTTGTTCCCCTATTTTAAAGACAACCACTACGAAATAATGTTATCTTTCTTTGTATCTAAGGGGCGGGTGCAGCCCTCTCTAAAAATGCCCCTACTTTGTCTTTTTTCGTTTGTATGTTTTTTCTTTGGTACAGTTTGTTCTCAGGCAGCTGCTTCCCTTACAATGCTGCATCCTTCCCTGAACAAAATCCTTGATCCACCCCTGAATAAGCGAGCTGGGCAGATATTATTACTGAGTTTTCCGAAACCTTCTTATGTGATATGTATGGAACACAAAATCTAACTTTCAAAATCAATAATAAACTGTACAATGTAACTGTAAAAAAAATGTACAAACTGTAAAATGACTGTACAGTAAAAAATATCTTAAAGCCGTAGTTTCGAGTAAAGCAATAATGTCGATAATTTAATCAGGAAGTCTAAGGCATATCTATGAATATTTATTAATTAATTAATGATAACATAGCCGCTATTGGTCATCAAGATTATCAGGTGTTGGAGAGCAGCTATAAATTATTTTCTGAAACCTCAAGGTTGATCATCGTGCAAGTTGTGTACGAGCACAAACCTACTGCACCAACAATAGCATATACAACACCAAGTCATCAAAGTCATTAGGCGTGGGAGAACAGCTAGTTCTAGACAATAACTTTTGAAACGTTCACGTTGACTTAACCATTGAACAACTTGTTGACCTACTGGAGAAAGAAGAACAACTATCTTTGAACACTATCGTCTTTTCAATAGGAAGAGTCTACGTTCTATTTCCTCGACTCATGTTCAAAAAAGCTCCTGGATGTGAGGAGTTTTCGATATTTTTTATTACTATATCCTGAAGATAAGAGGTTTTTACAATGAATGTGAACAATTCAAGGCATGCTCTTGGATCTCGGATACCACCAATTTCAGTTGATACTCAAGTAGCCTTGTATTCTATTCTACTTGTCTGGTCTCTCCTTGGTAACGTCCTCGTCATTTCTGTCGTGTATTGTAATCAAAACTTAAGAACAAATATGAACTACTTGATTGTCAATATGGCTGTATCAGACTTGCTCTTTCCCTTGATAACAATGCCATTGGAGATTTCAGGTCTGATTGTACGGCCTAGAGTCGAGTGGTTAGTAGACGGTCCCCTTGGCGATGTTCTCTGTAAACTGGTTCCTTTTCTCTGTCATATATCACCATTTGTATCATCTATCAGCCTGGTCATCGTTGCCTTGCAAAGATTTATCGCTGTTCAGTTGTTTATCCAACTCGACGAACGATTCTAACTCGTAAAAAAAGATGGATTGTGATCTTTTCCTTGGATCGTAGCCATGGCTCTCTTCTCTCCATACTTTTACACTTTTCGTTTGACAAATAAAGGGAGCTACACGAGGTGCATCTACTCATGGTCACCAACATTTGACCCTAATACAGCTCAAATAATATTTTTGTCTTTTATTACAATAATTGGCCTTGTTATTCCTTTCATCGCAGTCATACTCTTGTATAGCATTATGCTTTATAAACTACGTAAAAGCCTGAAGAATGTTATGCCATTGATTGAAAAAGAAAGGATTCGTTCACGACAGCGAAGAAACAGACGCATATTCTGCATGTCAGTAACTATAATCGTATTGTTTATCATCTGTTGGTTTCCTTTATTTTCCATACTATGGATGTCAATGCTCAACCATTCTTCAATACGGTCAATGGACGACGACATACGTAATAAATTACTGTTTGCGTTAAACTTAATCTGGTATTCCCTAGCGGCGTTCAATCCCTGTATCTATTTTGTGTTTCTGAGGGACTTTAGAAAAGGACTAAAGAGAATCTTTGCTCTAGGACGAATATTAACACTAGACGCACCAGGACACCAGGTGGAGATAGAAGCCAGGACCCAACAACATGTACACAATCTCACATCAATACCACTTCAGTTGAGGATGAACATCAACACTAGACAACCGAGAACAGCAGGTGGAGATAGTTACCAGAACCCAACAACATGTGCACAATCTCACATCAATACCACTTCAGTTGAGGATGAACATCAACACTAAGCATACCAGATCCTTGAGAAGAGTACAGAAGACAAGAGAAGACAAGTGAAGAGAACACAAGAGAAGACCAGAGAAGACAAGACAAGACACGAGAAGACAAGACAAGACAAAACAAGAGAAGACAAGAAAATATGCACGTTTGAGTGAATAAAGACTTTTACCATGAGCTACTTCATATATGAGAAGTAAAACGTGTTACAGTAGACAGGGCCACCATGAATTACAGTTATCTATATATATCAATGTGGAACAAGATGTTTTAGATGATTAACTGCAAGTTTTAGTACAAGGTAGCACGGAATTGTATTGATATGGGAGAAGTGAAAGCTGGAGCTAGTTGTTGATATTGCTTTCACCCAGAAGTATGGCGGTATTGTGGGAAAGAAGTCGGGAAGGAAGCCAAAACAAACATCAGAAAAGACCCACATATGGATTAACGAGGATATTTCTAGAAACGGAGATACTTTACCAAGCTTAGTAAAATGAGGAATACAGAATCATTGCATTTATTATATACAATGAATTTACAGCTGACTTTGCAGACATCAGAAATAACCACAGGAAAGAATTAATCTGAAAAATGTGAAGTT